>JAYDZK010000202.1:45989209-46000942 GCA_034509185.1 Euphonia xanthogaster | reverse complement strand
TTGTGTTTCTCCATCCTTTTTTTTTTCTGGCTTACTAAGAAATAGATTAACATTTTCCATTGTTAAGGACCAACTAAAACATGTAGAAAAAAACCTAAATCTCTTAGAAATAGTAATATTATTCTTCATCTTACCTCTTCTTTTCTTTTTTCTTTTTCTTCTCCTCTCTAAAAAAAAAGAAAAATATGATAGGGTCATGGGATGCACATCCTGTTTCTTCAACATCTATTTATTAGAAGCATCTGAATTCAGTAAGGATAACATTGTACTTATATGTTTAGCCTTCAAAAAAAGTGTTTTTCTTATTGCTTGTTATTTCACCTAGAACTATTTTTGTTTTAAATCAATAGATGCAATATCAGTAACTTTGGTAATAAGGATGATGGTCATCATAACTGATGTGCATGAAGTTGAAATGTATGTGCAGTCTCTTTTGGGCTTACCTGAATGACATAACTGTTTCTAATGAAAGAATTGTATATTTATTATAATTATTTATTTGTGCTTTTATCATCAAAATTGCAGCACTCTCATTTTATCAAATGGCAAAGATACTTACTCATCTTTATTACTATTATTGTTAATATTGTAGCATGCAAATACTCCAGGTAGATATTGTTGCCTGGGAAACAACAAAACAGCACAGTTATATATCTGCTGAAATAAAAAAAAAATCTCCTAAATATTTACAATAAGCAATATACTGTAATCTTAAAAACTTAGTTTATTGCTTAAAAACTAAGTTTATTACTAAGTGAAGAAAATTGTAGGATAGCAAGTATATGTGCTTAGATAATCCTATGTAAATCATCAAACTAAAAAAACCCAAACCAACACAAAATATATTTAACATACCTGTCTTCCCTGTTGTGTATCAGTCCAAGGTCCTTACTGGTGTCATGCACTACCACACTGGGAGCATCTGCATGGGAGTGATGGGTCTCAATCACTCCAACCTTCATGGTCAGATTTGTTTTAACTTGGGCAATTGAAGACTGAATAAAAAAAGAATCAAGTCATTTCACCACTAGAATAAGTAGCTTTTTTTTTTTTCCCTAAGAATGAATCCTTTACATTCTTGCTTTCCCAAAGACCAACAAGAATATTTGCAGTTTCCTGTCTCCCATGACATTCCCATCCGACAAGAAAATTACCTGGCAACTCCTGCTAAAGGGAACGTTGTACACATCTTTAGGGAAGCATTAATTTAGGTCTTTCTCCTGAGTTTTGATACATACTTTGAAAATATTTAAACAATTGTGTTTGAAGCATCTACTTCTGTTTCTCTGGGTTTTGAACCAAAGGCTTGAAACACTGTATCAAGATGGAGAAACAGATTCATGCACAGATGGCATCCTGAAAACCCAACTAAAAAGTATTCCCTGGTTGTAGGTCCAAAGAGATCTCAGCATATCTGATAATTGGGACTTACACTCTCTTGAGATCAAAGAGTGCGTTCTGTAAGTAAGAGGGTAAGACTAATGTAATGGTTTCCTTATTCGTATAGCAGGTGGTATATAAACACCTAAATAGAAGTGTTAGTGGCTCTTTATGGCTGGTCTGTTCATCTCAAGGGAAAAAAAAACCCTGAAAATGTCTTATAGCTAATACAGTGCATTCTATTGCATAATTTTCTAGCGCTAGCGTAATTAACTTCTGCTGTCCTTTTTCACCACTTATTCCTACAGTGCTGTCAGTTATGTGTTGGCATGAGTGAGACTCCAGCTCTTTAGGCATGAATTCTACCGGTATGATTTGCTCTTGCCAGTGCCATCTAGAGAGAATTATAAAACAGATATTGATACTGCTATCCACTGCAGTAACAATATCCCTGTATGTGTGAAATCAGAGTATAGAGATCTCTGTAAGCCACAAATTGACAAATGAGTGTCTGCACCACTGATAAGTGAAGTCAAATGCTGTAGGGATCAGTCTTAAAGCAGTGTATTCTGGCACACCATGAAGGAGGAGCAGAATGATACAGCTGACATTGCTGCCAGACTTGACTTCCCTTATTTGTCAATGAAATTAAAAATATGCCTATACAGGAAACAGGAGGGGAAATCCATGTTTCCAGCACTCATCAGACATGAATGACACATGGTGCAAAAAATAATACAGCAATATCACAGAATAAGAGAATAATCTGATTTGGAAGGGAGACACAAGGACCACTGAGCCCAACCCTTAAGTGAATGGCCCATACAGGGATCAAATCCACAATCTTGGTGTTATTAACACCATGCTCTGACCAACTGAGATCTAACATTCTACGCAACAGAAAGATAAAGGTTGAAGATTAAAATGTGTTATTCCATGTATAGTCCTAAATATAGTCCACTATTACTGGTCAGTCTTTCAATGCTTACCAGCATGGATCAGGTCTAAGATAAATAGACATAAAAATATTCTAAGACATGCTAAACCTCAGGTTAGATTCATCAGGAGACTAAAAGCTGTACCAGGGTTTCCAGTGACTTACTGCTTGAAAATGAGAGGATTGAAATTACACCAGGTTCAATTAAGTAGCTTTATATCTGCTTACAGGTGCTCCGAAAGCTCTATTAATGCTGGCACACTCAATTCCATCCTGATTAAACCTATATCCTCCACAGGACCACACAAATAATGGTGCAAAATAAAGCTGTGTCCAACTCAGCACCAGACAAGTTCAAATGCATTAATCTCAAGGCAAATAATTTCTCCAACAGAGGGGCTCTAAACCAGTCAGTTTATGTTCACACTCACAGCACCAGCATTTCTACACAGGCAAAAAAAAAAAAAAAAGAAAAAATAAAAAGAAATTTGATGTTGTGCTCTCCAGACATACTGATTTGCAATTGTTCTAGAGTTTATACATGATGATAAGTTTGATAAAATAGAACGTGTCCAAAACCACACCAATCCAGAGTATGTAGCCTGAAGGCTGGGGAAAAAAAATCTTTATCCTCTACATTCCCATCTTCTTCAGCTTAATAGGATTTTCTTTGCATTTTTTAAAATAAACAAATTCCTCTGTTTCTGTTGGTGTCTGTTGTAAGCAGATAGTGTGGGATACTGTGTGTTCTGGGGAAGCAGCCATGCATAGGATTTGCTGGGAAAGAGGACCTGCCATTTCATATTACTGACACACTGAAAACATTAAGTGGCATAGAAATTGAGGTATTAACTATCCTGTAGTCTCAAAATACCAAGTTTGAATGTCAAGCTTAGGTAAGTGCTGCACCAGGTTCTTTTCCTGTCAGTCAGGATGTGTAGCACAAGAGTATCTCCAAATTCCACTAGTCTAAAAGCAAATTGTGAGGAGTTGAAGTTCCCAAATCTAAGACACAGAAGTGCTAATGCAGCATGTGCCCAGTGCAAGTTGGACAGGCACAGAAATTAAATCTAGTTTGGGGACTGTTGTTATCTTGTTGCAGAATTTGCCCATACTGGGCACAGTAGAAAATATCACATTAAACTCACTGGGTCCAAATTCATCTTAAGGCATTTTCAAAATTTTTACTAAATTCTACCACTATCATGTTTCCTATTCTGTAGTCACACATATTTTTTTTCTTTAACTTATACCTTGTCACAACTTATTACAGTGCTTTTTAATATTGGGATGCACATTTTCACATTTAGGTAGCAAATTCAAAAAGTAATAGATTCTTTCTATTGACATATTTTAGATTTCTACCATATGGTTTTTACTGTATCATCCCAAATAGTTTCCTTTTACTACTTGGATTTTTTTAAAATGTAACTGCTCTGATAAACAACCCAGTTTTCAAGCATTATGAGCTGAAAACTAATTCTATTCATCACTGTACATCAAAATCTTCAGGGCTGCAAGAAAATGAAGGCAGGATTGTGCCTTTTACAGGACTGTGATGAGTGGAAGACCAGCTTCTCTCTCTTCTGCTCTTTTATTTTACGTATTTCTCCCTTTCTTACTGGCCCACCACATTCACATCTCTAATCATTATTTTCATAGAGAAAATTTTTTAAATAAGGATACCCTGAAACAGATTTGGGTATCATATAAAGATCTATTTTTTTTTTCTTTACAAAAAGCAGCAAAAATCTTCATAAACATTAAAATCTGCAGCATGCTACAGCATGATCTGTCTTTTCTAACATGATAAGAGTCCTCAGCAATAGTTCTGCAATACACAGTTTCAACAAACAGTGTGCATGCTTACCTTGGGAATGTAATCTGCTGCTTCTACTAGAGATCTCAGTCCTTTAAATCAGCCACATTTCCTTACTACCTAAGCAGAATCACCATGAAAAGCTAAACATAGCCAACATTTAATAAATAAATCCCTTATTGATTGATTTCACAAAGAGCCAGCCCGCTGTGCAGTTCTCTGAATTATTCTGAAGGAAGGACATGGTTATTAGAGGAGGATTTCCTTGACCTGGTGATGGATTTTGAGATTTAGAGGGAGATGAAAGTAACAGTGGCAGTCAGTATTATCCTTCACCTCAGCAGAAGCTTACTAGCCCTATCTACAAGCACAAGACGTGACAAATACTGGAATGTCTACGTTTTGAAACTGAACAAAAATATTGTAAATAACTATATATTCAGTATTGTCTGCTCATTTGTTTTCTTAATATTCCAGATGCTTTTTAACTGTAGTAACAGGTTTTTTTACTGTAATAGATAAAACACCATAAAAGGAAATCCTATTTATTTTAATGTGTATACCATTTGGCTGAAGAAAAGGAAATAACATTTAAAATTAATTAGCATTCTTAAATAATATAACATAACATATTTTGATGCTTAAAAATTCAGTGAATTGTGGATACATTTTTAGTAGGAAATGCCTTGATTATGAAGTTCTAAGACACTGAACTAATCTTCAATTTCAGTATCGATTATAACTTTGCAAAATGATTTAAGTAAATGCATTCCTCCTCCATTAGAAATGTGCAAGAGTGCATCTGTAGTGGCCAGAGAGTCAAGTAAGGTCCCATGATGATCCTAGCATATACTTCAGAAGAGAACATGGTATTTGCATATCTCACCTTTCATATTTCACTGCTGGATACCAAAAGAATGAAGAAAATAATGTTCTCTGAAGTTTGAGTGATTAATTTTTCAATCTGGAATCTTGTACCTGGCCCATTTTGTAAAAGAAAAAAAAAGGCTCTTAAGCAGCAAAATGAGGTAAATGTTGAAACTTGAATTTATATCTTTTTCACAATTCAGACACAGCTAAAGTTTTTACATTCTATGAATTACATTCTAACTTTGCTTCACAAAAAGCAGAATCCAGGAAATCAGTCCAGCCTCTGGGACTCCAGGATTATGATAAATTTGTTTCTATAACCAAGGGCAGCAGGAAAAAATGCCATTAGCAATCATAGGAACCAACTTAAATCTTGCATCCCAGGTGACTGAGTTTATGGATTTGATCATAAAACAAAAGCTCAGCACAGGTCAGCCTCCTGATGATAGAAGCAAATTAAACACTTCTGCTGCTATGACTTTCCAACCCTGAAGACAGTAATTCCATTTTCCAGAAAGGAGAACATGCATTGAAATTTAAAGAATAAAAATAATTTAAAATAAGATAGTAATGCAAAACAAGGAAATGTATATTCTTACAGACAATGGAAGCCACATACAGGAGTTTTGAGTAAGATATGCAACATAACAGATAAAATGAATAATCTTCTAAATTCTGTCTTATGCTTTTCTGCTGTTTTTGAAGAGCTGAAATGCATCTGTTATCCTAAAATCATAGATATGAAAGGAATCTCAGAAGGTTACTGCATCCAACTAGTGTTGAACCTTGATCACATTTACCTCTGTCATTCTCCAGGGTTTTTCCCTGTCTTGCTGTCTGAAAGATGTCAATGTTCAGTGCTGAGCAGTGATTCTGTGAATATGTGGTGACACTAAATGTTTGGGACATATGCCTTGTTACATGTCACAAAAGAGTTGATACACCTCTTTTAATCTGGTATAGAACTGCCAGTTTTCTTATAAATCCTGCAAAGCAAAACTAACTTATTTTTTTCTTT
Source organism: Euphonia xanthogaster (assembly GCA_034509185.1). Taxonomy (NCBI): domain Eukaryota; kingdom Metazoa; phylum Chordata; class Aves; order Passeriformes; family Fringillidae; genus Euphonia; species Euphonia xanthogaster. Next base: position 45,994,918 of record JAYDZK010000202.1, on the reverse strand, counting down.
ATTGGTTTACCCTGGAATTTTTCAAAGTTCTAAAACAGAGAAAAATCAGTCCTATTAGGCCTGGCCACTTCCTTGTCTGACAGTGTCCAGGACCTCACTAACCTGTGAAGAAGTTTTCAGGACAAATTCTGGATAAGCTCAACACAGTGGTGTCAATTCTGCCCTCCTTTAAAAGCCAATTACATAGCTGTCATTGACTTCACTGACAATTATATTTGTTTAATGTCAATATTTTTTCATGGATATTTTTTCCTGTCCTTCTGTATTCCAGTGAAGTAACCTTGACTGATGGGAGAATGACTGCACTAATGGATTATTGTTTTAGTAGGCCAACTATAATCTCTTTTTGCATCTTGCATTGTCATAATCTGTAATTCTTCTTAATCCTATTAATTCTACATGTAGTTTCAGATACCCATAGCACCAAAACACTAGATACATTAAACATATGTACGACATAAATAAGCAGGTTTTAATGGCACATTGCCTTTCAGTTTACTATATTGAAGCTCTGTAAACAGATGAGTGTTTGGATTGGGATTACAGTTTTGGCAGGCTTATTTTTGCAAATATTGTTCTGTTTTTTCTAGTGCTGGTATGATTTCAGCAATTAATGTTATGTTGGAAGTGCTGTAGCTGAGAAGACTCCAGGGCTTCTGACTTACTTATGCTCTTGTGTGAAATTCAGTGTCATGAAGCTCAATGGGCCCCAATGAGGCTTGATGATTAGAAAACCATCAGTGCCAACAGTGTCTCCACCAGTAGGTGGTACTGTATTTTTACTTTAGGGTGATGGAGAGTGAAATAGAAGCAATTTTAAGATGTGTGTTGGTGAGTTGGATTCTAATGTGCAGATGAGGCTGGAATCACAAAGCACTGCAAGTGCTCTCAGGCACAGAGCACAGCACCGCACAGTGTGCTCAAACACTGTCTCAAAGCCTCTCACCATAATCCTCCAGGTCCAGAGCCTAGTTTCTGGATGACTGCTCTGCACAGGGACTAGCACTTCTGAAATGTCTACACTGTGTCTGGCCATGATTGGCAGTTTTTTCTGTGCCCTGAGATGAACCTGCAGTAAGATTATCCTTGTGTCTTCCAGGTTCAGGGGGTGTTTCTCCCCTGAGATGTCTCCTCAATTCCCAGGCTGAAACCTGCAAGGAACAGAGACTGGCTTATCAGAAAACTCTCTGGAAAATACTAGATCTTCATTCAATGGTATAATTGGGAAAAAGAATAATTGTAGTGACCCTAAAGAAGCTCTAGAAGTTTTGTACAGTCAGTACTTTTGTTTAGCAGAATTTTATTTCAAGTTAAAATAACATAGGAAACCTTGGTTGGTTGCACAGAATAATGATGCTGAAATGTTTACACATAAAAAGGTGATTCAACTGATATTAATTCTGCTTAAACAAAAATCATCAACATATGACATTGCCACCAATAAGAGAGGTAGAAAGTGCACTGTAGATAAAAAAGGCTTAATAAATCCAGCCTTGCATGTTATTCACTCTTTGTAGTATAGAAGGAGTTAAGGTGGCACTATCTGGGCATTTATAAGGGAACATACATACAATTGATTTCTACACAGCAATCAGAGCAATCTAATAATTTTGAACTTCAGTCTAGAGACCTTTTTTTTTCTCAGTTGAACCTAATTTCTTCACATATTGTTCCTGCAGGTCTGCGCTAAATCACCATGTAGTGCAGAAGAGAGAGTTCCCATGGTCCGAGCTTCATTCACAAATCTATTTCAGTAATTTTTGTGTGGCTACATGCCAGGAAAGGTAATGAATCTGTCTGTAGCTTCTGTATTGAACAGAACTCATGTTTGGACACTGTCGTGTAGCAACGACTGCTGGTAGAGTAATGCAGGACAGGGAAGCTGAGCAATGATAACAGGATTTAAATATGCCACAGGCAATTTTCCTAAATAATAATAAAAGAGATGGTTCTTGCTTCATGTCTGCACCTGAACCAGCTGCACAGTGAACAGGTTTTCTAATTGTGGTGAAACTTGTCATCATCTTCAGTATTTACAATAATATAATTCAATACTGCATAAGGAACTCAATGTCCATGCACATAAGAAAAAAAAATCCTCAACAAGATTAAATTTATAACAAAGCCAAAGAGACACAAAAATTATGGTAATTAAGTTGTTCATGGCTAACACAGAGGTAAAGATGGGATTTATTAAGGCACAAAAATGAGGTTTACAATGACTGTTTTAGTTATAAATGTAAAAGATTAAAATTGGCTAGAAAGCCAGTGCTTCCATTTTTATGAAAGATCAACAATTAAAGTCAGTCCTTGCTGGCTTTAAGGAAAGTTTCATTAAACCTTTCATATATTACATAGTTAATTAAGTTATGTAACTACATAAGTAGCAGAATTTTAACATAAATTTTCTCTTGCATTTTCCAAACATTTATTGGGGGGGGGGGGAATCCTGCAATAACATAGAAGGACATAGCAGGGTTTCATAAGACACTTATTCCTCTTTGGGAGAAATGGAAACTGCCACAAAATTGCTTTGACTGTTACTACATGCATATTTTTACTTCATACACAAAAGGTTGATCTGTGCTTAGCTGTATCTGGCCCAGCTCCAGGGAATTAAATGGGTCTGTGCTGATTTGCATTAGCTCATGATCCAGGCATTGCTCTAAATCAGTCATAAGTGTCATTTTGAATGGCAAAATGGCATCTTTTTTTCTCTTTATGTCAGTTAACAAGATTGCATATCAATCCTTTATTTTCTTTCCCATTTGACCTTTACATGCCATCCAAAATAATGAAAAATATATCTATGTTGATAAATTACTTTTATGTAATTAGTTTCTTTCTGACATTGTCTCAAAGTTCTTCAAAACAAATTGAGTATGAAAACTGATAATCAGTGAAGTATTTACAGATGAAGTATGCCTACTCTCTTCTGTAATAATATCATGGATTGCAAGTTTTTTGCATCTGTCCATTGACTTGGATTGTTAGTCACAATTTTTTTGTGACTTCATTTTTTTTTCTCAGAAGAAAAAGGGTGTCATAGTGCTTTTTGCAGTTTATTACAATATCAAAATATGAAGCATTTAAAGATTTTCAGCCAAGGAACAATAAGTATATAGCATCATTTAAGTTGGAAAATACTCTTAAGATAAATAAGTACAATTTAACCCAACACTATTACATTCACCCTTAAACCACACCCATCACTACCACATCTCTACATCTTTTGAATACCTCCAGGGATGGTGAGTCCACCATTTCTTTAGATGGCCTGTTCCAGTGCTTGGCAACCCTTTGAGCGAAGAAAAACCTCCCCTGGCACAGCCTGAAGCTGTCTCTTCTTGTCCAGTTGCTTTTGACTTGGGAGACCAGACCAACCCTCTTCTAACTACAACTTCCTTTCATGCAGCTGTCGAGGGGTGTAAGGTTTATCCTGAGCCTCCTTTTCTCCAGGCTAAACACACCCAGCTCCCTCAGCCACTTCTCACAGGACTTGTGCTCCAGACCCTTCACCAGCTCCACTGTCCTTCTCTGGACTTGCTCCAGCACTTCAATGTTCTTCTTGTAGTGATGGGCCCAGAACTGAACACAGGATTCACAGTGTGGCCTCATCAGTGCCAACTTCACGGGGACAAAATTTTGCTGGCCACACTATTCCTGATACAGGGCAGGATGCCATAGGTTTTCCCAGTCACCTGGGCACACTGCTGGTTCATGTTCAGCCAGTTGTCAACAAATGTGTAAATCACATTAAATATTTTATTCATTAAATAAACAGACTTTGATGTCCATGGCCTGCTAAAGGACTTGGCTGGTACAGAGGCCCATCTACAGAAGTGTTAGCTCTGTTGTTTCTCAGTATTCTTGCTCTGGGTATTGCACCACAGTGAAGTCGTGAGCAGCAGGTCAGCAAGAGCTGTGCCAGAGGAAGAGGTGGTCTTTGGCAGCTCACTCTTTCCCACCTTCTCTGCTGCTCCAGCAGGACTTTGTGGATATTACTACTTCCCTTCTCAGAAGATCTGCCAACAGAGTCCCTTGCAGGATTGCAGCAAGCTCAAAAAATTGACACATTTTTGCAGAAACAGGGATATGAACAAACATAGTTGCCAGATCTGAGAGGACACAGAACAAAAATAGGAATTTGAAGCAGACTGCAGACATGTACCTGTCCATATATGTGGTTTTATCCTATGGGCATGCTTATGTTGTACAAGAAGATCACAGTTTTCTCCCAGACTTTCAGATTATGCTTAAAAATTTTGATTTAACGCTTTCAAATACATTTTAAAATTATTGCTCTGTTTTTTTAGCAGTAACCTGCTTTAAAAATGTTAGAGCAGAGAAGTCAAACTATTTATCATGCAGCCTGCACTGGATTCAGGCCACCTTCCCTAGAAGTCTTTATAGTGTAAACATAGTAAAAATAAAGTGTAATGGTAACTAAAATCACAAAAAGCAAATGCAAATGTTCCTTTTCTCCTAACATACAGAGTGCTGGTTATGCTAAAAAATAGATACAGAAATAAAAATGAGACTAAGACATTGAAACTGATCTCTCGGTTTAACCACAGGACTCCAAAGTCAAGGATACCAAAGCCAAGGAAAACCAAGTTATTTTGTTGATAATGTCAATGTATTTCAGCAGTATGCCCCAATGGTACAACTTTTCAAAACCAATGATGATTAGCTTTGGTACTGTGCTGCAAAACCTGGTTCCAGCTCTAATTTCAATCCTCCGTGTCCCTGTGGTGCTCTGTGGAGGTGTGTTAAATTCACAATTTTGCCTCCAGTTAGAGAAATCCTTGTGCATGCTAAAGGTCTGCAGAGTGTCCCAGGAAGTTTGCTGGGCAACATGTAATGTTTTATGAAGCCTTACATTTTGTAAATGTATTTCACTTAATCATGTCAAAACCAAGACCTTAGTTGAAACTATTCATTGGGTAATAAAGATAATTATTTCTTGTAACAGCTTGGAGCCTGTTAAGCCACAGGGAGTCGTCTCGGGGTATGCATCACTAGACACTGCCCTTGTTCTAGGATGCTGCCATAGTTTGGCTGGGGGATCCCTCTGCTTGCCCGCAGATCCACTGGCCAAAGCGAGCACAGGCAGCTTGTCACAGACATAAGTGGTTGCACATAAAGACTGCTCATCTCTTCTCCCAGCTACGAAGGGGAAGAAAATTAAATCTGTAGAGACTCCCAGGAGAGGCAAATGCTGCCAAGGTACTTCAGGAGAGAGCGCTCTTTGGATTCAGTGCTCAGATGGGGCCACAGAACTCCTCAGGTCTGGGACTCCATAACGATCTAGAAAGCCCATTCGGGGTCACTCCTGGAGCCCGGCGTGCCCTTTCCCCCGCAGGCTGGGTCCAGAAGGGTGGCGAGGATGCCACCTCCGTCTCAGCCGGCGAGCGGGCGCGCCCAGGTGAGCCGTGCCGCGCCCGGGCGGGCGGAGCCCGCGGAGCCTGGCAGCCATGGGGCCCGGAGAGGCGCTGCCCGCCTGCCCGTCCTGCGTGCGGCTCAGTGTCTGCGCGGCCGTCTGTCCTGCCGTGCGGGTCAGTGTCTGCGCGGCCGTCTGTCCTGCGTGCGGGTCAGTGTCTGCGCGGCCGTCTGTCCTGCGTGCGGGTCAGTGTCTGCCCGGCCGTCTGTCCTGCGTGCGGGTCAGTGTCTGCGCGGCCGTCTGTCCTGCCGTGCGGGTCAGTGTCT
>JAYDZK010000202.1:45951047-45987467 GCA_034509185.1 Euphonia xanthogaster | reverse complement strand
CTCCATTGTTTTTCCACAGAATAATAGAATAGTTTGGATTGGAAGGGACCTTTGAAGGCTATTTAAACCAACCCCCATGCCGTGAGCAGGGGAATTTTTATCTTGCCCTGGTATGTGTTTACTAAGAGAAAATATATTTATGCTTAAAGGACTTTTCTGTAATTTTGTTTTGTGATTTATTCTTCACTAATTATGTCAAAACAAGTATATGCAAATTTTTCTTCTTCTAAGACTATGCTAATAGTTTAGGATTTTAAAGTACTTTCAGGTGCAAATGCTAATTCTGTATTTTTACATTATCCAACTGTAATTTCTAGTAATGATAAGACTGTAGAATAGTATCTATCCTACATATTATGCAACAGTAACTGCATGTTGATCTAAGTTCTATAAGATTTTAACTTTCAGCTGTGGAATATGAACATAGCTATCTTGTGGGAACATTTTTATTAAGTCTGACTTAGCAATACAAAACAACTCCTGTTATATGGAAACACTCTTAGCAAACAAGGAAATGTGTTTGCACAGCCTGCAAATCAAATTATTACTTCCTGTAGGGTGTTTGTTGTATAATATGGAATGAGAAAACAGGGAGCAGGTACTCATTCTGGTTCCTTACTTGGGTGCTGTCTCCCAGAGCTAATACCAGCATTGCCAACTGCAAATAGGATATTTTTAGGGCCTTATGTATTTTAACTATTCTTTGCTAAACTGTATTAAATGAATTATCCAAGTCTGTTTCATGTTAATTGTTCAGTGAAGAACTTTTGATATAACATTTTTATTTCCAGAGCTTACGTGTGAACACAGAGGCACATCCTTCTCTACCAAGTCCCCAAGAGGCATTTCTTCAGCTGGGAAAGGGAAAAAGAAAAAAAAAGAAAAAAGGGAGTGTATTGCTGATGCTGTCACTCTTCAGGATGAATCGTTCATGTGTTATTTTAATTACAGGGAAAACGTAAAACAAAACTATTTGTTGCATCCCCTGCTTCCTATGGATCACAGAGGACTGAGCTTTTGTACTTCTGCAAATTGTTTCATATTTTAATTGCTTCATATTTTAACGTGTCGTCGCAATAAGCCTTCTTTACAAAAAAGGTTGTTCATAAAAGTTTTCCAGGCTAGAGTCTATAATCCACACTGGTTGCCTGATGTACTCTGCTGTGACAAACTGAGATGTCCGCCTAGACTGCCTAAGCCCTGTTGCAGCTTTGCTGCCTGACCCCTGCTTCCGCATGAAAAAAGCAACTCCTTTTGTTCTTGGCAATGCATTACCTGTTCTTCCTTTAGAAACAAATCTAGGCTGATAAGAATGATGTCATTCCCAGACTGTCATCATAGTGTTACTGATAATGTTTGGCTGGCTGAGTGTGAAGCTTTGGTCTCTGCTTGGGATCACCCAGCTCTCCAGCAGTGTTGCAGGGATAGCTCAGGGAATTGTCCCCTGTGGTTTGTGGTCTACCTCCACCCAGGGCTTACTGAGGTTAGATTAAATTTGCTGGGAGGTGTAAAGAGGCCTTCACCTGAAAATTTTGTGATTGGTTAAATAAGACTTGGCTCACACAGTATTCACTGAACAGTTTTCATAAAATGTCTTAGTGCCCATATGCAGTGAGAGTTTGCTCGCTGTTTGATTTTCCTTCCTTTTTTTCCATTTGTTTTTCCAACCTCAGCTACCAATGTAAAACCAGAAGCCTTGACTAGCAGCAGGCTTACTTTAACAGGCAAAGTCCAAAATCGGATTTGGCTATGTGTTTGTGGTCTCTGCACAACAAAAAGGAGCCCTTTCATCTTCAGGTTTCAGGTTAGCTTTTAAGATTTCGAGTTGAATTTTAAATTGAAACTATTATTTTTTTGTTGCATTGCTTGGTGTTCCCCTTATTGCCTGTCTGAGCCAATGAAGTGCAAAATACTGATGTAAAATAATGTAATCACCTGTGAGCTACAGGAGTGGTTAATGACCCAGGGCAGCATTGTGTACATTGTGTGGGTTTTGTGTGTTATTTGCACAGCCAGAAATTAAAGGTGCTCTGCAAAGACACGAAAAGGAGTGAGCAGAGTGAGGACAGGGCTCTTCCAGAGCTGGGCCTGTGTCGTGAATCGTTTGTCCTTCTTTTTCTGCTCCCAGGCGCTGTGCTCTCTTTTTCTTGCCCTGACTCTTGCCAGGCATGGTGCCAGATCATCAACGTGTCTGAATCACACTCTCCTCTCCTCACCTCTATGGAGGGGACTGGCAATGAAACAAACTGGAGCATTTCCCTGACATCTGGAAGCAAATACCACCTCTACATTGGCTTGGCTTTGGCTATAGGCTCCAGTATCTTTATTGGTTCTAGTTTCATACTGAAGAAGAAAGGACTTTTAAAACTGGCAGACAGAGGAGTCACCCGAGCAGGTAAGTGATGGTGCCATCCTTGCTCCTGCTGGGGACACAAACACCTCTTCTAACTTGACCAAATCGAGGTTCAAGTCACAGATCACATTTAAAACAACTTTAATGGTGATCAGAAGTCCTGTCTTGGTGAGGGATGGAGACATGGTATTATTTCTGTGTGTGATTACAGGGACTGGGATTTCAGAACTCTTAGGACTATGGGAAATGCAGGGGGTATTAAATCTAGTGAGCTGGTGCTATTTCCTCACTGAGAGCAACTAGTTACCAAAACAAAATTCTCCATTTGTCTTACCCTTCAAAATGCTCTTCTCCTTCTTTCCCCCCTCATTTGAGATTGAAAGTCTTGAGCTGGTTTAGCTTTTTGGTTTTGCTCAGCTTTTTCAGAGTGAGTGCAATGAGTTTTAGAAATGACATTTATTACACAAGTTTCTACAGTTAGTACAACTATGCCTTCATCAAAGTGAAGAGATGAACAGCTAGAAAAAGATCATTTTCACTAATCTCATAATTTCCTTTGCATGGATTTTAATACAAAGCATTAGCAGTTTTCCCCCCTTTTTTTTTTTTTGTTGTGTTTATTGCAAAATATTGTTCCAGAGAATTTGGTTGTTTGAAAAAACTCTGATACTGAATATTATATATACTTATGTTTTAAGTTTAAAAAAAAATCATGCACACAGGGGTATTTTTCTTTATAATTTCTTCCAACCTAAAGTAAAAGGAAAGTCAAACGACAGTTGACTGTATGAATATATTGGATGTGACCTGGAAAAGCATTCTGAATCATTTCTTAAGCTCACCAACAATCTTTCTAAACATTTTACTTTTGCTTGAAACTTCCCCTCTGCATATATTTAGTCAAATAGCATTTTTTAGAAGTCAAAGTCACAAAGCAGTAGAGTGGTTAATGTCAGTCAAAATCAAATATTCTTCTTGTTGCATCCAGGTAACATGCTCTTTTGGTACTTTGAAGGTGCAAATGTGAAGTTGTACTTTTTGTTTCTTACAATAAGGTGATTTGTTTCTTGTAAGGTAAGGTTATTTTTTCCCTTTCAGGACAAGGTGGATATTCTTATTTGAAGGAATGGCTTTGGTGGACTGGACTGCTATCAAGTAAGTCAGCTCTTTCCTCTCAGCCTATATGTAAATCTACAAAAAGCAAATTGTTTTAAAGAGATTTATTGTCTGATTTTTTCATTCCCTTCACTTAAAAGAAAGGTCCTTGCAATCACATTCATGACAAGCTGTTCTCATATGCCATCTTTCAAATACTACATTTGGTCTTCAAAGCTCTTTGCAGAATAACCATCTTTTCTTTAATATCTGGTCAAATGCCATGGAATTGCATCTGTCCAGCTTCTAGGAGTACTTAGGAGAAGAGTATTTTACTTTCTTCCAGCATTTATTAATTGTGCAGCTAATTTTAACATGAAAATCTGCATGTAAAGTGCAGAAAAAAGATTTTGGTTTGTATTTGCTATCATAGTCGTCATACAAAATATTTACAGTATTTTAATATTCTCCTCCAAGCTGATCCAAATGTTCTTTCTTCTGCAGTGGGATTAGGAGAAGCTGCAAACTTTGCTGCCTATGCCTTTGCACCTGCAACCTTGGTTACTCCCTTGGGTGCCCTGAGTGTTCTCATAAGGTCAGTACCAATTGGGAGCAAGCCTTGGCAAATGAACCACTCAGTGCATGAGGGAAAAAATGCTGTCTTTGGCTGAAAGTAGAGATTTTTAATAAGAAAACTGAAAAGCAATTGATGGGCAGAAAATGCATTTTGTTGCTTGCTGGAAAGATATTTTTCCTTATTTAGAACTGAGTTATCTGGCTAGACAGAATCAAAAGTCTTGTTGCAAAGGCCACTAAATGCCTTCCCAGTAGCTTTCCATCTAGATCACAAAGTAATTCTTATCAGCATAAACAAGGTATACTGCTGATAGAAGGTAATTTATCTATTCCTGGAGAACTGGAGCTTTTTAAAAAACTGTTATCCTGTTCTTGAGCTGTGACTAAACTTTAAATAAAAATACAGCATTCCTTCACAAAATGTTTTCAAAAACGTTTATATTTATAGGAGCATAATTTCATATTAAGGCACAGTTAGTAAACCTTTTGATTTTGTTTTGTCTTTTTGAAATCTTTCTGGAAAGAAGGCAAAGAAAATCTAAGCTTTCTTCTGTATCCACAATTAAAATTTGTGGTTCTTTTGAAACATAAATGTCCTTCACAGACTTATTGTTTCCTATGTATGTAGAAAAAAATTATTTCCAAGTTCTTAAGCACATACAGTAATGTGGCTATCATAGCAGCAGAAAAGACATGGATTGTGCATACAAAAATTTTATAGGAAATAATCTTGTAGCAAAATGAAATTAGAGTATTTTAAATTTAAAACTCTGATTTTTAAGAACTGAGTATATTATATGAAACACTGTGTTTAAAACAACATGCGCCACATATTAAAAACAAAACAAACCCCAGCCAAAAAAAAAACCCAACCAAAAAATACCCCAACCAACCAAACAAAAAAAAAAAAAAAAAACAACCCTAGGATGCTTGGAATAATCTACCTGCTCAAACTGCAGCTGTTCTGTCGTAGCAAAACTAATGTAACTGAGTCCCTGCAGTAGTGCTGGGGTCACCGTGTTGGTAAATGCAGATCAGCTGGGTGCCTGGCTGCTGCTGTGCAAAACCAGCTTGAGTTTTATTGCCCTCTTCTTTGATGGGGATAGCAATCATTCAAATTTTCATGAGACAGAGGGGTTGTTAGAACTTCATGTCAGTGAACTCATTACCCTTGTGTGAAAAAAAGTCTGTATTTTGATCAGTGGGTTGAATAACTATTTGTGAGTGTGTTCACACACCATTAAGCCTGTGTCTGTGCCCAAGGTTGTTCTCTAACAGGCTAATCATGCCCTGTGAGTGGTGTTACTTAGGCCATGTTATTGTGCTTAGGTTAAATAATCAACCCCGTGGAGATCCTAGGGTTGATCTCTGAAGGGGGAGACATGCCTTCTCTGTGTTTTGGGGGGAGCCCTGGCAAGCCAGGCAGAAAGTGTGCCTTGGTGGGAGAGCCTGGGGAGGGATGAGGAACAGTTTCCAACACTCATGTGCATTGGCTGTAGTGGCAAATGAAGTGCTTTGAACCATTTTTGGAAGAAAGAAACGGCTCTTGTGGTTAATCTACAGTGAGAGTGCATACCCTGGCTCAGGCAATCAGGAATGAGAAGCTCCTTAGCAATTTGGACCCTTTTACAACCTGGAGGGAAGTGGCGGCGAGAGTTGCTAAACTCCCTAAAACCTGACCTTACTTTCTTGGCCATGACCAACTTTCTTGGAAAAACTCCTTACAATTTGATTGTTTCAGGCTGGTTTACCATATATCCAAATTCAAAAGAGGTTTTCTGTTATGCTACACAGAGAGATTTTGAATGTCTTCTGTGCCTGGTGGAGCTGATAATTTTATTTCTATTTTGCTGAACAGTGCTATACTGTCATCCTATTTTTTAAATGAGAAGCTGAATATTCATGGAAAGCTGGGCTGTGTACTGAGCATTTTGGGGTCAACAGTCATGGTTATTCATGCTCCAGAGGAGGAGGAGGTCACCTCACTAGATGAGATGGAAAGAAAGCTGCAAGATCCAGGTCTGTATGCAATTGCAGTGAAGACATGCTGCAGTTCACAGGGAAGTGTTTAGGACACTCAACAACTCTGAGCATGTTTGTGGGCATAGTTTGGTGTTGTGTGTATTATTCTTTCCCTTCCTCTTTTTTACAGTGTTTGTTACATTTGCTGTTCTCCTGACGGTCGTTGCCCTTGTCCTGATCATTGTTGTGGCTCCAAAGAGAGGTCAGACAAATATACTGATCTACATTTTAATTTGCTCACTCATCGGTGCCTTCTCCGTCTCGTCTGTGAAAGGCCTGGGCATTGCCATTAAGCAAATGCTGCAGGGGAAGCCAGCCTATCGCCATCCCCTGGTTTACATTTTGGTGGGCATCTTGGTGCTCTCAGTCAGCACTCAGATCTGCTACCTCAACAAGGCCCTGGACGTGTTCAACACATCCCTTGTGACACCCATTTATTACGTGTGCTTCACTACCACAGTGGTGACGTGCTCCATCATCTTGTTCAAGGAGTGGAGCAGTATGGAACTGGGTGATATCATTGGAACCCTGAGTGGATTCTGCAGCATCATCATTGGCATCTTCCTCCTGCATGCTTTCAAAAACACTAACATCACCTGGAGTCAGTTGATGTCCACTGTTGCCAAAGAACCGTCACCGCCGCACCGTGAATTTGAAACCAGTCACACTTTGCTGGAGAGCCTGGAAGACCCAGCTTTGGCGTATGAGGAAGACAACATTTTATTTAGTCAGTGAAACACTCAGCAGTGTTCATAATCAAAGTATGATGAATTGCAAACTCAGCCCACCCATGTCTACTAGAAAGCTCTACTTTTCTGCAGTCCTCTGGAAATTTGTCTGTGAGGTCTGCTAAGTGTGGACCACTCCTCTCTATGTCAGCTGTTGGCAGTAATGAGTGAACATGGTCAGTAATTAGCATGACAGAAACCTGGTGGTGATTATATGTTAGGTGATGAAAAACATGGTCCTTTTTTATGCAGCATCTCTTCCTGGGAAATTTTAGCAAAAAAAGAATGGTCTTTGTAAGCCATGTTTAAAAAATGCAATTTTCTTTTGATAGTAAAAGACAATCCTTGCTGAAGTGGTAGGTACTCTGCTGTTATCTTGGTGATGGCCTTAATATTTCTGGCTTTCTTTATATTCTTATAATTTATTGCCAAGCGAGCTTGTGGATACTCTACGTGAAGGATATTCATCAGAGACATACTATGAAGAAAACAGTGTTTAGCCCTTTTTTGTTTTTTCATATAAAATTTTATGCAAGATTTTTTTCACTTTTGATGAGCTGCCAATGAACATTGATTAGATGTCACAAAAAATTTTCGCAAATACAATTCTTGATACATCTCAGCCTTTCTACCCAAGGAATCCCTGAATGTGCCTGTACATTTTTATTTCAAAACTAAGACCAAGTTTAAGAAAAAAAAATTCATTAGAGGCCTGAAAACAGCTGCTACTGGCTTAAAAATTTACATGAGGTTATAGAATTAGGTATTCAAAGGCAGGAGAAAACCAGAACATGCAATTAAAAATTTCCACTTTGTTTTATATTATTTTGAGGATTACAAAGTGGCTTTACTTATTTCCATACGTCTTCCTAATACAGCCATCTATTAATTAGAACCCGTATAAGCTTTTCAAATTTTTTCCTCATTCTCTGGGAAGGTATTGTTCTTTAATAATAATAAAGCAGTCCTGTTAATTTTTATTCTTAGTGCAAAATTCATTTTACAATCCATACACTACTTCTAAAAATACTAGGTAGAGGATGGGCTGTAGGCAAGGGGTGAGAAACATCAGAATGTCTTTTTTTTTGAGTTTGGACTTTTCTAAAAAAGAGTATTCACCCCTATTAGATGTTTTACAGTATGTTAAACTGCCAGAGGCCTTGAAGATTGGTGACTGTACTGTAGTACTGTAGTTCCTCAGTTGTGGTCACTGGTCTTCCTGTCACAAAAAAGCTTGCACAGTCCATGGTTTGCTCATTACAATCCTCTTTGTTTTCCACTTTGTAAGTAAGGAAGTAACTTCAGCAATCAGACGTGTGGTTGGTGACAAGCCCATCAGAAAGCAGCATTTCCAGTCTTTGGATATTTAAGTGTGAGTCCATAAAGTTTGCCAGAGGATGCCAGCACTTCAGCAGTTAAAAACTGGTTTTAATCAGCTGAAATTTATATGCCAAGCAGAACCTCCTCATGAAGCAAGCTTTATGTTTTCTAATGTTCAAAAGGTTTAGTAGAAGACAGTTTGGATGGATAGAAAATTGTTCTGCCAAAGAAAGCTCATCCTTTACAAAAGGGTTGCTGCTTATATTTCATATATTTGTGTGGCATCACTGTTACCCAGCAAAAGGGACATTTTCACCAAGAATGTACTTGCCTTCAAAATATAATGACATTGTATACATTATCAATTTGGAGTTTTTTTCAGCTTGAGTGATGAAATTCACAGCAATTCTTTGCTGTTAAAATGCTTGTGTTAAAAAAGCTTCATACAAGAAAATCTACTAACAGGGTTTCATTACTTCTTAGTTAATGTAGAGAATACTTTGGTTTTATTGACCAGATTCAAGCTTTAAAATCTGAATAGTTAAAAAGAAGTAATTCAAACAATAAAAAGAATAAAGATGGAGGGGTTTTTTTAGTTTGTTCTTCAACAAAAACTTGAATTGCTTTTCACTCTGAATTACACAATTCAAAGAATAACTGAAGAAAATATTGACTGTTAAAAAGAGAAAAATAAATGCTTTTGCATAATTTCTGGTGCCTTTATTTGCTTATAGAGTCATCACTGTGATGTGACCAAAAGAGTTATTTGTAAGAAATAGCAACCAGTCCAGTTCTTGAATGGATGTGTGTTGGCATTTTTTTTAAAATATGTCATAAGACTTTATTTGAGAAGGCTGTGGACTCCTTATATACCAACTGCTGGCAATAATTAGCTTATACCAAGCAAAATTCCTGTATTTTCTACTGGACCTGTGTATCTGCTGTTACACATAAATAGCAACTAATAATAAAAGAATGTTATTTTCTAACAATGTCAAAAAAACAAAGTTGATGGTTATTTTCATGATGTAAAAGAAGTCCATCGTGTTAGAAATAAATTAGTGATTAATTTTTTGTATAAAAACATTTGTTGTAAGAGATGCTATTTTTTTAAATGTTTATATTTAGTTACTAGTTTGGAAGAACTTTGATTTTTTAAAGTGAAATTATGCTAATATTTCTCTTGTAATAAATTATTCATGGTTATGTACTAAATTGTCTGTGTTTTTTAAACAAGGGATAAAAAAAGAGTATCATATAAAAAGAGTATCATAAAAAAAGAGTATCATATTTCTAAGCTAGAGAAGAAAACCCAAAGCATATGTGTCTCACAGTCAGTCTCAGTGGAGAGTGTTTCAGTGAGTTGTCAGGTTTTCCAGGCAGTGAAATGAAGAACACTATTTAAAGTAATTAGATGGTTTTTGGTATGTAGGGCGAATGGTTAAGAAGGAGGACAAAGCAATCCTCACAGGCAATGCATTGCTAACCAAATTACAGCTTTTAAATGCTGATACTAAACAAATCTTGGCAGCTACTCATTATTACCATATCTCAGGACAAATTAATGGGCAATTAAGTTCCTTACATAGCTGCACCAACTAAATTTAGGGAGGTCAAGAAGACTTGGATAGGTTAAAAAAATCTGTACAATTTTGGAAGGAAAAACATCCATTATTAGTTTCTATAGAAATCTATAGAATTCCACCATCTTCATTTTCCAGCCACGCTTGAAAGAACCATGCTACAAAAAAAATCTTCATCCCAAAGGGTACATATTCAAAACTTCAAACTCCACTCATCAGGGTTGCATCCTGGAGGTACATGGGGAATTGCATACTTCTAAAAAATGCTGTTCTCTCATTCTTTAAATTCCAGCAAAATAAAACTGGCAAGTGTGCTAGGAAGTATCCTTCCAGCAGGGCAGGTTTGCACTGACTCCTTTTGGGCAGGTTTTAAAATGGTGCCATGGTTCAGAGCATGGGTGGGGGGCTGAGCAGGAGCCAGACTGGTGGTGCATGGGGAGGAGGGATGGTGATGTGCTTTGGTGGGCTTGTAGGGCCTCCGGTCTGTGAAATCTGCTGGGGGGAGAGGGATGGGGCAGGAATTGGCCTGAAACAAGTCTCACCAGCCCTGTACACACTAGTTATTGGTCTGCATTGCTTCTCAGGAGTACTTGGACAAGTGAATTCAATTCACTTTCTGAAAAGAAATTCCATTTTGTCAATAATGCATCTTTTTATAGAAAAGAGATGTATCCTAAGTGGCTGGCTCACAAAAGCTTGGAGTTCTGCCTTTTTTTCCTCCCATCCATAATATAGACTTGTTCCAAATTTTCTGATTTTTGATCAGCAAACAGTAGCTAAATTTTTACAAATGCTGAGCACTCCTGCAGCCTTTGATGGAAGCTTCCCTGTATAGAGGTGTCTCCCTGTATGGAGGTGTCTCCTTTACTGCTTTTTCCAGATCTCATTTTCAACACACGGAAGTTTAAAAAAAAACAGTGAACAGACATCTCTTTATGGTCAGTGTCAAGGATGTCGCTCACTATTCACCCATATTTTGCCTGTTAGAATATGGTTGGAATTTGCACTAAGCTCACAGTCACCACGAGGTCTAAGATGGCCTACTCAGTCTTTATGTAAGGGTGTAACTGTTCTGGTAAATAAATACACTGTAGACACCTGACCTTTGTACTGCAGACCATTTCTTGATGCCAATTAAGCACCAGTTTCACTGACTCTGAAGCAAGTTCTCATGCTTTTTCATTTATTTACTGACAGCTTGATGATAGCAGCTGTTAAATTTATTCTGTGTCAGAATGTTAATAGCAGCTCCTTCAAATTTTTCCCCAAGAAAATCTTTCCTACAGAAAGATTATATTGGGAAGTGGAAGCCTGGTAGGCAAGCATTATTGGCTCCAGTTATTAGACCAGCATGTTTCCAGGATGGGTGGAAACATGATTATGGGTCCCATATTCACCATGGGACAGCTCAGTGAGAGGCAGGAGCAAGGTGCTTTGAGTACATAAACCTAATGGAGCTGTTTTTTACTGCATGGTGCTGTAACATATTACACATTAACTCGCAGTAATATGGCAAAACCAGTTTTACAAGACCTGCTTAAAAAGATGTCTCATATATTATTCAAAGTCCCCATTTACTTATATTGTGGAGAGAGCTTGAATTTCACATTGGTAGTGCATCATCTGCTGAAAAGCTTTGTACTTCTGTGGCCTGAGCATAAACTGTGGTGAGCTCCATGTGTCTACTGTGCTGCTGTCTCAGTCTTGGCTGAGAGGGAGCAGAGCCAGGCCAGCTGACCTGAAGTGGCCAAGGGGATATTTCACACCACAGAACATCCTGATCCATGTATAACTGGGGGGGAGAGGGAGGGAAGCTGGGTGGGGGCAGCTGGTTGCTGCCTGTGGATGGGCTGGGCATCGGTCAGCAGGGAGCGAGCACTGCTACTGGGCATCACTTGTTTCTCTTGGCTTCTATTCCTCTCTCTTTCTCCTATGAATCCCTATCGCTGTTGTTACATTTTACTTTGTTTCAGTTATTAACCTGTTCTTATCTCACCCACAAGTTTTACTTTCTGACTCTCTGTGCCACCAGGGCAGAGGCAGGGAGCAAGGAGCTGTGTGGTACTGTTGCCAGCTGGGGTTAAACCACAATTACAGGTCTGCATTTAGTCACAGGTCTGAGAAAGGGTTGAATGCTCATAAATAAATTGATTATGAAAGTAAACAGTGACATAAATTCTTCTGGGAAATTACATTAAATAATGAGAATATCATGGTTTACTCGATGCAGAAATACCTTAGAAGTGTGTTTGAAGGTACTCCCAAATGTTCAAACAATTGGACTAACAATTTCCTTTCCCAAGGGTTGATTACTATCAAAATACTATTGCAGTAAAGATGACTGATTACTGCCAGGACTATATTTGATTATGAGATGCCATCACCCTTTGGAAATTCCAAACTTTGTGGAATTCTCTATATTTAATTTTAATGTTACAGTTATTTTTTAAATTCAGAAATAAAAAATTAAACTGTGACTTAATTTGTGACAAAAATGAAATTGAACTCATTCTTTATCTAGCATGTTTTACATATTTTGTCTACAAAGCCCTATAAAACTAAATATTGTGATGTATTTACATATAAATAATTCACAATGCAATCACATATTTTCAAGAACATATTTATTTGCAATGATCTGACTATTTTGTTTTAAATAATTATGAATTCCATCTACCTTTCCTTCTCTACAACATATTTGTGTTGACTATAGTTAGGATTTAAAATTAAAAGTGAATAATAACATAAGAAGTAGGGCTACAGACGTGTCCATATAAGGTATCATGGGATCCATCTGAACTTTACTGCCAGGTTCCAGTTTTAACTTGCCCATGAACCATC
This sequence comes from Euphonia xanthogaster, assembly GCA_034509185.1. Taxonomy (NCBI): domain Eukaryota; kingdom Metazoa; phylum Chordata; class Aves; order Passeriformes; family Fringillidae; genus Euphonia; species Euphonia xanthogaster. Next base: position 45,974,949 of record JAYDZK010000202.1, on the reverse strand, counting down.
CTGGCCATTTGCAAGGGGAGGGCTGAGGCACTACTCTGTCCAAGGAGTGGGTCCAGGCACACATGTGGGCACTGCTCCAGCAGCCAGTCACTTAGCTGGCTGTCCCTTGGACAGAGCCCTGCTCTGCTTCTCCAGGGCTGGATGCTCTGCAATGCACAAGGATTTGCCTTTAAAAGTGACCTAGCCAGAGCTTATCAGAGGTTCTTCCATCATTTTTGCTCTGCCAATCAGTATTCCCCAGTGCATGTGTCATAGTAAGTATAAATAATGTAATAATATTGATGCAAGAATTAGTGTAACTCTGAACAAAAGAACAAATAAAAATATCTATAAGGTGAGTAGGCTTGGTTACTGCTTTTCAGAAAGATTTTTTCCATAACCATGAAAACAAAGCCTTGAGAGGCCCAAACCAGTGTCCTGGAGTATCTTTCTCAAATAAGACAAACTGTGCCAAGACCAAACAGCTGTTTCAATATGCAGGATGCTGGTCCTGTGATTTAGGTAGAGACCTCTCCAAAAGGTTGAGGTTTTCTGTACCAGCTTCATTAGTGGCATGCTTAATGCTAACCTTTCAGGAAATATATTGGTATAAAATCTGTGGTTATGTCATCTCTGCTAGATCTCTGAGGGTCACTGTTAACTCTGCAAAAGTAGGACGTCCTTCAGGTTTCTGAAAAGAAAAGCAGAGGATAAACTTGTGTTAGCAGATTGGTTGATTACAGTACCAGACTTCAGAAATTGGATATAAGTACATATGAGATAACACTTAAAAATTACATTTCATTTTATTAATGCAGATGAAAAAAATAGTTTGTAATTTTAGAGAAAAATAAAAATCTGTTATTCATGACACCAGCAGCATGAGCACAAACACTTGTAAAAAGATTCCTGAAAATTCTTTATACTTATTCCAATTCTGGATCAGAATTCCTATGGAATTTCTCCCTGCAGTAGGTCTGTGGAAAGCCCTACCTGTCAAGAAAACACGGCACTCAGGAATGCTTCCTGTGCTTTTGAAAAAGGATCTTCACTGATATATAATTTGAAGTGCTGCAGCTCAGTGTGGAACAAACTCCTGTCTGGTGGCAGACAGGAAAGAGAACTTCTTCCCCATGATCTCTCTGCTGGCTGGCACCCCAATGGATGTTTCCAGTAAGCAGGCAAGGTGGATGCAATTTAGAATTGCATCCCTTAAGCTTTTTTTTACTCAGGATTTAAAAATTTTATTCAGAGTTGTAAGGTGGGAGATACAGGAGATAATGGTAGCAGGAAGATTCCCCAGCTACTCACTGTGTATTTTACATTTTTACATTTTACTGCCTGCAATTTTACATGAAAAAATTGCACACAAAGCTCTTCTGAAAGGACTTTTGACCTAAAATAAAGATGCATTTCTTCTAGAGACTGGAGAAGGAGGGCCCTTAAGGGAGTAATCAGATGGAGAAGTTGATGAAATCGGTGTTTTGTTACCAATATAGGAAATAATAGGTGCTGGACAAATGGTGACAGAACAGGAAGTACTAAATCAGCTTGGAGAGGGTGAAAGGCGCAGCTTAGGAGCTGTACTGATGTACACAGATACTGATATACACTTGAAAAGGGGGTTTCAAAATCTACATTTAATGGGCATATCCACTTGGTGTATGAATGTGTTATCGTTCAGAGCAGATCTGGAGAAAGCCCTGGATGATACAAAGGCACAAAAAAGGTATCCCACTGTACCCAGCAGAGAAACAGGACAGCAGTGCCATATTCCAACCCTGGGATGGTCTAGACCTATTGTACTGATAGTGTGCTCGATATTTCTTAGCTGCACCAGTCAAAAGAAGCAGAGGCTTGCAAACTTTGGTGTGATTTGTGGAAAACGTAGTTGGAGATGCTGAGAATGCCACAGATGTGAAATAAGGATTTAATGCCTTGAGCTTTTAAGATTGCTTTTATATCCATGTTAAAAATTCAGAACAAAGTAATAACTCAGGAGAAAAAAAGGGGAACAAACCTCATGCCAGCAGCTGTACATGACTTTGTACACAGGATGTGATGCCAAATGTGGTCGATAAAGTCGGTTACCCTGAGAAATCTCACGGACAACTTCAGCATTTGACTTGGTTTCAAAAGGCATTTTGCCTTCTGTGAAAACTTCCCACATCAGTACACCTAGGAATGAACCAAAATAGGTTTCAGATGAAACATAAGATGCCAAACCCACAAGCTTTAACAAAATTAGGAGAATAAAAAACACTCCTGATTCTTCTGTGTTGAAAAATGAATGAAAATACGGGCAGCCTGAGCTGAGTGAAGGATACAACCCAAACAATTTTCAACTAATATAATTCTGCCATCTTTTAAGTCAGCTAAGGTGATGGTCCATGAAACTCAATGAATATGTTTGGCTAATAAGGACTCATCAGAAATACACATTTCAGTCAAAATCTACTTTTTAGGTGCAGAACCTTTCGAATGAAAAATCCATTTGTCCAATATAAGCAAACTTTGAAAAATGGGAAGGACTGAAGCTTAAGATAGGTAGCATGGGTAAAAATTTACACTTTCCTAAATCACATCAGTAGTTTTAGGGAAGTGTCATTGCCCTTTCACCTAATGAACTCACCAAATGACCAGACATCTGATTTGCTGCTATATTTTTTGAAATGAAAGACTTCAGGAGACGACCATTTGACTGGAAACTTGGCACCTGAAGAGCTGATATATTCATCATCAATGACATACCTGAAGAATAAGAGGAAACCACATATATTTGAATGAGAGACATTTCCACAAATGGTTTAGAATTCCAGAAAAATAGTATCAATTTGGGAACAACAAAATTAAATCACTATTTTAGTATAAAATGCACACACACAAAAAAACCTCATAGCTATGCACTTAAAGACATTTCTGTTTAAATGAATGATTTGGAGTTTGGATTATTATCAGAAATATGTCAGAATAAAACATTTTGATACAAACATAAGAGTGACGGGACGGTTATTATTGTCATCTTTTGGGTGTATATTAATAAGACACATCACCATGGGCAGGAAAATCAGCAGCAATAAATAATTAGCCTTTTTTTAAAAGGATCCACCTTTTCAACCACTTGTTCTACCCAAATAAGACTCTTGCTGTCCATCTTCACAGATGCCATATGAGGGACATTGCTACCAAAGCATCACACAAAGAAATGTTCATCACATTCGAGGCACCAGTTCTTGTAGGTGCACTAAAGTAATTGTTTTTCCCCAAGCCTATAGGACCTGACCTCCCAGATAAAATGGAATTATTTGCCTAATGCAGGCAACATTTTAAATTATCACAAGGCTGACCCCAACATCCTTATGAACTCTGGGCACATTTTCCAAGTATTAATGTTCCTGAGCAGATCACAGATGTGCAGTACACATTTCTTCTCAGGGAAAGCATAGAGGTATTTTTTTTAAAGCACCTTTTAAAGGAGGTCACATTGAAATAAGTAATCATTTTCCTCACTTTCTCATTTTGGTGCAGGCACAGAAACATGGGAGGCTATTGAATAAGGAACATATGAAATAGCAGTACAAAATAGTCTGTAGTAGCAGTTGTGCGAGCTCTGAATAATTAGGTCCCATCATGTCTCCACAGCCTCCCCAGGAGAGTGAGTCCTAGAGCCACACCACTGACCTCCACTTTGTGGCCACAGTGAGCCCTTCAGGTCCATTATTCTTAGGCTGGAGCCTGACAGCTGCCTTGGTCTTCCTGTATTTTCTCATTCATTTGGATGAGTGCAGAGCCCTGATACTGACCTTACCCTTTTGGGGAGCAGTACAACCATGGAACAGGATAGCCCTTTGAAAAACAAGTCCTTAGCTATAAACTGCTAGGGTGTTGTAATCCTGAGGTTACAAATAGGAGGCAAAACTGAAGGAGCGTGGCTGTGCTGACCTAACAACTCGCAGCCACAAGGTAAATGTCACCACAACCTTCTGCTCAGAGCCACTGACTGTCTTTCAAGCTCATCTGCCTCCTAAGTGAGCTGCTTCAGTCTGCTAACCCACAGAAAAACCAGCCAGTAAAATACAAAAGTGGAGAGCTATGGGCTGGGCTTGCAAGAGGAAAGAAGGAAGGAGACATCCCCTTTGGGCAGCATTCAGTCATTTGGCCAGCTCAGCTGCGTCCTCTGAGGAAAGTCTGTGAGGCTAGAGCTATGTTTCTCAGGCTGGTGCTTGTCAGAGCTGAGAGTGCTCTCTTTCCTCACTTTGGCTGGTTCTATCTCTAAGCAGAAAAACCACTTCCCTGCTGAGCAGCATGTGTCACACTTCCTACCCACATGGTCCTCCCTGCATCCTGCCCCACCTACTCAGCTACTGCTGCCTCCAGAGGTCAGCACCAGCTCCAGTTCTGTCCCTAGCGACTTTCTGACCTCCATCCTGTTCAGCAAAGTTGGGGAACTTCTTTCTTCAGGCTTCTGGCTGCCCTGTGCACTCTGGGCATTTCTCTGCCCATAAACACCTCTGAAGTTTACCTGGCACTTTGTTTCCCTATCTTGCACTCACCAAGAGCAAGAGGAGGACACGACATCCAGTTCACAGTACAGTGGTTAAACAACATTACAATTTTCATCAGGATTCAAAAATTACCCACAGTGGGACTGCCCAAACCAGTGAAGCAAGCAGTGAGGTTGACTAAAGATCATGCTGCAGCTCTCTGAGAACAGGTGCTCACGAAACCTTTGTCAGCGGCCTCGTACCTTGCCATGCCAAAGTCAGATACTTTAACCACGTGCTCCTCATTGACTAAACAGTTTCTTGCAGCCTGGGGAAAATGAGAGAAACATATCTGAGATCTGTGTTAAAGAATTTTAGGAAAAATACAGCAGCTGATTATATTTGCTCTAGCTCTGCTGTTTATATCTGAAAGGAGATTAGTGTATTGGTCAAAAAATACTAGTGAATTTTTGTCTCTGAGCCAGTGCACATATTCCACTACTGTGTAGTTACACATATATAGCACCTAGCAACCTATATGCTTGTATGACTTGCAAAATATTTATGTATTCTTAACAGTGAAAGATTCTTAGGCTGCAGAGTCTAATGATCCAACCAGATATTTTCCTGAACATCAACATTAGGGACAATTAGTGTAAATTTTAAAACTTGTTTTTTGATGTTTCCATTACAGAAATCAGGAATCTCCTGGTAATTTTCAAGATTTTACATTTCTTCATGCAACTAGGTAGGAAAAGAGGAAGATTTCCTCTCTACATCCAATTGTGAGCATTGAAAAAGTATCAAGAAGTAAAGAAACAAACTCCTTTCCTCTAATTCCCTGCCTATGGGCAGAAAAGCCACTCATAGATCCCAGCATTAATGAATGGCTGTAGGGAGCCAAACAAATATAGATAGAAAAATATTTCAATTTTTTTAAAATCTCATTGTTGCTGACCTTTTGTAATGCTGTGATTTTGGTTGTGTTCTAATCACTTTCACATTGAGATATCATAATACCAGATAGTTCTATGTCAATATTCTAATTTTCTCTGACCTCTCAAGGGGTGTTTCTAATGGACAAACTTCTCTCAAGTAGTTTTTTGAGCTGTCCATGAGCAAAACAACAGCTGAAAAGTTTGGGTTTGCCTTATTAGATCCTGCAGGGCTGAAGTCTTACAGGATACATAGTGTCCCATAACATAGTGTCCCATAAAATGCAACAGCACATTCTCCACTGCAAATATTTGACAAGAACCTCAGAAAACCTATTGTACTTACCAAATCACGGTGAATAAAGCTGTTTCTTTCCAGATATTCCATCCCTTCACAAACGTCCTGGCACATGCTCAGGAGAACGTCTCTGCCGAGTTTCCCCCGCCTTTGCCGAAGGTAACTGAGCAGGCAACCATTTTCCATGAATTCAGTCACAACGTAGAGGGGTTTGTGACGCGTGCACACTCCATAAAGCTGGACCAGCTTTGGGTGGGAGAGCTTCCTGTTTAAAATCACATTTTAGACAGGCTTATATTGCCTATATTCTTGGCAGGTAACTAAACTTTTGCTTCTCATGATGGTTTTGAAAAATATTTTCACTACTTGATAAACAGTGTCCTATTCAGCTGTCTTCAGAGTTCTCCCAGTACTTAGCACATTTCTCTCTACAACTTCCTACAAAAAGTTCACTCTGTGAACTCACAATTGTTCATGAGTTATATAACTGCAGTGAATGCAAAGCTTGGTTTGGTTGATGCAAAATGGAAAGGTCTAGTTTCACTTGGTTTGTAGGCAGGGGCCTTGACCCTGCAAGGGTTCATCTCTTCTGGGCTTTGCCAAGACCTCATGTGGATACTTCCCTAATTTGCAAAATTTGCAGATATGGTAGTACAGTTTCTCAAAAGCTTTAGTTGGATAGAAGCTCTGCCAGTGTTCCTAGAGACACTGAGTTATGGATTAAAGAATAGTTGTAGGAGCACATTTACATTTTACCAGAACATTTATTCCCCACTGAGCTCCACAGTACAAAGCAAGGCACACTCTAAAGAAGAGTCTGGGCATAGGAAGCATCTGCATCAGCTTGGTTCAGATCTTTACATCAGCCTTTCTGTCCCACACATCCACCATTTCCATCAAACTTCTTTGTTTGTTTGAAATCAAATTAGGTTATACTTATTTCTTGGTAAACTGACAGAATATCTTTTGTACTTACATCATCAGTTTGGCCTCCTCCATGAAATCATCTTCAGACATTGCACCTTCATTGATTGTTTTGATGGCAACCTTGACAGTCTCTTTCCATTTACCAAGATAAACAACTCCAAACTGCCCACGCCCAAGTTCCTTCAGTAACAGCAGTTCAGATGGGTTTAATCCCCACTCCTCTGCAAAAGCAAGCCAATGTACCAGGAGAGTCAGGCCAGCTTTCCCGAGCCATGCCCCAGGAAACACTCCTTGCTGACGGCAGTTAATGAGCACTGCAAAGCATCACACTTGTTCATCAGCTGTTGCATGAGTTTTAAATATCTGAAAATTTTCACTGGCTCATATATGTTTAAATATAAATGCTATTTTACAACTTAAAGAATGTGATTGGTAATTTTCCTTAATGTAGGAATGTCTGAGGCTTGAAGATAAGGCAAGTGTTTAGCTTTGATTACAGAGAGAACTTTTTTGGCACTTTGATATGTGATGTTTTTAGCTCCAAACCAGTTCCACATGGATTGTACAGCTACAGAAATAGTCACTGGCTACCTTTATTGTAATAACTACAATAGCTCAACCCTTCAGAAATATTAAGCCTTGAGATTCATGGGAACATGAAAGATACTCAGTCTTGGAGGTTCCTGTTGTCCAATAGATGATATGAGATTCCTGATCTATATACACAAAACTGGCATTTATTGCTTTCTTGTTTTAATACCACATAAGGTTCCATTCTTATTTCTAAAACCTGAAGAACTGACAAAGAAAATCTTCTCCACAAGCAGTATTAATTTCAGGTTTCAATTTTGGTTTCCTAAGCATTTACAAAAATCAAATAGCCTTTCAAAAGCTATTAAATGTCTATCTGAGTCTTAGGTTTGCTTAGAAAAGTCCAAATAGCTCTGAATGCACTGGTGGTTGCAACATGAGCACAACAGTCACTGCACAGAAGCAGCTGAGTTGGTGTCTCATTTGGTAGGGACACCTTACACTGTTTATCTGTTTATTATTACCAAGGAATTTCACAGATACAACTTAATTACTAGCGGGGTGAATATAAGATAAATTCTTGCCTAGGCAGATAGCTAAATCTCCTTCACAAGAAGATAAAAAATTTACCATAACTCAATCCTGCTGTTTCTGGTGAGGTGCATCCATCTGATCCAACTGGATGTCGGAGACGTGTGATAAGACCTGTTGGGGACAAAGCCATAATATTCTGCTGACAAATTACTTAATTTTAAAATATGCTATATCATACCTCTTCTCAAACAAAACTCCTTGGAATCTGATGTAAATTTCTTATTTCTTGAAGTTATTTTTGCCTAGTTTTCTCAGATAAAACACTACATTGAGAAGAAATGGAGAAAGACTATTTAATAGGGCCCTGACTACAAAAGTATTTCTACTTTCATAAAGCCAACAGTAATACTCTTGCTTTTCTGTACCATGTTAGTGAGCTTAAATGAACTCTAAAATCCTGTATCACTAACCTAAGCAGGGTCTGCCTGCATGACTTCCAGGTTTGAAATATTGTTGTGTCTCATTTATTTTCTTTGCATCCATAAGCCAATGGTACTAGTGAATACATCCTTCACCAAGGACTCCCTGAGTTCATTGATTCTTCTTACTATTACTTTTAGGGCTGATTCTGCTACTAGTGTTTCCTACAATCCTCCTCCCTCCAGCAAAAGGCTCTGTCCATTCCCATATCTTCCTCTCTAGTGCAAGGGATCTCCATATGTTTTCCCATCTTCCCTCATTCAGAGTAAAACCATTTTATATTGTATCAAAATGATGGACAGAACCAAGGTGAAGGATATTTTTCATGCTAAAAATTATAAAAATCTGCCATCAGCTAACAGTTAGAGGTATCTAACCCTGGTAAGCTGAAAGTCAGTGTTAGAGAGCCCTTGTGAGCACAAGGACTAATTCTGCCCTTGACTGTTTGTGGTATGGCTTGGGTTTTTTTCCAAAATCAGTAGAACGCTGCCTGCTGATGCACAGCATAGCTCCTGCTTTTATTAGATTGCATGTATGTTGGTCCCTGTCACAGACAAAGAAAGAATCATGATCAAATTACACCCAAGTAACATTCAGTCAAATGTGAACCAAGAGAATACAGAGCAGCCTTTTATTTTTGCTAAACTCATTTAATACGTGTAGCCAAGTTTGGTAGTTTCATTTCCCCCACGGTATACACACATGACAGCTATGACTTTGGCAGAAAGAATCAAGGCATATTTGAATTCATTAGCAAAAAAAACACATGTGGTCTCTTTTTATAAGGAAAGTATTAGAAAAAGATGTAAAACTGTTTTCAGCTCACGTGCATTACCTGCAGCGTTGTGTTGATGATATTCAATGAGTTCAGGAACAGATGAGAAGACATAGTTCTCTGCTACATAATATTGTCCTGAGTGATTTTGTTTAATTTGATAATGTAGAATATCTCCATTATGACTTCTGAAATCAACAAAGCATTGTAACTTTCAGGTTTTAATTTTATAAAAGTAATTTATAGTATAGATCTGCTTAAATTTCACTATGGAAACATAGAAAAATCTGAAAACTTGGGACACAGTTCTCAGCTTAAAATGGCTGTGTGTACCAATGGCTACTGTTTCAGGAGAAAAAAAAAAAAAAGATTCCACAACTGGCTCTTTCTCTCATCTTTGGGAGATAGTTGTACAATGTCTTTTGTTGCCCAAGTATTTTTCACCCATGTGTCATTGCATTCATAAGAAATGGGCACAGTGTTTAAGAAATGTTCCTTCTCATTTAGTATTTATTTGAATATAATCTCTTAAAATTAAAATGTTACGAATTACTTGCATTTTCTCCCAAAAAACTTAAACACATATTGATGTATAGCCTGTGATTAAATTTTCAGTTCTATTACTTCAAAGGGTCTTCATTGGAGCTTTTATTTGATACCTTTGTTTTTCTGTATTTCTTCTCATTATCGGTCTTTTGTGCTTTCTGTATATTTTGCTGCCCATCTATCCCTGCTTTCTGTGACACTCAAAATTAAGCAATTAATTTGCATTTCAGGCTGGTGGTTGCTGAAAGTTAGTACTCTAAATTGTGGACACGTGGTCACAGCAAGCAGAGATCAGAATACAGACACATTATACACTCTGCATTACTGAGTCATTGTCAGAAACACTACTGAGCCTACAGAAATTGTGAGTGCCCCCAGCACAGGGATGGTGGGGAGGGCTGGCCCCATGTTTCCAAGGAGGGAGGGAGGGAGGGGGTGGGGGTAACAGCAATGCCTTAGCTGCTCTTGCCTCTGGCTTGTTGTGAGAGGGAGAGAAGGAAAGCAGACACAGCTGATGCAGGGGGATGTGGTGGGGCTGATGAAAAGGGTATAAGACAGCTTGAAATACGTTAAGTCAGTGGTGTAGGTGATACAGGCAAGTGTGAGACCTGTGGCTGTTGTGTGGGAAAAGTAAGATTGCACAGTAGGGGTGAGGTGGTTTCGAGAGACAAACAGGTGAAGTTTGAGTACAGCAGAGTCAGGGATGGATTTACAGTGCACAGAGCCTGTGGAGAAAGGAAACAGTTTGGTGCAGTAGCCAAAGGCTGTGGCACGGTTTCCACAGCAGATCATTTGAGAATTTCAGTGAGTACAGGTGTCAGTGCAGGAGTTCAGTGTCTTGCCAGGACATTTGCACACTGATTCCCAGATCCACCGCCCACCATGACCTTTTCTGCACACAGGGTGATTAACTCTGCATGAACAGCATCCCAGTGGTTCCCTGCTCTTGTGCACTGCATGTCCAACCTACCCAATTATTTTGAGGAGTCTGGAGGAAGCTTTTCCATCACCACTTGATTCAAACCCTAACCATTCAGAGGAACTCACCCCTTAGCCCGCGAATACAGGGACAGCGTTAGAAAACCCTGCCGGCTTGAATCTCTGACAACAAACGCACCTTCTTTGGGCTGAAAAGAAATCCAAGTAGAATTATTTTATGCTTTTGAGCTTCAGTAATGCTCCCTTAAGACAGGACTTGCAGCTGATTACCAAATTCTGTAGAATACCTATGACTGTTTGGGAATAAGATAAACAAGTGAAGAACAGGAATGGATCGCCAGGTACATGGCAGAGCAAAATAAACCAAGAGAAAACTGTAAGTGCCAGAAAACTTTTTAGAGATAAAGTAATTTAGCTGAATTATACTATTCAGTGTGAGGTAGTGAAAATGCTTCAATTTATTAAAAAATCTAATTGTACAAATCACTAGAAAAAAAAATCCAGTTAAAACAATTCCATCTCAGATGTTCTTCCTTGGTGTTTCTTGTCCTGGGCCTGAGCAAAGACCCAATGAATTTGACTGAGTTAGGCACTTTGGTACCCGACAGGGGGTAGAATGCAATGTGAATTGTTTGCTCTGTACTTAAGAGGCAGTGTTTTGTTAAATTCTGCTAAACTCGGAGCTAATTAGCTTACTACATGGATTTCAGTTTTTAATGTCTAATGCAACAGACAAGCACAGTAAGCCACATAATTTGATTTATCTGGCATGGAAAATCTACATAGAATTTGCTTGGGCTACAAGTTAAAGCTTTGTGAAGTCTGGATAGTCTGCACTTTACACTTACACCAGAAAGCCTTTTCATTTTAAGGTAGAAATCTTAAAATGTACTTTCTGTCATAGAGAATACTAAAAAGATTTTGACTTGACTGTGATAATGCTCTTGATGCCTCTACTGATAGGTATTTTTCAGTACTGTTAGCTCTATGTGTAGGCTGAATTACCTTCTGGTGCAAAAGAAGTTCTGCCTGGCTTCTGTTCATGTTCCTGCAGTACCACCTGCAACAAGGACATAACCTATCCTTAATTTCAGCCAGTAAAAAGGAATGTTTGCTTTGTTTCACAGTTTAGTAGTTGCATTATTCCAAGTCAAAAACATGTTTAGAACTATCATTGTACATGAACATGTCTTAATTTGGAATGATTTTATTAGACCTTTTTTTAGAACTTTTTGGCCCCAATTTACTGTGACAAAATTTTAGCTAAAAAAAAAAAAAAGAAGAAAAAAAGGAAAAGAAACACCACAGCAGGCAAAGATCAGAATACAGAAACATTATGCATTGGGTCTATGGAAACAGGAAAAATCTGGATTCTGACACTATGATTCATGTACATGAATGTTAACTCATTTTAAAAGTAATATTTTGTATTTTAAAAAAGAAAGCTTTTGATAAACATGTTCATGTCAAGTAAAAATTTGAAGGATCAAACATTGAAATGTATCTCTGCAATCCATTTTTAGAAATAAAAGCCCAATAATTTTCAAAGGTACTTACTTGTATGTTTCTAAATTGCTTCTCTTGTTCTCAGTGACATAGTTGCTGGGGATTAGACCTTCATTCCTGAAACAACATATTGGGGATAATATTATGGTATGGTGTAAAAGATTAGTAGGATTAAGATATACATCATCCTTTTGTTGAATTACAAAGGTTCCTTCTCCTAGGAGCTATGTTGCTAGATACTGAATTCCAGCATTAGAACTGAATAAAAATTTGAGTCCTTTCATCCAGGCACAACCTTTTTGTCCCACGACTGTGGATGGCTACTCAAATGAAAAAGCCAGATGGTATAGGCTGAGATTTAGGAAAAAAAATTGTTTTCTTCTGAACCAGAAGCCACCATCTTTATTTCTGGCCTATACAAACCTCCTATATGAAGAAATACAAAGTGTGTGCTTGCTTGTATGTTCAAAATAGTTGTCAGTATACTTTTACTGAAAACATGAGCTGAGAAAAAGCATTTAAAATATTTAAAGGAGAAATCTGAAGGGAAAGGAGATGGTTATAATATAACACACAACCATTCCCAGTATCAGATTACAGGATATACTGAAGATAATTCAAAGAAGAAAGTGGAACAACACAAAACAAACATAAGTGTGGAAAGGATCCTAGCTGAAGTTATCAAGTTCTCTAAAATAACCAGGTATTTTGGGGAAGAGGTTATGTTTCAGGTATGTCTTCATAATCTCTATGATTTCATAAAGTTTTTACATGTACAGTCACCATTGTAGAGCACTTGAAATATGGAAAGCTGGGTTTGCACATGGCCCAGAGCCCAGTGATTCACATGGTCTTCAAACACCCTCATGTTGCTCAGGAACTGACTGAGCGTATGGCTTAACTCTGAATTCCCAACAGATTCTAGATTCCCTGTCCATTTCTGGGGTGCCAAGCCCTGCTGAAAGTCTGCCCAGTCAGTCTGTGTGCCTCATATATAGCAGAACACTATCCAGCCTGTTCCTAAACAGTCTCATAAATCTCATTCTATCTGCCCACTTTTGCACTGGTTGCTTTAGGCTTTTTTCTTCCTGTGTAGGGAGATGGAAACAGATGCCCTCTCTCTTACCCATGTCGGTCTCTTGCCTTCCACCAGAGGGGATCATACTGCTCGAGGATGATGTATTCTTCTGATTTCTTGAGAGGTAGATCTAAAGGCCCTCTAGCAAAGAAGTCATAAAGTGCAATAACTCTGGGTTTGTTTATGCAGTCTTCAAAGGCCTCAGGAGGCAGAGGAGGTAATGGCTTGTCCTTAAACTGCAATTGTCTCTTGTGCTGCTGAAAAATCAAAGTATTTTTCATAACTAGTCTTCTCTCTACTATAGATTGCTTAGTTACTGATACTCTGTAATTTTTATGCAACAAAGAACTTCATATGCTCAAGAGCTAGTTACTCCCATGCTTATTCTGATACTGAGCCACTCAATGTCAAATCACTTCAATTCTCTCTTTTCACCTGCCAAAATGTTACTTACCCCACACTTCCAAATAGATTCATAGGAAACGTCTGGTTGTGAGGCAGAGTACTGGGTCACCAGGACAGCCTCAGGGTCCAGGTTCACTTTTGTCCTCATTTCCCTGATTTTGAAAAACATGAAGCATTGGTGTGAATGCCTGTCTGTAAACATCCACATAAAAATATCCATGGTCATCCATGCCTTCCTTCATTAGGGATATGCAGAGCACATTGTCTTAAAACTTCCACATATTTGCTCCTCTACTGCAAATAGAGGGATTTTAAGAAGTCCTTTATGTGTAGCTATTTAATTACTGAAAAGCTTAAGCATTTCACATACCTTTCTTGCACCGAGCAGCAGCAGCAGCAGAAAACAGACTGGATGGTGCGATCTGTGAACAAGAACAATTTCCATATTTGCAGTGTTCCTGTTTGTTTGCTCACAAAACTTACAGAATTAAGGACTATCCTATGTGCTTACAGCCACTGTTAGCTCTGTCTTGCTGTGAGATACCTAGCAAATCATTATGGCTGAATTTGCAGCCACCAAAACCTCCAGATCTTTCCTACCACAGTCCCCCTTACAATGTTTTGGCAATTATGAGGCTCTATGTATGAGCTAAATCAGCTCACTAATTCAGCAAAAATAAATAATAAAAAAAGATACGTGGTCAGCCAAATTCATACCGATTTGACTGATTACACCACCCTACACAAGCTCTACCTAGTGCAACAAGGGGGATGAGAATCTTGTCAGGGACAGGAGGTGGAGAACTGCCCCCTTCAGCACTGACATAATTTTTAGATTATTGAAGCCAAATACAAAACCATGCTTGTATGACAAGCTTTTCTTTATTTTGAGGTTTATTAAAGGAGCCACACTATATTAACTTCTTTCAATTAATACTGATTTACTGATTTTCCTGTTTCTGTTGCAGCCATTAATATAAAAAATGCACTAGCCTAAGTTTAAAGTACAGAGAGAATATGTGCTTTACACATGCATGTCAAGGGGCTGATAATCCTTCTTTATAAATTTTTTTCTAAAATCCAAAATACATTGGATACGTCATCTCAGATATCAAAAATTTAGAGTGAAACCAATCTAACTTGTATGTGCAGCACAGAGGATATGATATTAAATATGCTTGAAGGCATTAAGAAGATTTGAATGAGGGAAATAAATGGCTGACACTTGGTCCACTCCTATCAGGCTGAGATGTACCTTCCCCAGTTTGTGTTCCTTTTTACTGGGTCAGTTCCCTCATGCATCACCACTGTGCAGGTGGAGGGCAGCAGCAGCACCTCCAGGACAGGCTCAGGTTCTCAGGTGCAATGTACAGTCTTTTAAGAAGCATCAGAGTCAGGGATGGAGAGACAAGGTTCCCCTCATATTCAGCTGCACTAACACAAAATAAACTTTATATCCCACTATAATGTGTCCTATTTTTCTCTGCCACAGAGGTCATAGTTTGCAAACAGGCCTCAGATTTTTATTTGAAATAGACTTCCCAAGGTCTCAGAATTTTGCTGCTTTGTATTTCATATGATATTTCTTTATACAGTCCCACCAGTTCCTTCCACATTATTTGTTTTGCCCTCATGGCACTTTTGCATTGTTTATCCTAATGACCTAATCCAGCCTGGAATAAATAGGGCGTCCCTTCTGGTGTCCTGTGAGACTTTTTGCCACTGCCTATTACCAACTGAAAGCCAAATGTGCCAAGAGTACGAATCGGAGCATTCAAACCATTAGGCAACCTTACCACATTATGAAAATGTCATTATTTTCCCTGTGAAGGTACATAGCATAGCAAATCTTGTGCTAATAAAAGAAGTGAGAATGTTGGATGTCCAAATGATAAGACCAAATCTAGTTCTTAGTGCCCTGTCTCATAAGTGGTTTGTTTAGGCTGTCTTGAAAGTCATGGTGAAGTTTCCCTTAGACTGTTGAATCCTGTGAAGAATCTAATGTGTGGGAAATGGATGAGCTGACAGTAATCAGGAGACACCATCAATTGTTTGATAAAAGTTTCCAGTGACAGCTGTGAAAAATGCAGCAATTAAAAATACTCAAGCCAGCTGGGTATTCTCTTCAAAGCAGCCAGACTAAAAAGATATTGTCAATGAAATTGATTTGCTGGGTAGTTGTCCAGTGTACACTGAATTACCCCTTGGCCATTTAAACCTGCCTCATAAATTGTCAACACTGTGGGTGAAAAAATGCTTGGGTTTCTTTTATTTCAGCCAGTGACATGAAGTTTAATTAATGTCTATAAAGTATGTCGTTATTTGCAAATAAGAACATGATATTTGAAAACCTGTTTCTTCTCATTGAACCATCTAGTCTAATTCAATACATTATTTCTCATCAGTTTATTTGCTCTCCAAATTAAATATTTACAAGAAATAGTTAGAAAGAGCATTGCAGACTTTCTTTGTAACACTAGAATAATCTTCTAATTAGATTTTAAAGATTTGGCTGTTAGCTTGAAAACAAGGGGTTCAGACAGATGCTATGGATGTGTAATTCTGTCTTGCCTTCTTTATGAGCCCAGTAATTTGGGTATATTTATAGTGTAAGGTCAGAAATCCTTTTTGCCTTCAGTGAATCTCAGACTTGTTTTGTTAATGGATGATTTTTATGTCTGACCCCCTCTTTTTACTGTGCTAAAAGCTATTAGTAATAAATGACTGTATGTGACATTTTAAAAAATACCCTAAGCATATATGATATTGAATATTTATCCTCTTGTCCTATCCATAAAACCACAGAAAAGGTATAGGTTAAAGCTGTAATCGTGATGTTTCTCCCTGGAACATGTGCTTCACTTGGTGAGCAATTTTTCCAAGGGTGGAGTGTGTAACCTAATAAAGATGACAAAATAGAAGATGATAAATTCTGCAGACTGTAAGTGAGGGCTTGGATTAGATTAAGGCCATGGATCAGACAAGACCATGCTGAACTGAATTGCAGGATCTGGAGGAGCAGCACAAACTGCATGGTTCTGCCAAAGTTTAGTTGTCCTCATTCACTCAGTTGGAGTATTTTAAGAGAGAAATCACAGCCTATCAATCCAGCAGATATCATCCTAAAGCAGATAATTTCCAGTTCTTTGAGAATTAATTTGTCTTTTACATCTTTTCTCAGAAACCTCAGCCACTTCTGAAATTCTTTTGTCCCTGCATTACTCCTAGAGTATTTGTGGAATTAATTCAGTAGAAATTAGTACAAGTGTAAATTATTGCAGTACAAACTGTACATTTCTGCTTGAAAATTTGCCAAGGCTGCTAGGAGACATTATCAAAGCCCATAGAAAAAGGCCTTCAGCTCTGCAGAGCCAAGTCCTACTTTAGTTAAATTGACTTAAGGCCAGAAGCTTTGACCTGATGGCTTGGAATTTCAGTTCCCAAGCAAAGACTCATGCACTGATCTATGCATTTTACATCTTCCCTGGTCATTGGTAAGCGTCTTGAAGTACACTTTTTCCTCCCGATTAAATTTGTATTTATTAAGTTCATAACTTACTTCAGAAACGAGGCCCAAACTGTGATGCTGTTCCAGGAAGACTTGGCCAACACCACAGATGGGGAAAGCTTTGACACACTGAGTGAATAATTTGATTGAACTTGCTCTCCTTGTGGCCAAGGAAGATGCTGACGCTGAGGGCTGCGCAGCAGTGCGCGCTATCACGCAGCAGGAAGATGGCATTTCCTGCCTGACACGTCTCACCCCCACATGCACTCTCTCATGGCTTGTGCTCTTCCTTCCTTTCTCTTTCCACAACACCCATCAGAAAAACTAAGAAATAATTATAATGCTTAAACTCCTGTATTTTAATTTTTCAAAAACACAAATAATTTGAAAATAGATTCTTAGAATTTACTAATTTAAACTATTTCTTCTTGATTATCCCTTCTGCTAGATCATTGAAATCAATGGAACTATTCTATCTGATTTCCTTTGATTTTTCACCAAGGACATTTTCCTAAGCAAAACACTGGATTTATTAAGGTGTGTTAGAGTCACATATTAGCTGGCCCTGATCCCCTGATGCCCAACTCAAGTAACCACACTGTTCATAAATTAAAGATTAGACACTGATGGTATCACAGGGTTGTGCTTCAGCAAGGAAATCACCATTTGGATTCCATATTTGGAAGAGAACAGAGAGACCAGTTAGATTTGCCATGTTAACAGACTGCTTGGACAGGACACAGGAAAGAAATACAGGCTAAGAGGAAGAAATATTCTATAATTTTTAACAGTAAATTAATTTTGAAGTCTGTTAAAATAATGTACTTATGGAGCTATCAATTATTTTAGATTCCACTTCTCTGTTTCCAACCTAACCATAAAGCTTCCCATAAATTAAAAAAAACCAAACAAACAAGGTAATCAAATCTTGCTTCTTTTAAATCCATACCAAGGAAGATTCCTCCAGCACCCACAGCCCCATTAAATCTTCCAGCTCACATTCCCTTGAGTTCTATCAAAACACAAGCTATGTACATACATTGCTTTGATCCTCGGGGTACGTCATGATGAAACAACTAAACTCAGTAGTTTAAAACCTAGGTTCAAATTAAACAAGAAGAGTATTTGAGGTATTGAATCTACAACTTGCCATCTTCCTGCCTCAACTGTATAGAGAAATTTTTATTTCTGCAATTTTTGATGAAAGCTTGCCACCTTAGACACAGTTATTTAACACAGGATCAAACAAGTACAGTGCATTTCACTGCTAATGTCTTTTTCTTTCTGGAAGTGAGCAGTTTAGGAAGAAGACACTTGTTTATAAAGCAGTGTCACGTTATCTCCCTGATGACAGTCAAGCAAACACGAACCCCAACACCAGCACAGAGCCATAACAGTTCTGTACATCAGACCTACCAGGATGCTCTGTTTCAAAACAAGAAATAACCAAGGCACAAGAAGCATGTGGCTAAAGTAAAAACACTAGGAAACCAGTGTTGAAGCTAATCTGACAAATACTCAGCCTAAAAATGTGCAGCTGACATTTTGATAACCAACTTTTGAGTCCTGGAAATAAATTTATGTGTGCACAACAGAGTAGATGGGATGCAAGAGGAAGAAGAAAAAGATGGGTCAGCTGTCAGAAACAGCCATTTGCTTAAGCAGCTTAAAGAGAGTCCCATCAGAAGAGAGAAGGTAGAGTGAAAACACATCGTGGCCTGATACAGTCCCACAACACCCAGAGTACACTTTGGGTTAATAATGTTGTCTGTATACCTGGCAAATTCACACACATATGTGCAATCTTCCTCCCATCCTCAGCTGCTACTCACTGTAAAGGGCAGCTTTAGGAAAGTAACATCAAAGACAAAAGCAAGAAGTTAGAAATTAATTTTTATAACTTGCATTTTATAACTTTGCTATTTCACAATTTTCTTCATTTGAGTTTCTTTTTCTGAATCAGTTTCCCAAAACACTACTAACACTGAAGACTCCAGCCCATGCCTAAGGTTTGCACTCTTCCATCATTTTTTGCTAGAAGCTCTTCCTCTTGCAATGGAGCAGAAGGTTAACTGTGTTCAACACTACAAACTCAGCTTCACCCACCAAACCTTTGCTGCAACACTGTGTGGTCTGATCTGTCACTTTTCAACATTACTACAAAAAAATCAATAACCTGGTAGAAAGCCACAGTACAGTTTGCTTCTAAAAGCATTTTAAAATACAAGCTTTCAGCTTCTGATGTGTGCCAGCTGAGGCTTCCTGTCTTTCCTGTGAGCTAACTATACTCTGGAGGAAAGACAGGTTCAGTTCTACCAAACTCTCAATGCGTGTCTATGCAGTTCACAAGTGTAAGAACAGTATGTGGAAATATCTCCCTCTCTATACGTAAAATCAGTTGCTTTGCTAAATCCGTGGTACAATGGATTAATATTTGTGTGTTAATTTTGAAAGTCCAGACAAGCAGTCTTAACAGAGATCCCCTTAGCAGTGCAAGAGAAATTAGATTCATATTTTTATGGCAATATTTAAAAACTTCATTTGCTAAGTACACTGCTGTTGCACAAAACAAAACTACAAGATCAAAATATGCAGCCAAGTTTACTTACAGGTAGAAAGAATCATGTCTGGTTATCCGTTTATATTAAAATGAAAATGCAAACCTCTCTTCATCAGCTGTGCCAGTAAAACAGCCCAAACTGAGCTCTTTGCCCTGACACAAAGCATGGTAAACCACAAATATTGCTTGACCACGCCTACTCACCTTTTATTAAAAAAAAAAAACAACCAAACAGAGTAGAAGGAGAAAAAATGGTCTGCTTTCTAGTATCAAACATTTTATAGGAAAAAAAACGTTATTAAACTGTTACCCCCAGGTCCAAGTATTGCTTTAAAAAAAAGTAAAAAACCCACAGCAGATATAAATCACAGAATGGTTTTGTTCAAATGGATTTTTGACCCCAACATTCGACTGAATTCAGTTATAATAAAAATAGGAGGAAGGGTTGAAGTTGCTTAAGGATGAGTGAGCTCATCCAGAAGAAAGGATGGTACAGCATTTCAACCTGCCTTTGAAAGCACCAGGAGAGTCAGCAACACAGCTGCCTCCAGAGGTGTTCTGATCCTTTCTAAAATTAGCCACCTAAGGCTACATTCAACTAAAAAAAATGAATTATTCTAGAAACTGGGTGCCTCAGAGTTCCTGACATCCTCAGTATCAAGCCCAATACCGAGCAGGCAGAAATTATCTTCAGGTAGTGGGAAGAGGCAGGTAAAAGGGTCAGATTCAAAGCACCCATCCCACTGAGAAAACTGCTGCCAAAACTTCACGCAGTAAGGGTGTGTTTTATTACATAAATTAATGATAAATATTTAATTATTGCAAAGAAATAGGCTTAAGGTTCACTGCAAGCAATTAGTCTTCTGATTTTCCTAAGCTTCATTTAGGTTTTAAGGGAAACATTATTACTTATGACATGCTGTGCTGTTGAAAGAGTTAGCAGCACCATACTTTGGAGGATCTTAAGAGAAAATGGGGTTCAAAGGAGCAGTTAGGGAAGGAAAGATGTGCTTGGCTTACCTTAAATGTTCCACATTGTTTTTTCCACTACTTTTTCTATCAGGTAGAGTAGAAACCCCTAAATTTTCCCTTTCAACAATGCTTGCTCTTGGTATTGATTGGAAAGTGGTTTTGGACTCAGCAATTTGACAGGTTAGTTTGCATGGTTGGAATAATCTTCTGAGACTTTGTCATGAAGGAAATAGGCATCTGAACCTTTTCTGGCAGCCTGTAGCTTTTCAATAGAATAGCATGAGAAAAGGAAAGCACTTCTTCCAAGAAAGAGGAGGCTTCCTCCTTTTGAACATAAAGGCAAACATTAAGCAAAGCAGCGTGGGAATCTAAACATCTCTAAAACTGATTACTGAAATACTCCAATGCCAGAATGATGGAATGTATTAAGCTAACTATGGTTACTCTTAATAACTTCATTGGAAATTAAATTCATCATACTTCTCTCTGACTACCTGCAAAAAAAACTTTTGGTGCAATCTATTTGCTATTACACATGGCACAACAGTGTAAGTAGCAACAGAAAATGAAAAAAATTAATAGAGCTCCTTAGAAGGTGACTACAGTGAAATAGGAGTACAAATAGTCCTCATATGCCCTGCTACAAAGTCAGGTTAACTGAAGTAGGCTTCAGTAAGGCTGTGGAGATGTTAGCCTCCAGCAGAGGGAACAGGGCATGTAACTTCCAAGGAGAGTTCAGGTATTGCTGAACATTTCATCATAGTCAAATTCATTTAAATATGTATTCATTCTACCATATATATATATATATAAAAGGAGAGAGAGAGTGTATGTATACACACCAAAGCGTATATATCTATATATGTACATATATATACCCATATATACATACATATATATACCTGCACTACCGTAATGCCATAGTCATGTGAACAATTAGTTTGACTTACAATGCATTAGCAGTAAATTACAGGCTACAAATTAGCTGGTTCCAAACAACAGTTAACATTCAGTTTATTTACACACACATGCAGTATGATATCTTCTGTCATGAACAGAAAGGTTAGATCACTGTATGTACAGACAACAGACAGAAACACGAGCCCTTCTTAAACACATCCGAGAATTTCGTTCATTTACAACTCTCTGTATAGAATTGTGTGTTTAAGTGAAGGAAGGACAAATTTTTGCTTAAACATTTCAAGACAAACCCCCCCCCCCTTTATATAAATAAATGCATTCAATTTATATATTTACAGTACATACAGCATATAAATAATTTTATAATTACTGCAAAGCATGGTACTATGGTTCACTCACAACCAGTTGTGGTGAATCTTGAACTTATTTTTCATTAGTAACATGAAGACTAAGCATGGGAGATCTCTGGTAAACCAACTTTACAATGACTCCAGGCATATCATGGCTCATGAAGCACAGCTTTTAAAGTGTTATGCTAAACTGAGCTGGTAACAACTTACTATGTGCAAATGAAAGAGGTGCATTCTGTCTTCTTGATAAACACCCATCAACCAAGAAAAAGAATGTTTCTGGAGAATCTCTGGAAACATTTCAGTGTCAGTAAAAAGCCATTTATAGATACCTTCCATTTTTAAGCATGCAAATCACTACTAATGCTACTGCCCATGTAAAGAGAAACCCAAAAACGTGGACTGTATGTACATGAACCCAACCCACTAAATACAAACGAGGTTCCTGGCCTCTGGCCACATTTTCTCCCTCCATTAAGAGCTGAACTTGACAGCTATGCTGACTTTTCAGAGAAAATACAAAGATTGCTAGTATTGCTGAAGATACTGTGCTCATTTCCCAACATCACGGAAAATTCTCCTTTTTCTGGAGTGCATCAGATATTACAGGTTCCCCACATTGTTTATTTAGCAGCACCCAACAGCTTACAGGATCAAGTTCTTATAAAGAAACTATGAAGACACATATCTCTTGGAAGTGCCTGATTGTCTCTGCTTGTGCTGCTGTTGCCTTTTTTCAAAAGGCATCTTCGCCCTCTGCAATGTCAATGATTGCATGAAGCAACTCTTCAAAAGTCGGGCGTTCCTCTGGTTTCTAAAAATAAAAAGCATGCACAGCTGTAATCAGAAATCAATAAAGTTGAGTTGATTTTGATAAATTACTGGACATATCATCGTTCTTGGGTGAGGAATTTAGCATTTCATTAGGTATTAAATGTAAAAATATTTCCTCATCTGGATTTTGGGATGTGTCACCTAATCTCAGTAAGCAACACTTTTCTTTATGCTTTGAAAAAGGCATAAATAGGTGTTGCTGGACTACACTCTTTATATAATTCATTATTTTGCATAGTTTTACATTTTTCTCTTTTATTTTTTTCCCCATTCCCACCCTTCCCCAGTGAACTGCTCCAATCTTTCTTTATGCAAGTTGTTCATGATTCTAAGAATTCTGGGTGTCATTCTCTGGTGCCTCTTTTATATCATCTTTATTTTCTGAAATGAGAAATTATTTAATTTTGTTACTAAATGCCTTCACATACTCAATCTGACAGTTCATTTACTTCATAGAAATTTCTTCAACGTTTTATCTTATCAGAGCTCTAGTTCAGTTGCATATGAATAGCTGAGAGACCTGGATGCACTCAGAATGCTGCTGTAGAGAAGATAACTGCTGTTTCTAGATAAACCTTTATTTCAATTCAAAGACCAAAAAAAAAATATATATATATATACATATATACCTCCTGCCAGCACATCATCATCATCTCATACATCTGCTTACAGGCCAGTTTGGGCCGATACAAGCGATGTCCTTGGCTAACCATTGTTACCACTTCATAGTTGGAGCTTTTTTCAAAGGGCATTTTTCCTTCTGTATATACTTCCCACATTAAAACACCTGGGGAAAAAAAAAAAAGAAAATAACTAACTTCTTAAATATATGTGTTTATTAAACATATATGTTTATTTTGAGCCTTGGACTCAAGCTTTCTGATAGATAAATAGTTTGAGATCCATATTCTAGACACTTTTCACATGGGTCATCACTGAAAACGTGTTATTCTAGTAGCGTGGGTTTGAATGAATAACAGAACTAAATGTGTCTGTGGAACTTTATCACTAATAAAACCATGGCAAATGGTTTCTCTGAGCTTCTTCTCAGATGTCTAAATCCTTCCCAATAACCAGAGCTTAACTGCTACTGATAAAATATAAAAAATACACTTTCGTTCCATGATGAATATCTTACCAAACGACCAGACATCTGACTTGCTGCTGAATCGGCTGTAATTAAAGACTTCTGGAGGGCACCATTTCACAGGAAATTTAGCCCCTGAAGAACTTGTGTATTGGTCATCAAGGACATACCTAAAAAAACCACACACACACACAAAAAAAAAAAAAAAAAAAAAAAAAGAGGAGACATGACCCCTTTCTGTCAGGTCAGCCCC
>JAYDZK010000202.1:45909362-45950947 GCA_034509185.1 Euphonia xanthogaster | reverse complement strand
AAAAAAAAAAAAAAAAAAAAAAAAAAAAAGAGGAGACATGATATCTTTCTGTCAGGTCAGCCTCCAAACCTGGAAATTTTAATTTCGCTTTGGATTGGAGTATTAGAAGCTCATATTGCCACCTAATGGCCATGGGCGTTAGCACACAAGATAAAAATAGCTTCCCTGGGGCAGTACTACTGCTTCAGCCACGACTCTGTTCATTTTTCATATTACCCCAGAGTCCTTTCTTGTGATTTATTAGCTAAGCAACACAGGTCTAGGCCACCTGCTAGTTAAATGTCTCTATTATGAGACAAAATGAGGGAAAAGCAGAAATTTCATGTTCTGTTTTTCCCCAGCCAGTCTGAGTTCAGTTGTCAGGGGACATAAAAACTTAGCAACACAGACATGTGGCAGAAGTCAAACCACGGTGCTTTAACACCTTTCTTGGAAGAGCTGCTCCCACCACTGCCTCACCAACACATCACCCACGCAGGCACTAACAAGGGCAGGAAATTAATCCCCCTCCAGATCTCAGCATCTCCCAGCCCTTCAGCTAGCACAACTCTGAAACATCTATCCCAAGAGAATCCCAAACTCACTGAACAGCCTCTTTCTAACATCTATCTAACAAAATACAGTTTAACTATTATCTCTGCAGCAGCTCTGCTCTCTGAAACACAAACTCTGTCTTTTTTAAAATGAGTAAGGAAATCAACACAGAACAAGCAAGCATTAAAGGCACTAGAAAACAAAAGGCAAAACAAACCCCAAAAAACCAAAAAGAAGAGGTCAAAAAAGATCATTTCTGTATGCAATTTTGCTTGGTCTGTGCTGCCTTTGGGCTAAGTACAAGGCTTAGGTGAATTTTCCCAAATCTCCATAAATGCATTTGCACACTCACACATACCTTGTCATTCCAAAATCTGAGACTTTGACCACTCCTGAGTCGCTCACCAAGCAGTTCCTGGCAGCCTGCAATGGGAATGGTTAGAGCTGGATGAAAACTTGGAGTCTCCTGCAGACCAGTTACAGTAATCTTATCATTATCATGTTTTTTTATTCATTGCTTAGCAATTTAAGCCATTTACCACCTTTAGTGGTGTATTCTCATTATAAAAAGTACATGTGCATCTCCTCTTGATAGTACCATTTTCACAACTACAATATTGTGGAAAAGATCACCAGAAAAAATTAGCATCTCAAGGGATTAACGTGTGGTGAAAATGGCATCAATACAGAAAGGAGATAGGCTGTTATATCAGCAGAAATTGCTACTATTTATAAACATTTCAGAGAGATTTTATTCCATTTTCTTAGGAGAGAAAAATCTCTCATGATTTTCTATACAGACCAGTTTTAGAAACTTGACTAGACCATAAGAGCCAACTTTATCCACTCAATTTTCTGCAAGAACAGAAGCAGTTGCAAACAAACAGGTTGTTTCAAAAAGGAGTAAATACATTCCAAAATAAAAATTTCAAAGAGGAGTGTATTGCCTAATGGGATGTTACCAGGTCTCTGTGAATGAAGCTGTTCCTCTCCAGGTACTCCATTCCCTCACACACATCCTGGCACATAGTAAGCAGAGTGTCTTTACTCAGAACCCCCCGTTTTTGTCTCAGGTAATTGAGAAGGCAGCCATGCTCCATGAACTCTGTCACGATGTAAATGGGCCTCTGTTGTGTGCACACACCATACAGCTGGACTAGTTTAGGATGTGTTAGCTTCCTGAAAAGATTGAGACCACATCGTTATTACTTCCTCCACCCAGCGCTAGCTCTCCAGCACCCAAAACTGCAGAAGCACCACCTCCCCCAGAGTTTCTTTAGAATCAGTATACAGCATCAGAGGCCTAGACTGGAAATCAAAGTGCCAAGCACACGACTCACATCATTACTTTAGCTTCTTCAATGAAGTCCTCTTCATACATGGCCCCTTCCCGAATTGCCTTGATGGCCACTTTGTACTGCGCCCTCCACTTCCCGAGGCGCACCACGCCGAACAGACCGCTCCCCAGCTCCCTCATGAACGTCAGTTCTGAGGGGTTAATCTCCCATTTCTCTATAAAACAAAACAAGTTAACGAACAGTTAAGGAACCTACTGAGCTGGTAGAGGATAAGGAAGAGGAAAGAGAAACTGGACTAGTAGCAAATTAAGGAATTTAGGTAGAAAATGTCTGAGAATTCACTTGAAAACGGAACACTTCTGTACATCACAAAACAAACTTTTAGGTAAATGTGACCTTTAAGCAGCTCCTGACTAACAAAGAAGTCAAAATTCAAACTTTCCTGAAGCCAGTAATTACATACTGATACTATCAGATTTGATCTCAACAAAATGCCACCACAAAGTTGTGCCAACGCATAGAAGTTGCTCCCATCACCACACTTGAAAAATGGCTACTCCAAATTTATATTTTAAAACAGTAACCCCTCAACAAAGATCAAAGGGTCAAGTTTGAGTCAGAAGTCTGGAGACTAATGAAGGAACCAAAGGCACAGCTCTCTAATAAGGCAGAGCTCAAGATTTCCATGGCAGAAAGCATGGAGGAAAAGACCAAATTCCCCTGGAGCACCCATGGCACATGGTGCCTCTGCATCCTGATACTCTGTGCAAGGGTCCTGAAACTACAGCTTGGACCAGAGTAAGTTCATATAGCCAATCACAGCACAGAATCAGATCTTTTCAAAACTTTTAGAAAGTATTGTAGCATCTCAGCATACATAAAATCATTAGAATAAGATGTAGATGAAGATGAAGATAACAGGCAATCACCATAGCTGAATCCTGCCGTCGTTGGTGCTGTCGTCCTCTTCGGGGTCACCGGGTAACGCAGCCTGGTAACGAGACCTGAGGTTCAATGACAATTCAAGAGACACAGTTTACTTCTGAAACAGCACCAGGCAGCAGCTCAGCCTCCTGTTCACTGCAGACTCCAATTAAGAATATGTAGAAAAATCAGTTCTAATAAATGAAAAGCAGGAGCATGTTTTTGGGCTACATTTTCCAGAGTGTCATCAGGAAATGCTGGGCTATCTGAGTTTGATGTAAAGATCTGGAAATTATAGCTCTTGAGCAAGATTTATGCACAGACCAGACTTGGAAAAAAGAAGTATTCGTATCTGTGCCTTGAACTCAACTCTTATACTCTCCCCACTCCATCATAGAGTGGGCAGAGACCAGCATCAGCCATCAGCTATGGATCCGGAGGAGGGATTTTCTAAACAACACATTATTGTTCTCCTCAACTGTTTGCTGTATGGGGAGGTCAGATTATTTCAAGTGGCAGCGACCAGCAGGTAAAAAGGTAGGGCCTGGAGAGTCTTCTGGGGAAGTACCATCCCTATCCATCTACTGTGGGTTACAGGCAGCTGATGGAAGCACTATGTGGAGCTAAGGGAACAAGAAGGACTATGTGGAGCTAAGGGAACAATTTTTCCTGCCTTGATACAACTACTCTTCTCTTACTCTGGGGCAGTAACATTTTATACACCACATATATACACACACAGACAAAACCTTTCAAATTACTGCCTATATTCTATATTGAAATAATGTGAAACAGCAGGGTTTCATGGCTTCCCTGAAAAGGAAGGATCCACAAAACCCCCAAAATTTCATTCAAACAATAAAATGTCTCAAGCTCCTTTTTAAATCAACCTTAAGTGATAAAAAGAATCCAATCCACCTACCTGCTGCATTATGGCTGTGGTATTCAATTATTTCTGGAATGGAGTTAAAGAGATGTTTTTCTGCGAGGTAGTACTGTTTTGGTGATGTCACTGTTTCTTTTATATGATAGTGTCTTATTCCTGATGAACCTTCCCTGGGAAAAAAATAACAACAATAACCATTAGTAATAATATCATATCATTTACGGTGAATTTTTTAAGAGGAGCACATTGACAAGAAAAAGTAAACTGAAAGGGCCAGCAGAGGTGCTCTGGGAACAGCTTGAGTATCAAATATCCTAAGCACTGGCGACTCGCCTTCATCCGAGTGCTCCAACCAAGTTGAAGATTAACCCAGAAAAGGTTAATTTTCAGCCCAGTGAGCTCCCCAGTCCAGCTCACACATGCAGACATGAATGCAGGCTGGCAGGAGAGAAGAGACCAAATAGGGTGGGAGAGCAAAGCCTCCTCCTTTGGATGGGGGTTAAGGTCTACGCTGGATTGAACCAAATGGGAGCTAACCATGGAGTTGAGAAGTTCATTTTAGCCACCTGTCACTTTTATCAGCAGCCCATTTCTTCATTGAGCCTTCTCCTGGCTTTCCCCCAGCCAATGAATTTGGATACAGATACAAACAGATTCAGATGAGACAAGGTGTGCAGAGAAGCCACAGAAACTCACCCTCCAAATTTTGTGTAAAGGGAAACAGTATACAGGCCAGGCTGACTGGAGTCTCTCACCACAAAACCACCTTCTTTATCCTAAAACACAAGCACATTGACAGTTCTGAGCAACTGGTTTTAAGCAATATGATTCTTTCACTTGGCTCCAGGATATGCACTCGCCAAAATAAGCCTCTGCTTTAACTCAAAAAGCTATTTAAAGTGAATTTCACAGTTGATACTGCAAGGCTGATGTGCTTACCTCATTTCTGAGGAGCTGCTCTGCCTTGCTTCTGTTCAGGTTTCGGCTGTACCACCTGCAACACAACATCAGTAAATAAAACTTCCCCAAGGTGCATGATTTACCTAAAATGCTTTAAGCAAAGTATGATGAAGCTGGAGATTAAATAATTTTATGATAAATGAAGATCAAGAATTGAACATTTGATAACATGCAAAAATAAGTCTCTACTACACTGTGCAGTTGTCCCATAAAAAAGCCCTGAAACAAATCAATCCCACAAAAGCCCATAAAACTCAGGGAACTGATGTAAGTTTTTGGAAAAAACACTTGTCAAACACATCCAGGCTGATGGCAGCAGTTGCTGAGAAGAGCAGCCCAAGGGGAGGGCTGGCAGCCCTGGGGAAGCAGCTGCCTGCACACCAGTCAAAGCGCCCAGGGAGCTGCTGTCTGACTGCTCTGCCATTCAGTATCTCCATGCCTCTGGGCTCCCAGGGAGGACCCACCAAGCAAAGGAGAGTCTGAAACTCTGAATTAAGTCTCATGGCTGCACGTCTCTGAGCTCTGTGCTGCATGGGCAGGTTAAAGCAGCTACAGAAGCACCAGCATGTCAGCCAGTCACGGAGAAGAACAAGAAAAGGAAAACCAGGCAGTTTGCAAATGGTGTGGTGCTGTTGTTTTGAGCTGTGCTGTTATTTTAGTAACCAGGCAGGGAAGTGGCACAGCAGCCTCTAATCAGATTCTGCCTGTTCTGGAGACAGTGGTTTCTTGCAGTTGGTACATGACCTGGAGTAATGCTCCCTGGACTGCACAGAGACTCAGAATTTTGGCCCCAAGGTGGTAAAACGACAAAGTGGCTGGACCAGATAAGGCAGTCCAGCTCCTTCCTTCCCTTTCTGCCAGCCCTGCAGCCCAGCCCAGAGCTGAGCAGAGCTCTTAGCAAGAGTTCCTAAAATGAGAAAGCAACAAAGAAGTCCCTCTAGTCAAGCTAAGGGCAAAATCCCAGATGAAATTCTGCCTTCTGTCAAACCATGGCA
Source organism: Euphonia xanthogaster (assembly GCA_034509185.1). Lineage (NCBI taxonomy): Eukaryota > Metazoa > Chordata > Aves > Passeriformes > Fringillidae > Euphonia > Euphonia xanthogaster. The sequence continues at coordinate 45,945,350 of JAYDZK010000202.1, read as the reverse complement.
AGTAGGAACCAACCATATGTAGCTGAGAGTAAAGTTTTGGAGCTACTAACATAACTTTGAAATTTGGTTTTATTTATTATTTTCTTACAGTTCCATTTTATCACATGAAGTATGTCCTAAATTCTCAGGCATAACAGTTTATCCTATAATGATCATCATTATAGGATAATGAGCATCAAGAACAAGTTTGGAGACTATCATGTTGAATTTTACCCTGATGTTCTTAAATAAGCACTCTCTAATTAAACATCAACTGGAAAAAGCATTTTTAAAAAAGCTAGACATTTATAGCTGTTAAGTTACATTGAAATCTGAAGTGCATTGAATTACATATTTTCTCTTGAAGCTCTTGAAAACTAGAGCTTCCAAAATATCCAGTCTTTTATGTTTATTTGGAGTGACTTCCACTGTTTTCTCCACTACTGTTTACTGCTACAAACTTTGGACAGACATGTCACTTTACTATTAAAACAACATTTAGCACACTTAAAATGGGTAAATTTCCTTCAAATTTCCCTTTGTCTACCAGAGAATTAAGAGGGGAACTTTGCTTTAACCATGATAGCCTAAATACCACATGCTGATGGCTGTCCCGCTGACTTGAGTCTACATTATAAATCCCAACAAAATCAATGAGGAGAATCTGAAAAAATATATGCCTATTTCAGTTGTTTAAGCTTAACCTCTAGGTGCTACCATATGTGAACAGTCACTTTCAAAATGTTAAAAATGCATTATCATTCTTGAAGCATAGGTTTCATTTTATGATATTCCAAATTTTAATTCAAGCATTCACTTACTCATATTGATCAAGGTTGTTGGACTTCTTTCCTGTTACATAGTTGCTTGGAATATATCCTTGTTTTCTAAAAAAATATAGAATAGATCATCTGGGTGAAAACATGGAAAACTGCATGCCTAGAAGACAGTTGTTTAATTCTGCTAATTACCAGAGGTCCCTGGATGTAATTTATTAATTACTGACCCACCCACTCTACTACTGATTAATCAGAAACTAATTTTCCACATCAGCATTTCCACATTAACTTTCAGCACCCCTAGAAAAGTGTCATGGGCAGCAGAAGTGTCCAAGAAAACCAGCAGAAGGGATGAAGGAGAGTGAGTAACCCTCTGCTGTTCTGTCACTCTTCTGCACTCAGAAGTCCCAGTCAGGAAGGGGAAATATGTGTGGAGCCTGACACAGCCTGATAACTCACAATTACCCATAACATATGGCAACAGGAACCTCATAAATATTGAAATATGAAAACTTTCATCTTTGAAACCGCAGGGAAAATTCTAATACAGGGAATGTGAAGTTGTAGTCATTACAGCATCTCACTGCAATTCTCTCTCAACTTCTATTCAAAGATTGTCCCTAATGATCCAGCTATTAAGTAAAATGATGATTATTCCAGTCTGGAAGTTAGAGCCTGCTGAGCTAAATGTTAACCATATTGCTCCCTAATGAGATGTTCCCCAGGGAAGTGGGAATATTTTACCAGTCTAGTGAGGTTTTAAAGGATGGCTGGTGCTTTAATTGGGGAACTATAAAATTGGAAAGTAAACATAATTGGAAAGGCTTCCAGTTCTGCAACCGTCTTTGCACTTGGGTCCCACAATCCATCTGTCAAGGACTGCCCTTTTAAAAATTGGTTTCTGCATGAGAATATATGGATGAGATTTCAGAGCCTGGGCCTGATGTAGAGTCTAATGCAGTTATTTGTTGATACATAGCCAATATGAACTTCTACGATATGAAAATAGACTCATTAACTTTATAACAAAAAATAAGGAACTCATTTTTACCCATATTTGTCTCTCGCCTTCCACCAATGAATGTCATTCTTCTCAATCACTGTATATTCTTCACCTTTCTCTAATCTTAAATCATGGTGTTCTGTAGGTTCAAAGTCATACATCGCTACCACTATCTCCTCCTCTTCGTTCCCATTTTCCTCAACTGGAGGAACAGGTGGTGGAGGCCTTCGCTGAAAACAACACAACATTATTAAATTATCATTATCATTATAAATCATCATTATCATCCCATGCTGCTCCACCTTCCTGCCCCATTCACCCTTACCATCACACCAGTGCATCCTGGAGGAAAAAGCTGGGCTAGGTCTGTGGTGGCCTGGGGGGCAGATGGGCTCTGTGGCAGCAAACCGTGCAGGTGCCACCCATGGGGCTGGTTTGTGCTGCAGCTCTGCAGCTGCCAGTAAAGAGCAAAGCTGGCTGCCATTGGCTTTATTGCCCGCATCTTCCACCAGCAGTACAGATACAGCTAACAGATGCAGCTAAATTTCAGTGGGATTTTTTTCACCCTGAGATAGAGCATGATGCCAATTGATGCATCCAGAAATAGACCTTTGCTCCAGAATACAGCAAGTATTTTAAGAAATGTAATCACTTTTTCAAAAGGCAGTAATTATCTATTCAAGATTTTAAAGATTCTACCTACCGCACTTTTTTCTGGCATCGAAGAGGACAATCTCATTACATCTAGAAACAAAGCACAGGAGAGCATTTATGCCTATTTATTTAGCTATAAATCTTAAAATTAAATAAAAGGTTTAAATTTCTGATTAGACTTGAATATCTTAACAAGCCTTCCGTATGGCTTAGAAATTCAGAAAGCAAAGACAACTCCAATTAAGCTATAGGAAAAATGATTGAATATTCTTGCAAAAACATCCTAAATCAGCCAGCAGGTTACATTGACCACAGATTTGGCAACATCTCTGCCACACCAGAGCATGCCACAGAGAGCTCTGAACCCGTCCTCAGATGCAAAAATTGATGAGAAATAAAAAAGGGATAGAGATGAAAAAGGCATAAGAAAATGAAGCTGTGTTCTTGTCAGCATGATGATCTAAAAGTCTGTTAGTATTAACATCTGCCCTTTTAAAATACATAAGCTCCTGACCCCTGCCTTGCTAAATAATGCATACCAGTTGTATGTATTTTCTTACTACATCTCCCAGATTCAATTTTTTTTTTCTCCTGCAATGCTTTTTTCATGCATTTAAAGCATGGAGCTATAGGTCATGCTTTTCACTTTGCTGAATCAGATCAGCCATGAGCCCCTGTTTATTCTGCAAGTCTTCTAATGCTCCTAAATCCCCAGGTCCCCCTGACTGCCTGTGTGGACATAAGAAATCACTGGGTGCCACAGATTTAGCTGGGAGATGAGCAATGGCTCAGTTTCTTCCCCTACAACAGAATTTTCCTTAAATCAAGGATTGAATAATTACTAGCTCCTTTGTTGGACAATATTGCAGTGCCACAGCAGTGCACGCTACAGCATCCACTGCTGAATCAGCAGAACCTGCAATTTGGAGGCTGGAAAAAGTCACAGCTCAGCCAGGTTCAGCACAGGGGCATTTACAAATCTCTGAGGAAATTTAGTCCAGTGTCTGTAAATACATTAAACCTTCTTGTATCATATTCAGCTTGGTGTAGGAACACTGAATCCAATGAGTTATTATTCTTTCACATATATGTGAATGAATAATATGATAATATTCATATCATATATGCACATGGATATGCAGAGGTTTTAATAAATAACTGAAGAGCTGGCAAGATTTGTAGCTGAATCATTTTACCATAAGCTTTTATCCTCAGTCTAAGGTAAACACTTGGTCAAATAAGTTTCAAATGGGAGGAAAAAAAACAAATTAAATTCAGCAACTTCAATAATTCCTTTCAGATTTATCTAAACTCTTTTCTTTTTTGCAAGGATATTTTGCTGGCTTTCCTATTTTTTACCAAGAATGCCTGGTAATTATTTTTGTCTTACTTTAGGCACAGTACCAATGATTGACTCTGCTCTACAAATTTGCCTAATACCCAGGGCATTCAGGTGTGACAACAGGATCATATAAAAATGCAGAAAAATATGCCAGAAGAACTTAATAAGAAAACATATGTACTTACTGTTTTCAAAAAGACTATATCTTTCACAGCCAGGTGCTAATTTTTCTGTCTGCCTACAGCATTGATAAATTCCCTCTGTCCAGAATTTAGGATGATATTTTACCATTATATTGCTGTTGTTCTTTATTTCTACAAGAAGGAAAAGAGCATATATTGAAAGATACCAAAAAAAAAAAGTCTGCAAGAGGGTAATTTTAATACATACATTATCTTTGACATGAGGCTTAATCTTTGCTTGGCCTTACTTTAGCATGGCTTCTCCTCTTGCAAGTTTACATGGAGGTGATAAAACAATCACAGAGGATATGTTTAAGGTAGTAACTTTATTCCAGAAGGGTATGCCATACTCCCCCCCCTACACCAACCATCCTAGCAGGGGTTTGGTGCATCAGTGAAAGGAGACCCTGCACCACCGGGATCAGTCAGGCAGCTGTGTAGGCTTTGGGAGCTCTGCCCCCTCCTTTGTTGCTGCTGCAAGTGACTCAAATTCATCTACAAACAGTGTTCTGGGGGGAAAGACAGTTGATATTTATCTCTATTCTGTGGCACAATCCATAATTTTGGCCTGGAAGGCTCCTTACCCCATACTATGGGCTTGCTGAGTTTCAGAGGTCCCTCCTTGCCCTCTGACCCCAGAAATAATTTCTTATTACTCTACAGACCACCTGTAATTAATGTGAGCACCTAATGGTGAGAGAGGGCATTAAGAGGCAAATAAAAAACCTACCTTTACTCAGTGTGAAAGCAGCTATCTAATCACATCTCAGCAGAGATATCTCCTATCATTTTACATCAGCTTAAGGCCCACAATGTTGCCTAGCTACACCCAAACAAAACTTTCCAGTGATGCCATCAACTAGCTTGGATAAACTTTTTAACTCATTATGCAAAAGTAGAGCCAAATTCTGATTGCAGCTGCACTTCACAAAATCAAACTAGATCAGTCTGAGTATTTGAGGCTCTCAGTACCTGTTACCACACCCCGTGTATGCAAGCGATGAGCTGGCCCAATAAAGATTAAATTTGGTAGATATAAGCAGCAGAAGCTCTACCATTTCATTTTTGTAATTTGTTGTGGGCTGATGTAGCCAGCAGCTAAGCACCCATGCAGGCACTCACCCACTCCCACAACCCAGTGGGATGGGGGAAGGAATAGAAAGAACAAGAGATAAAAACTTTTGGTTTGAGATAAAAACAGTTTAATAACCAAAAGAGAGAAAAAAAGAACCCAGAAGTAATGTAAAGTAAACCACTCACCACCTCCCACAAGCAGAGCAGTGCCCAGCCAGCCCCTGTGCAGCAGCAAATAGGGAAGGAAACTGAGCCTATTCCCTGTCTTCCTCTACCCCAGTTTTTACTGCTGAGCTCAATTGTATATGGAATATCCCTTTGGTCAGACCAGGCCTGCTGCCCTGGCTGTGTCACCTCCCAGCCTCTTGTTCACCCCCAATCTGTGGGGGCAGAGGAGGAAAAATGCAAATCCTCCATGCTGTGTGAGCACTGCTCAGCAGCAACCTCAACACTGGTATGTTTTTAACACCATTTTGGCCACAAATCCAAAACACAGCAAAGGTATCTGCCTATGTCAGAGTACAAGCAGTTCCCATTACCTTCTTTCAGGTTCCTCACCCACTGATCCCGGCTTTGTGCACTCGGTGCAAAAATATAAAGTGTATTAGCATCATATACAACCTGCAGAGGGAAAAAGGGAGAAGAGAAATAATCAAAATACATTCACCTCATAATGTTAATTCATTTCTTCCTGAAGAAACAGAACAAGACAAATGACTGTTACACTTGGCAAAATTAGTGTATTCAGGCACAAAATGCAGAAACTGGCAAAGGTTATTAAGGTATATTATCCTGATATGATATTTTCAGGAGAATTAGGAAGAATTTTGTAATGGTATATTATCTTGTCAGCATTCCTTAAAATGCTTGCTTCATTATTTGCTTTGTTCATTCTTCACTGTGTTTTTTCTAAAAACAGTTCAATTTAATGAATGAAAGCTACTTTGTAATCAGACATTCTCCCATCTGATTCAGGATTACTCTGGAGTGACTCTTTTTATTTCTCCACTGCTTGTATTGGCAGAAAAAGAGTATTGCTGTGGCAAAAATGGATCAGAGTCATTGCTGCCCCTCTCCAGCAGTGGAATTCCTCCTCACTTTAACCATTCCCTCTATAGTAAGGAGGGAATAGTAAGCATCCGACCCCCACATTTTTCCTTTTCCCCTCTAAGCACTTTGTTTTCTGTTTTCATTTCCATTCAATTCACAATTAAACAGGGAAAAAGAAAAAAGCAACCACTTCTATTTTGATTTTCTTATTCCTATATAATTTCATGACAATTAGATTTAATTTACTGTGAAAGAATGAAGACAGGGAAATTGAGCTGTTAGCTCACTTGTTCCAGCAGAAGAACAGGGCAGGGCAGTTTCCAGTCAAAAGTCAAGCTGGGAGGGTGAGGAAAAGAAAATAACCAAGTGTCTGTGGCCCAACTCCCAAGGGAAGGGACTGCAAGGGCAGCAGATCCCCCTGGCAGAGGATGTGTTTTAACCACTGATCCTGAATTACCTCCTGCCAGCCCAAAAGAGACAGAGAATGGGCTCATAATTTGGAAATGACAGTAATTTTAAGGGCAGTTATGGCATGACATGGTGTTGTTGAAAACATCTTTACTTTAATTTATGTATTTTATATTTAGAAAACATACCTGAAAAGGATACTTATTTTGACATGGAATAATACCATCATTTTTTACAACTTCTACACATTTAATCCTTGAAATATCCACAGATCCTTTTCTGTACTTTTTCTATAAGAGAAAAGAAAGAAAGCATTTGTTAAAAGATAACCAATTTATATAATTATCTGTTTTTTTCAGCAGAGACATCTTGATTTCTTTCCCACTTATAACAGTGATTTCACTTTATGTGACTTTAACTGGAGAAGTTGTCAGAAAACTGAGAGTATAAAGATCTGCACCTGTGAAAATGCACTGAGTACAGTAAATTTGCTTAGAGAAAAGTACCAATTCTTTATATAGAAAGTTTCCAATCAGATGCGATTGTAGGTTTAATGTACTCTTCTTTACAAAAATATAACTTGAGAAAAAAGAAGTGCTTTCCCCTTGCTGAGTTTATGATTAAAACTGGTATCATCTCATCTGCTTCCTTGTTCTGTTGCTGAAGCACTTCCACCATTTGGAGGCTTCTGCTGTGTTCCGCTAATGTTCCAGAGAAATTTGGATGCTACACAGGGAGCACAAGTCCCTGATCAGACAGAAGGCAGAAGATACAGGCGTAACCCTGGACCAAAGTGGGGTCTGTGTTGAAGGAACTTCTTTGAACAAGACTAGCAGAAGCCCAGAGAAGCAAAGTCAAAAGCATGGACTAAATCTGAGATTTAATCACCTACCTTGATAATTATGAGCCTTTTAAAGAAGGCACAGGTACTCAGCAGGGGCTGCACAGTGCATGGAATGACAGTGTAGTTCAACACTCTGGAGAGGCAGCCCCTCAGAAGAACGGCTGATAATGAGAGGCAGGTGTACTGGGCTTTAGCCTACACTGAAATCCACAGAAACACTGTATAGTGCCATCTTTCACTTTTGGGACAACCAAATCTCTAATAGGAGAGGAACTTTCTACTGGAAACTTCAAAACAAAAGCAGCAGCAGCTCATGGCTGGTACTGAATTAATACACATCAAAAAAATTGATTTGCCAAGCACATCCAGAACATCATCCAGTCCAGAGTACATCTTATGAGAGACTGACACTGTTCACACAATGTGGAAATAATTAGCAATTACTGAATTCTTTGAGATCCTTACTCAGCTCCTCTCTAGGGGATGGAAATTTTAGCCCAGATAGCAGAAGTCTGGTACAATCATAAACTGAAAACACAGTCTTGTGAACAGAAGCAAAGAACAACTTCAAATACAGCAGTTCTGATTCCATCACCCTAGAAACACTACAGTTAATTACCTGTGAAGTTTCATCAGCACTTAAAATGCATTTAGCACTCTGAGTCTTACGTAGATTAATGCAGAGAAAACATGCATAAAGAATTCATGTACATCATGGTCAGCACCAGGAAGAATGCCAAGAGATAAGTTCAGATAAAGCTGCAACTGCTATTTGTTACCAGAAAAACCAATACACACAAGAGAGGCAGGTTTTTTAAGGGGAATGTATGGGGGAGTTAGGTACTTTAACCAACCATAAAGGAAAAAGTAAATCATAAACACTACCATGAGTTGTACTACAAAGACTTATCAAGTAATGCCGAAAAATAATTTTGTTCTAAGTATGCAACCTTGGATTTTTTTACCAAAAAATAATTTTAAGTTTTTTGTTTATTTTATGTTGGTCACTTCCAAGCTCAGTATATTCTATGGTACCCCTTATTTGAACATTGACTCCCTAAAGTTCATGCAAAAGCCAAAAGTTGTGACTGAAATCGACACCACTTGGCAGAGCAGGCAGTACTGCCTCTCCCTCTCCTTGTCACTGTGTGGCTGACCCAGCAGTTTCAGGGATGCCAGGTTAGCCAAGGCAGAACAGGAGGGTCCAAGCAAGATCAGCCTTTTCGTGACCCCCAGAATTCAACACCCCACATAACTGTGCTGAAGACACTGTCTCTCCAGATGTCTTTTTTGCACAACAACAGGCAAAGAAGAAGAAACACCACTCCTGTAACTTATCTACCCTGCCTTCCGTGTCCAGAGGGGGGCTCATACTGCTTGGATCCCACCTGCTGGTTAACTGAGGTTGTAGGACAGACAGACAATACACATTGGAGGGGGTTTTTGTGTCCAGAATCTCAGAAAACCCTTAGAGGAACACACTATTATTTTATCTTGACTCACCCTCCTTCTGGGCTCAGAGATTTTCATGCCAATTCTGGCATTCAGGGAGCTCACTCAGGACACTGACAGGACGACAAAAGACAGGAATCCAACTAGATAACCATCTAACATTTGGGGGGAAAACATAAAGGAAATCCCCTGGTGTACAGCACATCAAACTAGTAATTGTATTTCCTAAGTCATACCTTTGTATGCTTTCTCGATTTAGGGTGGCTCAGTTTGCTTCATCACAAGATGCTAAATGGAGCTAACGCAAAGCTGACCCACCTTACAAGGCAATCCACCTTATTAAACCTAATGTCAAGGAAGATTCTTCTGTTCTTGCATATTTTATAGATTTAAAACCCCCTTTGCACATGTGAAATTAAAAACAAACCTACTGCTCAAGACATTTGCAGATCACATCAGAAGCAACAGTTATTGATGCCAAGTGTGCAGCTCTGTTTTAGCTGACCATCACTCATTATATAAATTATGGTGCACAGAAGCAGGAAAGAATGACTCAAGAAAAATGCTAAAGAGACCACTGCAATTCTCTCTCCTCCCTACCTAGATGATTTCCCTTTATAATAACAGGACATCTTGCATACCATAACTGTGTTGCATTTATTCTCCAGGCAAATGGGCTCTATGGGCTCTACACCCAGCTGCACAGCAGACATGAAATGCAGAATCAAGGCAGAGCTCAAGCCCTGAAGCAGTTGGGAAGTAGAGATGTGGGAATGAGCCAGCCCTGAGAAATTCAATAATAACCACTCTTTCCAACAAGAAAAGCTACAAAGAGACAAAATTACAATGGCTAATCATGCAATGTTGAAGACTAAGAAGCAGAGGGACATTTTTAGAGATTCTCTTTTTTTAGGTGGAAGATGGCTAACAGAGTACAAAAAAGACAGATTTATTGTAGAAGGAGCAGTATTTTACCAGAACATTCATGCATGCTCTCTGAATGGAATACAAGTATTCACAGAGGATTTGGAAGAATCACAGGTCCCTGAAACACAGGGATCTATGAAACCTGGTCTGCTCCTTTACTAAAGATAGATATATGCCTCTAGAGGGAGGCCTGTAGAAGCAAAAATGGTTAGAACAGTAATAAGGGTATAAAATACTAAATCCCAACAGGGAAAACCTAAAATAGGTAAAATATGTGCTTCAAAGTCACCCTAAAGGTTGGGGTTTTGGTGTGGGTTTTCTTTTTTAATGTATCTTCTTTCTGATAATAACAAAAGGGAAGTGATTATACAGAAACTATTATACAAAGCTTTTCAAATTGCTGTACATATTTCATATTTACCTATGTTTCAAAATATTGACTTACAGTTTCAGAAGTCCTGCTCCTTGCTCTCAATGGGTACGGCCAAGTATTGCTTCCATACAATCTCAAAAGAATAAGCTCTTTAATATGCTCTTTATTTTAGCATATTAAACAGTAATATGAAGAAGTCATAACACTAGACCTATGTTGTCAGATATGGAACAAATACAGGATTACACAATTCCTTAAAAAAATAATCTTAGAATACAGTAAGACAAGAAATACCCAAGGGTCAGATAAGTATACAATCAAGCAGCTGATCCTCTGTACATTTGGAATTCCTCCTCTGCTAAATACAGAAGCTTTACAGCTACAGAAGCCCATATTCTCACTATCAAATGAAAATATTTCTTCAGTGTATTTCCTCTTTGCTGATGAACATATTGCACTGTTTACCCCTACCAAAGTACGTGTGTACGTGAGGGTGTTAAACAATACAAAGGATGTCAGGTTTGGAAAAAAAAAAGCCTCAATGAAAACATGCATAAGTCAGCCCAGCTTTCAACAAATATCTAGATTTTTGTCTCCCCCGTGCTCTCTCTTTCTCTCTTTCCTTGATGTACTTATTATTTCTTTCTTCCATGCCTACCCCCATATAGGAAATCCTGCGGTCATCAGCATGTGACCCATGGAGCTTGTGTTCTCACAAGTGCAGCACATCACAGCACTACTTTTATCTCCTTTTATGGAGTGTCTCTTCAACTTTGCAAAACCACAAAAAGCCTGGCTAAGCCAACACTGCCTGCAGACGGCTGCTCTGATAGAATATGCTCCAGAGCCAAATGTACGGGTATTTTCATTTTTGGGTTCTTTGCAGGGAGGGACATTGGGCTCTCAGGTTTTTGGGTTTTGTTTCTTTTAATAGTATTGCCATTTATTAATAAGAAGCACTGACTAGATACTTCTGCAGTTGCCTCTTGAGGCGAGCAATTACGGATTATGTGAATATAATTACTGTAGCTAGGTGTTAGGTGGCCACATTTTCTATTCCTATATTTTCCAGAGTGTTAAATACATTGAAGAATGCCCTTCTCCTTTCAATTATATTTTTAAATTGTTAAGAAAAGCGAGTATCAAGTATTTTTATTTACCTTTTGAAAGTGGCTAGAATTGATAGGAAAAGTGAAAGGTGACTGCTATTCTGATCTAGTCTGACCTGATCCAATATCTGTCTGCAAGAAAGAATTTAAAGGGGAAAAAAAATACAGACATAATTAAGAAGAAGAAAGTTTTAAACCCTATCTTGAAGATTAAGAAACTGAGAATCCATTACCACGGCCTGGCTGCTCAGCAGATGTCAGTGACCAGTACTGGAGAGACTGAAAAGCACACAAATAAATCCTCTGTCATAGCACTGATACAACTTCCTAACCATGACTACAGTGTAGTATCTGTAATTAATGTAATTAATTTACTCTTCTCCTGCAATGCAGAGGCAGCCATTAAAATGTGCACAACTGCAGTTACAATAAATTGCTGCAATCTCACAAAAGTAAAGGACACATCATAAATCAGCCAGATCTCCATCCATTTCAGGCCTTAAATAACCTACAACTCTTCAGCTGCCAAAGTAACTGCTGTACCTCTTCAGGTTCTTTCAGACAAGTGTCTTCTCTTCTTGGTTTTTTGTGAAGTCCACACACACAGAGCTCTCAGTCTGCCCAGCCCAGCTGCAGCATTTCTGCCCTGTTTTCTCCCTGCTCAGGACCACCCTCTGGCTGCTGGGTGAGTGACACCTTGCATTCAGCCCAAACTCAGCCTCCACGCTGTCTGAGCACTAGGCTTGGACAGCCTGAGCCAGGCAGAGAGGAGAGCCCAAGTCCACAGGCATCACAGGCAAGCGACCAGAGCCCAAAACAGGATCCAAGAGGTCACTCAGCCAAGGCACTGGCTGCTTTAGCTACTTTCTCAAGGTTCAGATGTTGGTCTCCACAGCTACAGACCCCAGGTCCTGCTGGGGACAGCCTGACACTTGGCTACTTATTGCTCTTCTGTATCTGAACATTTCAGCATTCCTGCCTTTTTTACTTGTCCACACTGAATTGCATTCTACAAAATAAATTAAAAAAAAAAAAAAAAAGGGAAACAATTAAACCCACCACACACCTAATCCAAATATACCACATGGATTTCTAGACTTGTTTGCCAAAACACTTGCAGCTCCTTCAAGTTTTATTTCACCTGAGAACTCCACAAACTTCTATTCCAACAACAGTATCATTAGTGAAAATACTAAAATGCAGAATAGGACATCCCATGCAAGATAGGCTCTCAATCTGGAAACAAGCCACCAATGCCTATTCAACACAGTACCAGCTTCCCATGTGCTCTGCAATCAGATTTACACAAAGTTTATATAGGTAATTTCTAATGCTGACATATGAAAATGTCTCATTCAGCAATGTCAAAAAACCCTTACTGGGATGAAAACACAGGATTTCTGCTGCTCTCTGCTATCCACAAGACTTGTTACCTCATAGCAGACAGAGCACAGATAAGTCTGAGATTCTTTTGTTTTATTTCTTTATTTTGTTTTGTTTCTTTGTTGGCTGATGTGCAATTTCTGCATCTTCCAGGTACCTTCAACAAGCCTGGATTTTCTTGCATTTTCCTCTAAATTGTTTTCATAGATTTAACTTTCTCAGCTTCTCTTCTGCACACTGTTTAAAAACCTAGGCCTTCTCTTATCTATTTTCCAGTTCTTCCTTCTTAAGACCTTTAAGACTCATCCACTCCTGTCTAGTCATAAGGTAAATATTCTCATCCATGTCTTTTCTATATCTCAACAACTACAACCTATGCTTCTCAACTTCATCTACATTTCATTTGTTCCATCTCATAAAAATCAAAATTCTTGTAGAAAGATAGTTACTGCAGATTCTCATTTTATAGCTGACTTTTCTTTCAGTAGCTGTTATAGAAAACAGGGAATCATTACTACAACATAACCAACTTTTTTTTCACGACCTCGGTTCTTTATGAATTGCCCTTTAGAAGTGAGCATTCCCATGCATCTGCTAAGCTGCTCCCATTCACATGAATAGCATCACATTATGTCTCCAACTCCAACACTTTTCACTCATAAGTACTTTAAGAAAGCCCTATCGTTATGACCTGTGACTTGGAGCTAAAAAATTCTCTATAAACCTACTGGTTTCAGAAGCATTGTAATACTGAATTGAGCTTTCATTTATATAAAATAAATCACCTATGGAATGACTAAGGAAATTCCATAAATCAGGGTAATTATTTTAAAAATTATAAAGGATAAGCACTATATGAATAAACAACGCTAGAATGAATTAATCTTCTGTTAAAAAAGAAAAGTAAGAAGCACAGCTTTTTGGAACTCTATAATGTTGTTGTGCTCCAAATGAAGTATTTGCACAATATTAGTGTTGCAATGAAGCTACACAATTTTACCCTGAAACCTACAGCCTTGGGGTGGGCCCCAGAGCTTTATTTTTCCTTCCTTAAAATATCACCCCTGTAATTTCAGTAGCTTCTGTCTCCTCTATATTCAAATTACAAGAACCAAGCATAACCCTTACAGAAGAACCTTTTTTCCTTAGGAAGAGACTTTCAAAATGAGCAACCTCCCAAAATGTTCAGGTTTGTATTCTGCTTTTTTCATTTATATCCTGGTTGGTTTTTATCATTTGTAACAGTCCTGCTTACACAAGAAAGTTTTCACACAAGTCTGATCCTAATGGCAAATAGCACTACTGCCACTGAAGACAGGAGCATTCTGCACCTCCCAAGTTCAAAGTCTTCAACGTTTTCCCTCAGGGAACTATCATTTGCCTTCTCTGTAGAAGCAAATGGTTTCTGCACACTAATATACAGGTAAGTGATGTGCCTACTCCAGTATCTTCTGTGCAGCAGTTCCAGAGCTAATGGGCATTGCAGCCCAAACTCTGCCCCCTTCTCTTCCTCCCTTCCAACACTGCAGACTCCTGTCCACCCAAACACATGCAGGGTAACCACAGGAACCAGGATTTAGCCTATGCCTTCTGAAAGTGTAAAATCCAATGTACACTATTTGTTGCTGTGAACTGTCATCCACACAGCAAACATGAGCAAACAATAAAGATGCCAAAAGCATAAAGAAATTTAATGTTCATAAGCTCATGGTCAGCTTCATATTCATGGTCAGAGGAAGCTGCAATGGGATGGAAAGGTTAATTCAAGCATGCTGTGCCCTGTGTGGGAGGACAGTAACCAAACCACACACATCAACACACTTTCAAATTAGAGAGTATCACTGAAAAACAAGCTGAGTGACAAAGAGAGAGAGAAATATCGTGGTGAAAGGGTACATTGCACAGGCTCAATATATATGAGGATACTAACAGTTTACATATTGACAAGGATTGATAAAATTATGACCAGATCTGCGTCGCCTTTTGGAAGCACCACACTCATGAGAAACATCAATGTGAAAGTTTTCAAACCAACAAACTAGCAGGACATTTCACTTGCACAGACCAGCTCGTTTCAACTATTTCAGTGGTGAGAAGTACTTAAACACCTACACTTACTCTCTTTCCTTCATCATGACGAATTTCCCTTGCCTAAAATGCCATCTAGAGCAAAAACCTATAGTCTGGTGGCACTTTTAAGTTCAAGCAAGATGCCCTGCCAGTACTAGCTAACTAAAACTTGTGTGCAGTAGGTGTTACTTGCTATCATGGCTGTTCTGCAATGCAGCAGCAAGCCTGCTCCAGCTGAGGCCATCCGACTGCCCAGCTCAGAGACATCTTCTCACTGTGTGCTGAGAAGGGATTCACAGCAGCCAAACTCACTGGCACACAAGGAGAAAGCCAACAAACCACAATTACGTGGTGGCCAACCCTGATGGATGTGGTAGCTCGGATGAAATTTTTGTGTGGTCTGGCCTGTTGGCTAACTCAAGAGGAATAAATGATGCTGTTCTTTGCAGCCAGCCTGCAAAGGGGGGCACGTGAACTGCTGATAAAATGAGTCCTCCTTTCCATTGTCCAGCTGATATTTACTGAAGTGTTTAAAATTTCAGTGGACTCCTAGAAAAGCACTTCAGTTTTGACTTTCCAAACAGACACAGATGAAAGTGGGAATGCACCGAAAATAAACTCCAGGGAATTTTAAGTTGAATATTCAAGATATGAGGTCACTTTTGACAGAAAATGGCTAAACGTACCTAGGGCCACACATATGTGGCATGATTTCCATAAATGCCTCCTTGGAATTCAAACCTACACTCCATTCAAGATGAAATTAGCAATTTGGAAAAAGTCGCACTAAAACTTCACCTAATTTTTGCTGGTCAAAAATAAAGAAAGCCATTCCAAATGAGATTTTTTTTTTTTAAATCACTGGATGAAATATTTGATTTTCAAACAAGTCAATTAATTTCAAAATTGCTTGAATTTCCTTATCAATTTGATACTGACTAGTATGTTTTGATTTCTTGAAAGAAAATAGTTCAGGAAAATTACCAGAGGCACACCTGAAATATTATCCTCAGTTTTCAAACCACACAAAATTGAAAAGAGAGTTCCTAATAAAATATTTCATGCTCATGTTTCCTCATTTGAAACACTGCCTTTGCTATACAACCATGCTCATGTTTCCTCATTTGAAACCCTGCCTTTGCTATACAACCAGATTATCCAGCCAAGTCCCACTACAATCCATTACTCCAGCTGACACCAGTAAGAATAGTGCAGCAGTCCTCAAGAACAAGGGCCAGTTTGTGAAACAATGCCTACCACCTCCCACTTCAAACCAGTTACTACTGTCTACATAAATGTGTTTAAAGCTGGCTTGGCAAGTCTACAATACATGTTTGAGAATACTGTACATATCCTAAGTCTTTCTGACTGTAGCATAACCAGCAAGATGTACTTTATAGCACATCTCCATACTCGGAATAGGAAGATATTTTACTTCTTGCCTACTTTTATACATTCATGACCAGTACTCTGGGCTTGGAGACCAATGCAGTTATATTTTACTACAGTGAATTTTTGTCTTCATTGTAAATGGACCACATCACATTCAGATTTCAATACCCACTTTTGCAACATTAGGAAAAAATACAGAAAATACTCTTTCCAACAATGACAGCTGATAAAGCATTAAGAGCTTCAAGAAACAACATTAGCTCAGCCTTTTTATTTGCTTCTAATCATTGTTAGTCCAATATTGCACAACAGTGAAATGATGCCATTTCCCCAACAGCTACACTTACTAATTCTCAGAATTTATGACCAAGGAAAAAAGACAAAACCACAACACATCCCAGCTTAAACAGAATATTTCTCTTTTCTGACATTAAAAAGCTATCTCCATGACACTTAAGGCACACTGGTTCCTGATGTATTTTTATTTCAAGCTTCTTAATGTCCATCTTTTTAACAAACCTAAAGTTGATACTTCTTCCACATTCTTTATCCAACAGCATAATGCCCAGAAGGTAATCAGTAAAAGCCAAGGTCCTATTGGCTTCCTATGCAAAGTAATTTTCCCACAATATTAATCATAATTGTAGAGCTTTGCACAGGTGACCCAAACCAGGATTCTCCTTCCTCAGGCTTCTGTGTTTTGAAACCAGTCTTGAAATGCAGCCTCTTCACTGATTCTGTAGGTATGCTCCATCAATAGCTCATGCCCCTGCTCCATGACTTACAGCAGAGCAATATCTTTAAGTGAGAAAACTGTGTATTTCTCCTTCTCATGGCAGCAGTGCAGTTCCAGCTTCACTGCAGGCATGCAGTGTCATTGTACCACGGCAGGGGCCTGATCTGCTTGAAAGCATGTATAAAAAGATTTAAACCAGCAATGAGCAAGCTAAAACAAGATTTTAGCCTGCTGTTAGTAGTCATGTTTAGGAGATGATAATTTATGCCTCCAAGTAAGGTATATGGGACTTTTTCAGTACATAGGACAGGAAAAAACAGAGAAGGGTGGCATTTATAATATGCAGTTTCTGGTCAAAGAGCAAGTGATGCCCCGTCCACTTCTGGCTGCACAGAACAATTAAATCTCTCAGCAGCATTTACATGAACACTATCTGCTATGGTTGACTGCTTTTTGTGGTCATAAATGTTCCACTTCTGTCACCAGACATACAAAATGTCTAATTCTGTCACTTTATTAATAATCCCAACCTGCCCACACTTTGAGTATTGACTAATCTGGTTAACGAGATTTACTTCAGTCTTGTTTTAAAAAAGAAGTGGTATGATTATTCACGTGCCCACAAACCCTGGGTTTTTCTTGAACTCCCTCTACTGAACTTCCATAAAAGTTAAAATGGAAGAAAACAAGAAAATATTTCAGATTGGCCAACAATCAAACGGGGAATTGCACACTTGCCTAGAGGAGCAGAACTCAACCACCCTTGGCAGACTGCCACAACTGCAGTTATGGGATTAAAATGAGGGTGTGAGATCCTCTTGGCTTGGGATTTCCATGCTTATTTTACCAATCTGGACTTTGAATACTGCCAAGCCCAAAATTAAATCAGTCTGTACCTATCCTTTCATCTGTCATGTCTTTAAATTCAACCAGCATACACAGTAGTCACAATTATTTCAGCAATAAACCCCCAGTTATTCAGAGGGGGCAGAATTATCTTGATGGCTAGTAACAGTTTTCTCTTCATATAAATTACCTCAGCCAGAATATCCAGCTTACATATTTATAGCCACCACAACTGGCTTTAGAAACCCCAAACAGTAACCAAACAAATAATTAAACCCACAAACATCTTTGCCATTTAAGTTGTCCAGAGACATTAAGGACTAACTGTGCCACAGAGATCTCAGCCTTACAGTTGTGGTTTTTTAAAGAGACAAAAATATTTAGTATGCCCCTTTAAGATCAGAGCTCACTATTTTCAGACAACACTGTTAATAAAATAAAATGCTGGTTAAGGTTTAAAAGAATCTAAAATGAGAGGAGCAGTGAAAATGAACATGGTTTGAGGCTGGAAAGTAACGCATTATGGCTGAGCCAGTCTAACAGCCTGCTGATGTCAACAGTTGGAGCATCCTGTTCTCCTCCACCGCCTGGCACGGCCTCTGCCACTTGTTAGATCCTGCACCCAGCTCATGCAGCGTGCTAACCCAGCAGAATACTAATCCAACAAAAATAAAACCAGACCAAATATCTTTTTGCTGACCTAATTGCAGCCTTCCAGCACCTGAAGGGAGACTACAAGCAAGAGAGAAACTTTTTCCAAGGGCATGTAGTGACAGGACAATGGGGAATAGCTTCCAAATAAGAGGTTTAGATCAAATTTCTGGAAATAATTCTTTACTGTGAGGGTGGTGAGGCAGTGGAACAGGCTGCCCACAGAGGTGGTGGATGCCCCATCCCTAGAAGTGCTCTAGGCTAAGTTGGATGGAGCTCTGAGAAATCTGGGCTAGTGGAAAATATCTCTGTCCAGGGTCAGAGGGGCTCGAACTGGATGAACTTCAAGGTCCCTCCTGACCCAGGCCATTCTATGATTCCACGATTAGCAATTTTTTTCAGAGCAATATGGATTCCAAGAAGGACCAGAAAGAATTCAAGCGAGTAGAGGAGTCTAGGAAGGCTAGGACAGGGACAAAATGGCCTTTTTCAGCAGCAAACTGATGGCATGGCATAGCCATAATGCATATTTTCAGCCCAATTGGCTGTATCTTAGGCAGAAATTTTTTAAGAAGTTACTGCATCCTCCACTGAGGGCACTACAGGCTGCCCTGTCCAATCTCACTGCAAATAAAACTGACAGTTTAAACCCCCTCTCAGAGAGATCCACAAGTCAGTCTCCTGGAAAAGCATTCTAGCCAGAGGACATTAACCTGCAGGGCAAAGGGAAAACTGGAAGGGGAAGCTGGAAGAAGGGAAGCTGGAAATGGTAACTTCTTAAAGGGTGACAACTAGACCTGCAAAACCTGTTTGTCACATTTCTATTTGATCTGAATGTAAGACAAGCAGACAAGACATATTTCAGAGGGCTTCTTAGCCCCCACGTCTTTATTCCCTGGGAGGAGGCCAGAGTCACCAAAATAGGAGTGACTGGTACACTCTGCCATCATAAAATGGGGACATAAAATGCCTGACAGGAGTGTGCAAGGAGGACAGAGCTGGGCTTCTGCCAGCAGTGTCCAGCGACAGGGCCAGAGGCAGTGGGCACAAACTGAAAGACAAGAGGCCCCATCTGAACACCAGGAAACAATGTTGGTCTTTTTTTACTGCAAGGGTGACTGTGCCCTAGCACAGGTTGCCAAGCAAGGCTGTGAAGACTCCATCAATGGAGATACTCAACAGCCAACTGGACAGAGATATTCAACAGCCAGCTGGCTCTTGGCATCCAGCTCTGTGTGGCCCTGCTTGAGTAGGGGGCTTGGATCAGATAGCCTCCAGAGGCCCCCTCCAACCTCAGTCTGTGATCTTGTTCTTAAGCCCAGACTGTGTCCAAGCTACTTTCAGAGAACAAAGTGCTGTGAGCATCTTGCAGCATGGTAAGTGAGCTCAGTTCTGGTGCAACCATAACGTCTGGCAGAGAAACATGCTTAGCAAGCCTTAGCTCTCCTGTACCCTCTTCTTTTAGCACAGGTAAGACAGCCAAGACAAGAGGTTGAAGGGTTCCCTCCATTAAGCTTTATTTGTTAAAGGGCTTCCCAAGATATACAACATGTTTCACAAGCTACTGCAGCCATTTTAATCCTCTTCAGCATTGTGACAAACATGGAAAGTAGCCTCACTTAAGTGGAAAATCTCACCCCCAGCACTGAGGATGTGACAGGGCACTCTGGGGGCAGGTGACCTTGATGAAACTGAGTCTGAAGATTATTTGAAAAAATGCTGGTCTGAGGATTTGCATAGTTTACACTAATGACTTTCTGAGCAACTGAATTTACACAGAAAGTGGTAATTGGGATGAGTTGCTTGTATGGTCAAAGATAAACTGCTTCCAGCTTCATTTCAATCACCAGGTAGCATGATCCACTCTGATGGATCCTCTCTCTGCTGAACATGGTCTGCAGTGCACTGCTCCTATCAACTGATCTTTCTCCTGTTCAGATGGTGTTAATTGCCAGAGGTGAAAGTAATGGCCTTCACAGCACACATGGCTACAAGAAACTGCAGTTGCAACTTTTTCTACCTTTTCCCCAATTCATCATAGCAGTGATCTTTCATCTCTCTGGAGAGAACAAGAAATCAGCTTTGATGACCACCTCTAAATTCTGTTTTATGTCATTCCTGCCATCCTGGCTATACGCTACTTCTCCTGTTGAGAACCAATTCAAACTGACTACCAGGTAAGTTACCCACACCTCTGTCAGCCTGCATTATAAATAAGAGAAATGCCAGCTCACGTTCACAGCCACTAATGACCATTTCCCTGATCAGCTCTTGATAGCACGACATACAGTAGGAAAAAAAGCCAGAATGGTACAAAAGCAAAAAGGAACAAAGGCAATCTGTGTCTCCTACCTCCGCTCGACCTTCGTAGTATGTTAGCATAGACTTTGTAAGTACAAAAAGCCTCTCTTTGTAGTTTAAGGGAGAAGTCCTCTTCTTCTGCTGCGATCTTTTAATCAAAATCTCTTGTAGGATAGTGGTCGTATTCATTTCAGCCACTTGTCAGCTCTCTTCTAGCCATTGAACATCAGTTCCTGTGAAGAAGAGGAATAAAACATTACCAGAACTTTGGAGGATCACAGAATTGGAGACTTCTGTAACAAAGAGACCTTCTACTTATAAACGAAACTGCCTGAATATACAGAAAGCTGGAGCTCACATGGAAGTTTACAAAAGTTAATTATTAGACTAAAAAGTTCAGGCTTTGCTCAGCTGAAGGCTGCACTGGCACATTCCCAGAAAGCCAAAAGCTGTACGTGACTGGGAGAAAATAAGGTACACTGCAGCCTATGTCACAGAATATGTGTGAGAAGTCTGAAATGTGCTCCAGGCAAACAGCAGTGCACAACTGCTCTTCACCACAAACCCATCTAGAAGTTTCTAACCTGTACAGAAGTTTTAATTGCTAAGGTCTGTGCGTGTATAAATGTCATTTGCAAAAGAGTTCTATATACAAAATTGAAGATCATAGAATCATAGAATATCCTGCATGGAAGAGACCTACAAGGATCATGTAAGTCAAACTCCTGGCCCAGAACAGGACACTCCCAAGCATCCCACCATTTATTTGAGAGTATTTTCCAAATGCTCTTTCAACTGTCAGGCTTGGTGCTGTGATCACTTCTCTGGGGAGCCTGTTCCAGTGCCAAACCATCTTCCTCTAAGTGAACAGTCTTTTTCTAATATCCAACCTAAAACTCTCCTGACACAACTTCAGGCCATTCCCTTGGGTCCAGTCACTGGTCACAAGAGAGAAGAGATCAGTGTCTGCCCCTTCTCCTCCCCTCCCAAAGAAGTTGCAGCTGCAATGAAGTCTCCCCTCAGTCTCCTCCAGACTGGACAGACCAAGCATCCTTAGACATTCTTCCTATGGATTCTCCTCTAGACCCTTCACCATCCTGCTTGCCCTCCTTTGGGTTCTCCTGAACAGCTTAACGTCTTTCTTACATTTTGACACCCAAAACTGCCCACAGTATTCAAGGTGAGGCTGCCCCAGAGCACATCACAGCAGGACAATTCACTCCCTTGCCTGGCTGGTGATGCTGTACCTGATGCACCCCAGGACATGGGTGTCCCTCCTGGCTACCAGGGCACTGCTGGCTCACAGTCAGCTTGCCATCAATCACAACTACCAGGTCTCTTTCCACAATGCTGCTTTCCAGCCTCTCATTCCCCAGTCTATACACACAACCAGGGTTGCCCCATGCCAGGTGCAGAATCCCCAAGGTGTTCTTGTTAAACTTCAAATGGTTGGTGATTGCCCATCTCTAATTTGTCAAGGGCTCTCTGCAGAGCCTCTTTCTGCCCCTGAGGCAGGCAATAGATGCTCCCAATTTAGTATTTTTGGAAAATTCATTTAATAATCTTTCAATCCTGCATTCAAGTTGTTTATGAGGATGTTGAAGAATGCTGGGCCTAAAATGAAGCCCTGGAGAATTCCACTAGTGACCAGCCATCTGCCTGATGTAACCCATTTACTACAACCCTTTGTACTTAAGATGGATCAGTAGAAGTAATTCTGAAAATTTACCCCAATTTTATTAATGAAAAATTTCAGACACAAATGGCTGTTTAGAAGATGTCAGTTTGAGACCAAAGAACTTAAGCTTGTTTTTCAGAAACTGCTAAGCATATGCCTTCCAGCTTCTGTTTAGAAAGACTTCATGCTGACTATCAAAATCAAGCAATTGAATTCAGACAGTTTTGGTCACTCAGCAATGTCAAGCTGCTTTAAGCTCTACACCGTGACGGATACCTGTAGGACAAACTTAGGAGTACATGAAAACCAGTGCACCCACAGCTGCTTTGTTTGCCAGTCTGCCTCCAGGGTCCTGCCGTAGGCAATCTCTCTGTTGTACACAATGATGCCAGCTTAAACACAGCTGAGCTCCTCCCTCATCAACACACCACTGTCCTGCCATGCCACCCTGCCTTGTGCAGGTGTTCCTTCTGCCAGGCTGGGAAGCAGGTTAGGGAAGGGATCCAACCAGGATTTCATCATGCAGCACAGGCAGCTGCCTGCACAGTCACATTAAATGAAGTGGCACGCAGGCAGGAATGAAAGGTGTGGGAGAGGTTGTGGAGAAGCAGTTCCAGAAATCTTTCTCGCCACTCCCTTTTGCTTTGCTCACTTTCTGCCAGCTCTGCCCATGGCACCATTTGGGCCCTCCCTGCCTGAAGCTGAGCTCCAAAGCCAGGAGAAGCTGCAGGCACAGACCTAGAGAGCAACTCTGGCTAGAGCAGCACGGCTGGAGCTGAAGCCATGGCTTGAAGAAGGAACAGCAGCATCTGCTGAAGCACCAGTGGCTGTGAACAATCCCTCAGCTGTTTGGAGGGACTGGGGGGATAACCCAAACCAAAGCCCTAGAGTAAAACAAAAAAATAAATTCATTCTTCACAGGGCTTACTTTATGTACCTCTTGTCACCTAGAGTATTTCAGAATTCACTGGGGAAATGGCATGCACATTTTTGTCTGCAGGCAACGCAACTTCAGCATGGACAAAACAGTACATTTCACAGAATTGTGGCAGAGAATCTTGAAAAGCCACAAACCTCCTCACAACATTGCCTTACATGATTTAATTGTTAATACAATTAAATGTAAACAAACTCACTGTAGTGTGTCTCATTTTGTGAGCAATTAATGGCTGTCACAATACATGAAATTGCACTTTGCCTTCCAGTCTAGTGTTGATACTACTTTTCACTCCCTGGTTTGACCAGCTGAGCTCTCATAGCCCATACTGCTGCTATCTCAACAGGTGGAAGTAGTTGTTAACAGATTTAAAATATCCTTTTCTTTCCTAGGAATACCTCTTCATATGTTTAAAAAAAAAAATTTAAAAAAATCAGTGGTTTAAATGGAGCTACAAAATAAGACCGGGCTAGATGCATAAGTAAAAGATGATGATTGGATTGCAAATGGTGATTATTATGAATAATCTGTTTTTGTTATTTCTCTTTTTCTGAAATGCATACACATACATTTTGTTAGTAATCTGTCATATTGCATTCTGGGAACAAGGCAGATCTTTTTTAATCAGTAATTGTCTTGGATATGTTATTTAAGTACTAAAGCTGACCAATTCTGTTTTATTGCCCTTCTAAAAATAATTTGGCAATATTAAAGGTAATTGCAGAAGGAAGAATACTAACATAAACTGAAAATACAAACATTGTCCAAAAAATTAAAAGTCAGTATTAACTTTCAGACCTTAATGCTTAATGCACACAAAACTTTAAGGGTTCCCATCATAGGCTCTCCCACTCAAACACTTCTAGTCTTCGCAATAGTAAAAATTCTCTGTTTGTACTTAAGAAAAACATAATTATTATCCATCTTATCTCTAGATCTCCAGAGTGCTGCATTGGAGAGCACAAGAAGGATTCAAAGTTAACTATGATTTAAAATCTCAATACTGATAAGGCTAATATATTTCATTTCTCTACCAGGTTACATTAACATGACACAAGAATCAAAAAAAATCCTTTTGAGAAAATCGGGGTTAAAAAATAAAAACATCACTAAATGTCTGCTCTTGGTTGCTACACTGTATTATCTCTGCTATGAAGATTTCAGCAGATTAGAATCAGTTTCCCAGGCCACAAGATCAGACTTTGAGTCTGCATTTGGTCACAGAAATCTGCCTTATTTGGGGTTATTTCCAAGTCAATGGCTCTAGATACATTTCTGTTTGGCTCAGGATAACTGAACCCTCACCTATCATTCTGAAACTTCTTTTTCAGAATAGCAATACTCCATTAAGAAGCCCCTGTAACAGCCACACTTACCTCTAAACAAACCCACATATCACTGCTTTTCTTCATTACAGTTTTAGACATTTTCTGCACATTTTCCCGGCCCCCACTTCCCCCCAAACACTCCTTTGTTCCCAGACCATCCCTCAGAACATGAAGCTGTTTGCATGACACATTGTTATCTTGTTATAAACAACTGTGGGAGTTTCAGGCTGACACCCAACATAAACTTTTCACAATATGACTGGTGCCAAGGAATTGCCCTGTTCCCTGCCAACTGTAGTTACACAATAACAAAGACAATCTAATGTGAAGAGATGCTGAAGACTCAGAATTACGGCAGAAATCAGAAAGAGTTACAGAGCCTCAGCTGTTCTCAGGGCGGGAAAACATCCTCAACTTTAAGTTTCAAAATATCTGCATCAGCTCAGGTTTCCCATCTTCCCATTGTACAAGTATTGATCTGTGCAGCCATGAAGTTGCCATACACCTCCTCAAAACAAATGAAAACAACTGTTCAGATAAGCCTTCTAAGTCAATATTGGTGCAAATGCACTACACAGAGCTTCTTATGCATGCCACCTTTGCCAGTTTTCACTGGGGAAAACTGAGTCACTAAGTGATGTGGTAAGCTCAGGTATTGCAACACTACCCACCCCACACATCTTCTGGTTCCCACTCCCAGCTCCCAGATTGTGTCTGTTTATTTAAACAATTAGTCACTGTAAGCCAGCTGGGCTGTAAGAACCTTTAACATTCAAAAAGTTGAAAAAATTTATGAAATTCTCAGTGCAAGTTCTAGCGAGCAGAAAAGAGAAAGTGCATCCAGTCTGATCAGGCCTTCTCTCAGCCAAATGTAACAAGTAATTGTCACTTTTTAAGGCACAAATCTTTGCACCACACATAGTCATGAAGGTGCTCACAAGAAAAAAACTCATTCTGAAAAACATACTTATCACAATGAGACAAAATGAACACTAGGAGGAAATATTAGCTGAAAAGAAAAATGAAAGCAGGGTGGAACTGTTTTCTGAGTTTCAACACCTCCTTAGTGATGGTAAAATGTCCCTAGGAATTTGTGTCCTTCAGAGCACAGTCTTAATGTTAAGCTGATGGGCAATCAAGGCAGACGATCCCTCTACCGAATAAGCATCCTCAGCTTTCTGACTTGGATTTCATGCATCGTGCACAACTGCTCTTTTTCAGATTTGGGACACATCAATCCAAACCCGTGTCAACTCCAGATCTGGATACTTAACATTAAAAATGTACCTCCTAGGGCAGTAGACTGAAAAAAAAAATTATAGAATATTCATTACTTCAATTTTTGAAAGTATCAATCAAAATGTCAATTTTAAAAACCCAATTGGTACCTTGTAATCCCTCCTCAAATCTGTAAATTTCAGAATATTTTTCCTTCTTCATTTTAATTAGTTCAGATCAGTTTGCTGATCCAGCTCATATCGTGTCCCTGCAAATGTCTGCATTGGGGCAACTGAACAGGCAGCAGCACTGTGCCCCTCTGGGTAGAGAGCAGGAACAGTGCAGAAGGAACAAGGAAAGGAGAAGTCCTTACCCTGGTTTTTCTGCTGGAGCTTCTGTTGCTTTACCATGAAACCATGAACTGAGTTACATGTGAACACTTACGTAAGTATCCAGCACAGGCTTCTTTGAATAATTACTACTCAGCGTAAGCAAGGGTTGCAAAATATACTCTTGTATTGCCTTTTTGTCCCACATCTAAGGTTGCAAATCCAAACTCAAAAAAATAAAATATGACTGTTATTAATCCCTGTTCAAAAGGTAAATTTCACAGAAATACAAATACAAAAGAAATATACTTCAGCAAAAATCTGTCATAATTTTAAAATTCAAGTTCAGGGGAAAATACTGTAATAATATACAAAATCTATCATATCCAGAAAAAGGAGAAGTAAAAAGCATTAAAAAGTATTTAGATTTACTTTTTTCCTCCTTCTTTTTTTTTAACAGCAAACTCTCAGAAACCCCTTCCATCATATGCTAATTTTTGGGGTTTTTTTAACTGTGAGAAATGTAATTTGGGGGGATTACTTTCTAAGAGATTTCAAAATTATAGCCAAAGGTTTGCAAAAGCTTAGTTTCTCTTTGAAAATCAGCCAAACAAAAATGGCTAATTTTATATACACAATCAAACCCTGTGAAAATAAAATTCATATTTACCTGTATGAAATTCAGGTATAAAAGTAAACAGGCTAAGGGGTAACTCTGTGACAACTCTGACTGGAGATTCAGAGACCATGTGATACTGCAAAATGTCCTTTATTCAGCTGAAAGGTACTCATGTGCACACACAGAAGGAGCATTTTATCACAATCAGAACCAGTTTTCCAAAATTTCTTAGAAACAGGCTCACTACATTTTACAAAATACATCATTTGTTTCCTTTTGGCATTCTAACTTGGGCAGCTGGGATAAGCAAAGAAAATGATGACAATTGATGGTCCCTCTTAGGGTCAGCTGGCATTGAGGCGGTTTATCACACCAAACTGGAGCATCAGCTCATCAACCATTGCAAAAGGAAAATGCACCCCAGAGAGTACACAGAACAGCTCAGGGAAAATGGTAAGAGCCCCAAAAGGGTTTCTTTTCCCCTTACAACGATGATTTAGTAGAACAGGCATGTACACATCTCCAAATCATTTATAAGCTCAGCTGTTGCTCCTTACTGGGACTGCCTGCAAACCGTACACTCCAGTTACTAAGTTATCCTTTCACAGCTTTAGAGGACACCTTCTTCACAACTAAATTATTCAGGAAATTTATGAAACAAAAACTACATTATTACCATCTGTGATGAAGGAAATATGTTGACATGGGCATTTTTTACTTGAAATTATTTAGCACTAAGTTTGAGTTAGCAGCACTATGAGACGCCATACAAAAGATGGACTGATCAATTTTCACTACCCTCATCTACTTCTTATATTTTTATTCATTCCTCTTGAACTGAGTACTTGTAGTTTTCTTATTTTTCCCACACAAAAACTTTGCAATATTTATAAACTTGCATTGACTATTTTGCCTTCAGTTTATTCAGACAAAAAACCTCTATCATTTGTAATGTTCTCTGCTGCAAGACAATAAAGCTGAAAATTAGTTTGGGACATGGGAAAGCAAGACACAAAAAAAAGACTTCGAAACTTCAGAATTTGATATTAACCCTTAAAAGGGAGACAGCAGATTTTCCCAAGTCCAGGCTTCATAGCTCAGGTTTATTTTTATTCTAAATACCATGTATAAAGCAGAGTGAAAATGGCAAACAATTTCCTGCTAGCACCATAGAGGGCAAAACCTGCTGGATGACATCACCAGGACTTCAGGATGCTGCAAGAGGTTTTAGTGTAGCTGGCAAGATGAGGCAGAGCACAAAGAGATTTGCTTAATCCACTTGTGCAGCATAAAGGTCTGGTGAAGGATATTGGCTTGGTTTACTTGCACAAATACAATTGACCCTCACCTGACAGAGAAAAGGTAAAAGATAAAGTAAGAACAGGAAGGGAAGGGCAGGGTCCGAACTGGGACCAGGCATGTGGCGTACTGGTCCCTTTAACATGTTTATGCACCTTTGAAAGGAAACAATCTGCTTTATTCTGGAAGTGTTTCCAAAATAAGGTCAGAGAGGGACATGGAAGGACTAACTCCAAACTGGCATGGCATTGGTTTGGAGAAGCAGAAGCATTAAAGAGCAGAGTGTATATGCTTCACTTCAGCATAGGCAAAGGCTACCCCACCACTACCCCACTGGCTGGACATCTAGTAAAGCAGAGGGCTGCCTCAGCCTTTTTCCAAAAACCCCCTGCTGATAAGAAGGGAAGAGAAACAGTAACACCCACTTTCTAAAGAATCAGGCAAAGATGAGTTTGGCAAACAAAATGGGTGATGCTTGTGCAAAAGATTTTCCTACTTCTCCAGGAAGCTGAAGATTTAGAGGGATGGAAAAATAAAAGCTCTATTAAATTGGAGGTTAAACCTAACTGTTAAGGAATCCTAAAGCTCACTATCAAGTAGGACAATTGCTTTTGTACACAAAACTGCAAGTATGAGAAAAACCTAATCAAATCTACAGGAAAGAAAAATACAAAAAGAAAATAGGTCAGCAGTGCCTGAGGGTATCTTTCTTTTCAACTGCCATAAAGGAGTCAACTTAATTAACTTTCTTCATAATTTGAACTTGGCTTCTCAAATGTCATACAATCTCAGGTAAGCACATGATATATTATACCAAAAACAAGCTCAATTTATTTCAGTATTCAAGACACTGTTTTGACATGGTCTACCTAAAATACTGAAATACATACAAATTATGACTGTCATTATGCACAGGGAATGACTAACACTTCCTCAAGTTACTTCTCTTTCCAAACATTCCGAAATCTTTTTCCCTAAACAACTGCTTGTTCTCCACCTACTAAAGAACTACTTGTTCTCCACATGCTAGACTCTGTGAAAGCTACACAGTAAGAAATGCTTCAACAAACATGAGAACTTCTGCTGAAGACAAAGCTGAGAAGTTGACTCAGATGATGAACTACTGGGCCCATCTCACATGTCGACTAATGGATGTATTAATCTTCCAAGTCTTTATTTTGAGGCAGTATTATAAGGTCACTTGATAAATGCTGCTTTTTCACACCTACTGAGCAACTGACTAGTCCCACCTGACAGGGCTCAGTAGGTGTGAAAAAGCAATATTTATCTATATCTAAACAATATATCTAAATTTACAGGTCAGAACTTCCTTCTGCACAGGAAAAACCCAAGGCAGTGAGTGGGGAACAGAAAATATCCAAGTTCCATTTGTCACGTTTTCCCCGTGTTGTTTTCACTAGGACACATCCCCTCCACTACAAAACAAGCAAGAGATGGAACACAAAACAAACCATTTACATTTCAGCTGAGATGGCGTACTGCCCTTCCCATGCATGGCAAAGCAGAGGGGTTGGCAAGGTCAGCCTGCTTATCTTGTGATTCCAGACTCTCTTACCCTGTTATGTTGGAGAGGTGTGCTTATTTTGGCTGGGGTAGAGTTAACTTTCTTCACAGTGGCTAATATGGAGCTGTGTTTTGAAACTGTGTTGATCACAGTGTTGATAATATAGAGATGGCTTTGTTATTGCTGGGCAGTGTTTGCACAGAGCCAGGACCTTTTCTGCTTTTCGTACTGCCACACTGGCAAGGGGACTGGGAATGCATGGGAAATTAGGAGAAGACACAGCTGGGACAGGTGACCCAAACTGACCAAAGGGATGTTCCAGGCCATATCACATCACCTCAGTATATAAAGTGGAGGGAAGAAGGAGGAAAGGGAGACATTTGGAGTTATGGCATTTGTCTTCCTGAGAAACTGCTTTGCATGATGTAGACCTGCTTTCCTGGGAATGGCTGAACACCTGTCTACCCACAGGAAGTAGTGAAAGAAATCCTTGCTTTTACTTGCATTTCAGCCACTTGCTAATAAAGTCTCCCCATACAGGACTGAAAAGCCAGGCTGTGACCTTGAAGAATTTCTTCTTCACATAGAGTGCACCCTAAGCAACAAGGAATACCAAAAGACTTCAGCTTCGTTCATGTGTATTAATTCAGGGGAAAAGTTTTTCACTGAATCTGAAAATAAACACAACTGACACATGGCTGTGGTCTTGTGTTTTCCCTTTCCTCTGGTTAATGCAAGGTAGTGAGCACCTCTAGCAAAGCAGCTTGTTATCTCTGCTCTCCTTGATATCAGATCTCATGTGTTGAGGTGTTTCAACTGTTGCAAGTTAAACAGGGAATTGGACTTGCACTTGTCAGGTGTCACAAGACATTTATGGTCTTAAGGAACAGCATTCAGCTCAAACTCTTTGAGACATCATGCAACACAGTCATTTATGCTTCACATTATCTTACTCTACTCTGCTTATCTACGGTGAGACACAAGGATATTGGAGAATCAATCAAACATCATCACAACTTGGGCTACCATAATCCAGTCCCATTGAGGTCAAAATCACAAGAATTAAAGTTAAGGCACTGCAAAGGTAAGATTTATGGTTAGGTCTCAAGCTTTTCATAGGGAGTGCCTGCATTGTACTGACTTTCAGAGTTAGTTTCAGGTTAAGAGATCCAGAAAAATAACTAAAGCAAATTGAGGGAATTTTGCTGCTTGCCCATGACTTTTACTTTTTGCTCAGAAAGCTGTCATCCCCTTCACAGTTGGAGAGAGAGCCTTGGTGGGAAGAGAAAGCTGCTGTGGTGGCAAAGAGGCTGCCTGCAGCCCCTGACACAGAGCAGTGGCCCTCCTCCCACTGCTCTCACACACCACAGCCTTTCACCATGCTATTCTCTCAAACTCCCTGCTGATAAAACAGACCCTCACAGTTCATCTGACACTCTGGAGCTGTAAATATGTCTCCTTCCAACAACTGAACCTGCTATATTCAAGGAGCACTGAGGATGACTGATTGCCAGCCTGCAGCTCTGAGGAGGAGACGGTCCTCATGGCTCACCACGACAAAGCAAGCTGAAACAGTCCAGCCAGCCATGGGCTGAATGAAGCAGCAAGAGCACATGTGGCTACATCACTGAACATGTAACAGATTATGTGTAAGGAAGCTGAATTCAAGTTGCAATAGCAGTTTTGAACCAGCCACTCAATACTGGAGTGCTAGATCTCTTCATGTTAAAAAAAAAATTATTTTGAGCATCTTCTGGATACAGATTAGGTAGAAATTTTAATTTGAAAAGATCCCAAAGTATATTTAAAATTATCAGTTTAGGGGATCTCTTGTGGGACAGAAAAAGGCCCATTCAGCTCAACTCACTTTGCACATCCCTTGAACTGGGTCACACAATTCAAAGTGGGAGAGTCCCCCCTTCTCCTTCTCCTGCCATGGCACTGGAAACCACTGATGGGGTCTGCAACTTCAGCTGGGAAGGGGTGCTCAGAATAAGGGTGGGGAGGCAGGGAAAACACACACAGGGTTTTTTTTCTGCCAGGATATGGAGCTTGCCCTGTGATATAGGACATCCTGTAATTCACAGGACAAGTAGAAACTTTGAATATATTAATATACTTATTATACTTATCTCACCTACCCTGCAAGCTTGCACAGTGAATCTGACAAGATTTGTTCACAGGCCTGCCTAGAACAGATTTACAATGTTCAGCTAAAATAAGGTGCAGATATCACCTGGGTCTGATGGTGAGTTATGTGAAGGGAAAAAAAACCAAAACCCATGACGAGAGCCTTTTTTTGTTTCATAAACACAAATGGTCAGGAGTTTGTCCCAGACTAGTGTACAGTGCACACTCTGGAAGTGCCCCTAGAAGGGCAGGGTCCCAGTGTCATGGCCAGACCCTCTTTCAGAAGGAAGAATCCTGCTTCCTTTACTATCCAAAGGCATGCTTTTCTGCCCTACATGCAATTGAAAACAAGGCCTAGATCTTACAAGTTAATCAGATCACAGCTTGTAATAGGCACAAGGCTGAACAAAACCCCTGCTCACAGGAAACTCAGCTGTGACCTACTTGAGCCTACATAAAGTTATAGCCTATGTGTGGCAAACTGGTACCCATTCACGTATTTGCTGATAAGAGAATTGGAAATGAGAAAAAGCAGGAGTGCCAAGAAAGCCTTTGCTCAGGTCCCACATGCCTCAGCACACTACTTTTTTTTTCCTCCTTCCCTGCATTTGTTTAGTGTTGCATAGGATTTTTACCTTAAGAGCTGAAAGAGAGTAGCCCAGTTGGCAGCTTCGTGCTCTGCCTCAGCAGAGGAGCTGTGACTGCAAAGATGGCCAAACACTTCTCCTTCCCCTCACCAAAACCTGAGTGCCACAGCTGATGGGAAACAGCTCTTGTACATCAGCTGTTGGCCAGGCTCAGGCTCTCCCAGAGCAACTCCTCTCTCTGCACCAGGCTCCTGAAAACCCTGTCTCCTGCCCACCACACAAGGGCAGGACCACACCACGCTATGCATGAGCTTTACTGAACTGCCCAGAATACAGGACAGCCATGCAACCAAGAGGTGTCTTTTCAGCAATATCATTTCCTCCTAAATGTTTGGGTGTTGTCCAAACCCAAGACCACTTCTAGGTGATGTCATTCTTCCTGAGAAAGGGAAACCTTGCCCATGATGGACAGACCTACTCTCAGGAGACTTCTGTAATTCTTCCCAAGATTTCATGACCCCCATCTGAACACAGCAGCCACTTCACAGTACTTGTAAGAAATGGCTCTCTCTCCATCCCACCTCCATGCCCAGGAAATGCAAAAACCTGCTCCCCTCCCCACAAAGCACCCTCTCCAACGAGACTGTCGTCACACCAGGACATAGTTGCTTATCTATTTTTCAAATTTTTAGCTCACATGTTGTTTTCCCTGACTCTGAATCATAGCCCATGGGGCTGAGCCAGGCCAGAGAATGACTGAGAACTGCCAGTGCTGTAAGGGCCACGGGGCAGTGCTCAGTTCCCCAGTTCCTCTTCTGCCACACCAGACAAAGAGCAGACATGTCCACCCAAATAGTCATTTCCCTCACTTGCCCACTGTTTTCTTTCCTAATGCTTTTTCCTTTAGAAAATACACTTAGAAAAACAGACCAGAAGCAGGAGAGCAGAATGCTCCTCTGCCTGATGGCTAGCAGAGCAAACTGGTGATTTGCTGCTAGAAGCAAACTGCTCCATTAACAAAAATACATTTCTTGAGACCTGACTGACCATTTGGTAAAACACTGGTGCAATTTAATGGGTTTCTGGAGAGTTGTGTCCCATTATATCAGTAATACCTCTAATGCCTAGTGCTAGCATGAAGTCCTGGCCAGGAGAAATAGGGGAAATTGGGCTGATCCCTCTGCAGCAAGGAGCAGGATGCAGCCAGTGTAGTAAGAGTCTATCCCTTGCATTTTGCATAATGGAGAAAACTATGGGTATCAGCAGGTCATTTAATGAACTTCATCACTCTGATTTCCATGGTGCAGCAACTGACTGACCATTGCCAACACTTTTCAGACAAAGTATCAGTGATTCTGTGCAAATAGATGCATCTAGATAATAATAAAAATATATGTAGCACAAATACAAAAATATATATGTCCTTCAGGAGCACATACGTAATTAGAAATATAAAAGGTCCAACACCTCAGGCTTTCTTCATCATGCCAACCTGTACTCCACTCTGTTGGAGTACTGTTTTCCACATTTTTCAGTTTTTATAGCTCTTTATACTATTTCTGCAAAAGAGTCGTTGTAGACTGCTACAAGTGATTTTTTGGCATGCACAAATCTTCCTTTTTCAAAGAACAGTTCCAAGTTCAGCAGCAAGAAGGTAATAGGTTACTGAAAAAAAGTCAAACTAAGCAAAAGTAGAAAAACATCTCAGACATCAATGGTTAACAAAGGCTAAAGACTGTTTTCCATGACCTTTGCATTGACAGCAGGCAGCACAGACTTCTACTGTCTAAGAAAAAAAAAATGTTTTGCATATTTGAGGTATAAATATTTGTATGAAACATACACTATTCTGCACCTTATCTTGGGCATCCAGTTTATAAGCTAACACAACACAGAGGTAATCAAATCTACAACAAGTTGCACCTATCTTTGGTGGGGGGGAAGACTTTTCTTGATGCTTCCAAGTAAATCTATTAAATTGACCACTTCCTAGTTATTTTAACTTTATTACAGGTTATCACACATCATGGTGTTTCTGAATACAATGTTGTTTCAGGGCAAGATGAAAAAATATGGAGCTAATATTTTTTATCAGCTCTATTATTTTTCTCTCTTTTTATCTACTGTAGACAGCCTAGTGGATACACTACAATGCCAAATCCACAATGCCTACAACTAAGCTTTAAAATGTAATTTAACTTAGGACATAGTTCAAACTGCCTCACAGTAAATGGTTTTAAAACATTTCAAAGACTTAAAAAACTCCATATTAACATTAAAAAAAAAGGTGGTACTCCTATAAATTTTGAAGGGCTAAGAAAAGCAGGTCTGGCAGTTGATAACCAGAGATCCTCCAAGACAGAGGTGTAACTGCCAGTATGCTTTTGATTTGCACACCTATGAGATTACTTTATCAAAACAAAAAACATGCCGACCATAATCATGCTGCTCTGCTTTCAGTGGTTTCAGCAGGCAAACATGGAAATCAACCATAAGTCATAATATTCATTTAGAAACTTGGAGGAACGTATAAGGCACCCTTTCAATAAGAACTAAGTGCAGAGATAAATGTGATCATTTCATGATAAAATGTATTCCACAACAAATAAAACATAAAATAAACCCCAGAGAAACATAAAGCATACGAGAGGAGAGTGTGATAGTAAATGGGCCCTTTCCTGCTGCAGTTCCCTTACAAACCATAACCACCAAATGAGTATAAGTAACTGCCTGTCTGGGAGCTACCTCCCCACCTATAAGAGCAGTAGCCAGCAAACAAGACCAGGACACCTAAAGGGCCTCCTGCGCACAGGTGAAATAATCTGAGCAGCACAGCTGGTGTGCCAGACGAAAAAAAAGGCACCTGCTTTCTGACAGCCCAAAATACTCTAAACATTTATGTAACAGCAGTAAGTAATAGCCCATCTTCCGGGCTCTGAAGAGTTCTGAGAGACTGAACAAAACATCATCTTCTATCAAAGGTGACACAGTCAGAATATCAGAAACACGTACTCTAAAATGAAAACAAAAGTTCCAGAAGCAAGTACTTGCAAGACACCTTTTTGCCTGCATTTCTACTACAGTCAGTTTTTCCATCTATAAAAGCTACATGTATTTGTCTCATAAAATAACCCTGAGTTTTTCAGATTAGCATCTGTCATTGCAAGCAGGGAGCTCATGGCCATGTCTGTACTAAAAGTTCAGTTTACAGCTCAAAGAATTACCCATTCCAACTTTTAAGGGTGTAGAAAGGAAGCCTGTGGAGAAGCACCATGCAAGTCTCGTCACCTACTGAACAAGCAGCAGGTGTGCTGTATCCAGCACAAGGCTATGTAAGAGCATTCACTGCCAACAAAGGGTAACCCGATGTGGGACAGAAAGCAGGAGGAATTATTAGGATAACTGAACTCAACAGAAGGCAATTCTTCCCCTGAGACAAGGCAAAACAGTCTTAGCAAAGCACAGTGGTTGCATGGAACTAAGACTCAGAAGAGAAAGTTACATAAACAAAGAAATACTCATCAGTGTTGGCTTTCAAACGGATTTGGCAGCCTGGGCCACAACCCCTTTATATTACAGTTAGAGCAATTTTAAGCAAAGGTTTAGAAGCCGGCTTTTGTCCCCGCTCCCGCTTAGGGCTGCTGTGACACCTGTGCGCCGAGGCAGCAGCCCCTCCGCTCCATTGCTGCCGCAGACTCCCGGACTCGGAGCGGCGGCGGGGGGGCTCCGTGTGCCGGCACCCCGGGCAGGTCCCCGCGGCGGGCGCGGGGCGGCCGCCAGCGC
>JAYDZK010000202.1:45892543-45905883 GCA_034509185.1 Euphonia xanthogaster | reverse complement strand
GCCCAGCAGAAAAGGACCTGGGGGTGCTGGTCAGCAGCAGCTGAACATGAGCCAGTGTGTGTGCCCAGGTGGCCAAGAAGGCCAATGGCACCCTGGGCTGTATCAGCAGTAGAGTGGCCAGCAGGACCAGGGCAGTGATTGTTCCCCTGAGCTAGTGAGGCTGCACCTCAAATCCTGTGTCCGGATCGGGCCCCTCACTGCAATAAGGACACTGAGGTGCTGCAGTGAGTCCAGAGAAGGGCAATGGTGGTGAAGGGTCTGGAGCACAATTCCTGTGAGTAGTGGCTGAAGGAGCTGGTGGTGTTTAGCCTGAAGAAAAGGAGGCTCGGGGTGGACCTTATTGCCCCCTACAACTACCTGGAAGAAGGTTGTAGTTGAGAAGGGATTGGTCTTTTCTCCCAGGTAACAAGTGGCAGGATGAGAGGACATAGCCTCAAGTTATGCCAGAGGAGGTTCAGGCTGGACATTAGGAGGAATTTTGTCACTGAGAGGGTGGTCAGTTATCGGAATGGGTTGTACATGTAGGAGGTAGAGTCACCATCCCTGGAGGTGCTCAAGAAATGACTGTTTGTGGCACTTGATGCCATGGTCTAGTTGACAAGGTGGTGATTGGTCAAAGATTGAACTTGATCTCAGAGGTCTTTTCTAACCTAAATAATTCTGTGATTCTTTGATTTACAAGATATTGTAGTCACAACAGGAAGATACAGTCAAAATACCAAGGAGTTTTGAAAGCACTCTGGAATACAGGGAATCTAGGTTTTTACCCACTGCTTTAGAATATTATAGCATTTTTCATTATAAATATTGCCCAGCACAAAATGAAAGATCTGTGCACAAGCTATGTGCACAAACAAAACATATAACCACATAACAAAACATTTGTTCTGTTATGTGGTTATAATCTAGATTTATTGAGCAGCAATTATCTGTATGTGTCACTTGTCCTTTCCTTGGTCACCATCTCCTCTGAAAAGTCCCCTCTAGGAACTTCACTTTCTGGACTAGGAAGCTGGTGTTTCCAAGTGGGAGGATGTAGCTGCTACTGCTGGATGGCTGGGAAGGGGCAGGCCCTGACCTACCATGGCTATAACCTTTGCTGGTCTAGCTGGGATTAATCTTTTGGGGGATGAAGGGTGATTTCCACCATGATAAATTTTTATCCTTTCAGTGTGAACTGTTGTCAGTTGATGCCAGATTTTCCTTTGGCATGCAGCTGTGTCACCTGGCATTTTGGGATTTCCATATCCACAGTCTAGCAGGAGTCATAAATGAATGCTAACTCCATGTAGGAAAAAGAAACTGGGGAAATAGTTTATCAAATAGTCAGGTTATTGATATGCCAGGAGTAAAATCCACAAGACTTTGCAAGGAACACTAATATAGTTACTGATTTAATGAACAAAAGGTAAAAGAAGCGTGTATCAGGCTAAATTAGCCTTCAAAAAATCCATAGACCTCTCTAAAGCTACCAGACCCATAAACTTGCAAAAGAGTTTGAGAAATTTCTTTAGGAAGTGGTGGGCCTGCTTGACCACAGTGTTTGGTAAAATCATATAACCACACACATTTGTCAAACCTTTCTTTCCTCTTTCTCTGTGCTATGGTGTACTGCTGCAGTGCAACTTGCCACAAACAAAGGAGTTAGTTATTAAAAACAGGGCCCTGTCTTCAGCACTGTGCAGCCCAATTTGAGTGGTGGCTTGATGTGCTAATGTAATAACATGACAGGAAAGTAATGTGAATATATAACATGGAAGAGAACATAAAGAGTCTTCATTTTGTTGCACATTTTACCCGACATCCAGGGTCAGAACAGTAGTGGTAAGGAGTACACTGAAATTCTTTGACAGTCCTGGTACAAAGAACAACTATCCAAAAAGACAAAGATGTGGATTAGTATGCTGGGTTGTTCAGCTCTGGTGATTGTCAGCTTGTGCTTTCTGATACTCCTCTGAGATGCTTCTCAGAGGAACCCTAGGAGGTAACCAAGAAGGACCACTCTCTCTAACCAAGTAGGCTTTACTCTCTAAGCATCTTTAGATCTGAAAACTACTGCCCTACCAGCTACTGTAGTCAGTGTGGACTGTCTGAAGCATGGACACAGAGATAGCATCATATGTGGTTTAGCACATGCTACTGGTGAGGAAACAGTAAGTCTGCTTGAAGAGCCAACTCTTAGATTTCAAAAGCAAGTTTAGCCTTTAGATATGAGTGGCAAATCAAAATTAAACAAATTAATATGGGTGCTCAGTGAACAGAATCTGAGCTCAGCAAAACTGGGATTTCACATCTGACCTCAGTGGAGTTATTACAGGAAAAATGCTGAAAGGAAATTTTGTGTCAAGATGTGGTCTGTTGAACTGGAATATACTATGGAAAAGTAGCTGTCAATGTGTCATTTTAGCTTGTATGTAAAGTATTATGTAAGATGGAGTAAGGTTAGAAAGCAAAGCAAAAATGAAAACAACTTTTCTCTCTCAAGAGAAAAGAATATTTAATCTCCCTTTCTGAGAGGTTTGTATCACTATATATATAACCATGTTACACTGATTTAATTATAAGAAACAGCTGAACCACATTGATTAGAAGGCTATCAAGCCAAATCCCCAAGAGAAGGTCAGTTTCTGATTGTGATATTACTGTAGATGTGTTCCTAGTTAAGTTATTCTGAATTTAGTTGTAGGTCAGACTATGGTTTTGCTTATGGAGCTTTAGTGTATTTGGGATTCCCTAACACAACTGCAAAATAAAATATACCATGCATCAGGTTGACAATAAAAGTTCACTTCAACAAATGGAATCAGTAGTATGGCAGCAGCCTTCCGTCCAAGCATTTTGCCACATGACCCTAATTTCTGCCCTTATCAGGCTGGCATCCCAGTAATGACAATTCAGAGTAAATCCACTGTGATAATCACATACTTGACCTCACTATTATTTTAGAGTGAATTTGACATCCTACACTCACTCTAAAACCCATTTTCCAGCCTTCATTGCCAGACAATAATGTTGCAAACTTTCAAAACAGTTGCAGCAAGTAACATTTGTTTTGTTATTAAAGAATTTTCAACTTCACGTTAGAAAGTTTTATTTAACTGATGATCACTTTTCAAGTTATATTTACTGATTAAATAAAGTAGGGACATAAAATATTTTTTTTTCCTAATTCAACCCCTGTGGATGTGCATTGCTGTGAACAAAGCTGCGTGAAGATGAACGTTGCATCCTTTGAAATGTAATGTCCGAAGCTATGGTCTTGCTGAAAAAATTGCCTTCATTGTTCCTAAAAGCCCTTAATATTGAAGTATAGGAAGAGTTAGGGACCCTCAAGTGTCACAAAGAGTGAATTTACACTTCATACTTCATTGCTGTTTCCTTGCAACCTCCTGAAGCTACAGTCCAACATTCTAACAATTTTTCAAGTCCAACAGGGTCTGCAGATATGGTGTTTAACAGGTGTATGTGTGTATGTATGTGCAGATATAAACACAGATACACACATGTGCGTGGTTGCTCACACACACACTATTTGCTATACATCTAACGAAAGACAAGTTAAAACAACGCAATATGGTTCATCACTTTGAAATATGGCAATGTGAACAGACCATAACCCTAGTCTTCCCAAATCAATACCCCTCTATGCTTCATTGGACTTTGTCATAAATCCAGTATTTTCAGAGAACTATTTAGCTATCACTTATTTCTTTAGGAAAAAAATAAATTGTCAAGAGCACTAAAAGCTTTTTTTTTTTTTTTTTAAATAAGAATTCGATTCCTTGGACAAACCTTAATGTTTTTCTCAACATTTTCTTGCCAAAATGCTTACGAGAAAGGAAGAAGTCTTTGAGTCTCTTGCCTTGTGTGTTTCTTTGTTCTAATAGCCAGGCCTGTCACTAGTAGGAGATGCCTGTGCCATGACTGTGAGTGGGCTGACACATTGCTATCTACCCTCACATTTGGCTTGCAAACAATACCAGGAACTGAGCCCATAGAAAATATCTCACTCTCACCAGCCTGACACATTGTTTGAGCTGGGAAATTGAGACAAACTGCTACATTCTCAGTTAAAAATAAGAGGCCTTTGAATTTTCCCTCTACTCTGAACTTTCCACTAAAGGTTGACTTTTGCCATTTTGGCACATCTGAGGTTTGAATATAGCTTAGCTTTTATGTAGGGCTTTCTGTACTTAAAGAATTGTGCAGCAGTGGAACAGGTTCAGACCTGTTAACAGAGGAAGTGCAAGATGTGTCTTATTGAACCAGACACCAGCATCCTACTGTGCCCTAATGTGCAGGTTTGGTTGTGATGGGGGCAAGATGCCTCAGCCCAAGACAGTTCCCTTCTCCTGGAGAAAGCCTAAATGTGGCTCATATCTAGCCCTAGAGCACCACTGACTTCAGCCACACTTGGGTTGAATCTGTCCCATATATTCTTTTGATTTTGCATCCTCCATCAATCCCTCATGACGAGTGACTCAGCCTTTCCACCAAGGAACAAAGGCACTTAGAAGGTTACAGCTCATTCCAAAGATTGTTTCAAGATGAAAATGATAAAATAAGTTAAGCTGCATGTGTACAAAGTGTAATACTGCAAGGAACCAGGGATTTTTACAGAGAAGGACACATACAGAAGGTAACTTTAATAAAATGTACACGTTCTGCTGTGCTTATTATTGCCAAGCCCTCAATAATCAGATTTTCTGTGATGGTAACTACATGTTCAGATATTATTTCTCCTTCTTAATTTTGGGAGAGAAATATAATTGTTTAAAAGTATTAAAAATTTGATATTCTACCTGGCAGCAAGGTAGAATATTTCTATTGCTATTTTACTTATCATATTCTAATACCTCAGCTTAACATTTTGTTTGAAGT
Organism: Euphonia xanthogaster; assembly: GCA_034509185.1. Lineage (NCBI taxonomy): Eukaryota > Metazoa > Chordata > Aves > Passeriformes > Fringillidae > Euphonia > Euphonia xanthogaster. The sequence goes on along the minus strand of JAYDZK010000202.1, from coordinate 45,901,002 downwards.
CAAATACATATATACACAGAGAAATACGTGTCAGTGAACACTTGCAACATGGTATATGTACTGATACCCATAATTATTACATGCATTAACAAAACCCAACACTAAATCTTGTAATTTTGCAATTTACCTGAATTACAAAGGCACCTGAGGGATCCTGATGATACAAGCTTTTAATTCCCACTGATAATAGGAATAAATAGGGAGTATAAGATCAGGTTTTGGTTATAGTAAACCATCAATGCATGGCTTGTTAATGTATTGTTTGCACTGGGAATGTTCAAACTGTGTAGAACAGCAACTTGAATGTGGAGGAAGCTGGAAAACGTGCTCATGGGGCACTGTTCTTTGACTTGCAGAGTTCTTCCTCCCCAGTGTGTACCCTTGTTGCTCTCTAAAACCACATCTGGTTTCATCTGGTTGAGCCAAACAAGACACCTGACCTATACTTAAGGTATCACTATTTCCTTGGCCATTTTAAGGTTCTCTCTCCTAAACTTCTCTGAGTGTGTTTTAATCTTTCTTCACTGTGACATGTTCTGAGTAATCTCCATAAGGTCTCAGCCTAAATAGTTTCAAAAATATTTTGAGCCAGACTTTTATCTTCATTTTTATTCAGCAGCTGATAAACCTATAGTTACTGAAGAAATTCCTCCTAGCCTTAGACTTCTGTTAATTTAGACTGTATTTTATGTCAGTTCAGTCCAGATATTTTCTTTTGATCACAAGTGTATTTCATTAATTAGTTCTTGTCTTTGGACATAACCATTAACAGAAATAATAAATGCAGTCAGTCCCTAATCCAGTTACACAAACCATCCCCTATAGCCAGGGCAGTTTCCTCGAAGTACAGTAATTGCTGCTGCTCTTTGGCTGGTTTCTTTCACGGTGTTACTGATTTCCATGTAACACCATGTCAGTCACATTACTGAAATCTACATGGATTTGCTTTATTGCAATTTAATTTTCTAAAAACATTGTGTATTTTAGCAAAGAAAAATACAAGTTGATTTGTCACAATCTATCCTTGGCAATTATGTCTCCCATTTTTATCTGCTTTCATAGCTGCTTCTTTCACAAAAACATTGCGTCCTTACAGACAACTGGAATCAACATAATGCACTTTCGTGAATCACTTTTTTCCTTAAATTCTGCTACTTCACTTTATAGTCTTTTAATCATATGGTATTGTTGTCTGTTTTAGTAAAAACCTTACTGCTGGATTTATTATCTCTGCTACTGGGCCTCCTTGACAGGCGAGCTCTCTGCCCTTCATTTTCACCTCGCACACAATTCCTTCCACACCCATTCTCATGAACATCTTTGGGTTTAGCTCTGTGCACTTCAGCATTATCATTACTCATGCTGAACCAAATAATCAAGTAGTTTGGGGTGGGACCTTAATTATCTTAAATTATAACCACATCCATGATTTATAAGGCATCCACTCCTTTTTTGTTGTTTATATGGCCAAGGTACCTTTTACTATTTGCTTAAATTTTTTTTTGCAGCCTCTTCCTAAGCTTGACTTTTGACATTTTCACATGCCTTTTGTCTGGCAAGACATTTTTTCATTTTCTGTTCCTTGTAGACTCACTCTTTACTTTATATAAAGTTCAGGGTTTCCCAGTTAATTGTGAATGGAGCTATTTCCATATTTTTTTCCCTTTGGGACAAGACATGCTGAAGATAATTTCTGGAGCACTTAGGCTTAAAGGAATTCCAGTTGCCTTCCACAGTTATCTGACTGAGCCATTCTGGCTTTAAATCAGCTAAGTAGAACAAACATTTTTAAATTAATATTTCAGCGAGTTATATTCTGCAGAGCTTGACTTACCCTTGAGTAGTTCTATTAGGTGTACTAGAGAAAAATGAAGCATTTAAAAAACAGAAGTTGGAGCAAAACTGCTCCAAACAAAGATCTTAAGGGCATAATAACAGAAACAGAAGAAATACAAATACATTCTACATGCAGGAGCATGAATAATGACACAGACCATTTTATCAGGCTGTTTTTTTTACATTTTCAGTAGTGTCTAAAATATCTGTAAAATAAAGCAAAACCAAAGGAAAACAAATAAGATTAGTTGTACTGTGTACTTTAAAGGATGATCTTGCTATTGCAGTCATTACTGAAAAAGAAAAAAATCCCAGTCTGCTTGGTGAATCTTGTGATAATATTAGAAGGGAGCAAATGATTCAGTAGGGAAATAATGGAATACATTTGTCCTGATTTTTTAACATCAAATTGTTTATTCAGATCCACCTGCAGCTGGGCAGCTGAATCTCTGTATCAAGCCTACTGACTCATGGTGAGTGACCTGTCATAGCAAGACCAGACTATTTTCCTTTGACTTTGCTGAGAGCTGTGATGAGAGGGCCATTTGCCTGCAAGCCCTTCTGAGGGGTCTCCTGCCCCCCTTCCTGGGCAGCCTGCTCTTGTATTCCAGCGTGATTTATAAACAATATATTCCCAATTTGCTTCTCATTTACAAATCCTATACTATTCTTGCAGTGGGAAAGGTAATGATAGTTCTTTTTGTGGATTTCAGCAAAAAGGTATGTACTTAATTAGGCCCTGGAAAACGTGCTTCAGGAAACAGATGAATTTTAATTTTCTTTTAGTTTCCCTGCAGGGCCTTTCCTTCCACTTGTCCTTGCTGACAGAGGGCACAGTGACTAACTCAGCTCCTCACTGAGGTCAGCTCATTTATTTGAGCAGCAGGGACCACAGAGGGGATGTTTTAGCCAGCCCTATGAATTGTTATTTTACCCCTGTCAGGTAAAGTCAGCCCTCATTCGATATATTAAAAAATTACCATACAAGAATCCAAAAGAAAAACATCATGACACTGCATTAAATAATACTGGTCTTGAAGAAAAGAAGATCAGTAAGTGTTGGGACTGATTACACCGTAGGAATTACTTCATGGCATCCTCCAAACTCCTTCCACTGTGGGATGTGCAGGGTGTCTTCTCCAAGTGCTCCCAAAATGTGGGCAAGAAAATGTCAGTGCAGAGGCCAGAGCACACACATACCTGTGCTACCCCCCCACTGCACAGGCATGGCAACAGCTGTCCCACGAGAAACTCTCCACACACATTTGTCCCCTCTCTGAGCCACCTCCTCAGGAGTGAGCCCTGAGCCACCAAAGCCATGACCGAGGTCTCTTGACCTCAAGACCTCTTAAAGAGGGTGGCAGGAGTCATGGTGCACCATCTGCTCCCTGGGAACGCTCCCGAGACGTGCTCAGACTCAGGCACAACGTGGTGTCACTAGATGGCGATGGATACCTTCGATACTGTGCAAAATAGCCAAAAGCTTTCCCAAAAGTTGCATTGTACAGCGATATGCCACATCTCAAATAACATAGTCTCGTTTTCTCTCTGGACTCAAGTACCAACGTAGTATCTTTTGGTAATTCTTTTTGTTTGCATACAGTATTTTGGTTACTCACGGTCACCTATTTTCCTTTCTTGATTGCAAATCTCAATTACTTTTGTCAGCATCAGCATACTGTCTTCAGACAGAAGCAGAGCCTTGTTCAATAATAGCCATTAATAAATCAAGCATAAACCTAATTTAATTGCAAAGTTTTGTCTATGCAATGTGAATACCCTCTCTCTCCTATTCAATAACAATTTTTTCTGCAAATCTAAGCAAAAAGGTATTTAAAACATACTAGCTTTTCCAGTATGCAGATTTAAAACTTTCAACACATTTGAAAGTTCCTGGCTTTCCAATTACTTTGCATTCTGAAGGTTTGGTGCTTCATCATGCTAAAAAAAGTGCAGAGGGGAAACTGTTTTAAAAACTTCTTGAGTGCAATGAAGTCTTTTTCCTTCCAGCCTTGGCCTGTTAATAAAGCCATGTTAGGAGAGCAAATTTAGGAACTTTGTTTTTGAATGATAGAACAGAAGGTTGCTTCATATGGGTGGAGACATGTAAGGTTTCACTCACTGTTACCCAAGTGATTAAAATCACTGCACTCGCAACTGAACATCAATCATGAATCTTCTTGACAACAAAAAATCCTTTCCCAATGTTCTGAGTCACCACAATGTCAATTCAATTTCCATGTCACCACAGCATTTTAAGTATGTTGAGCTCAGCAGTTTTTTAAATAGCAACTAAGTTATTTCCAAGTGATTGATAAGCATAAAAAACTGGTAGCTAAATCCATGACAAAACTGAATTTGCTTCTTTTTCTTTTTCTTTCTTTTCTTTCTTTCTTTCTTTCTTTCTCTTTCTTTCTTTCTTCTTTCTTTTTCTTTCTTCTTTCTTTCTTTCTTTCCTTTCTTCTTTCTTCTCTTTTCTTTTCTCAAAATATATTGTAAGCCAGACTAAAAAATTCCAATCAATGCCTTAGAACAACCTAATGCCTTGTTCTGTCTGAATAATTTAAATTTGGCTAAGTTTAAGCTTGCTCAGCTGAAATTTGTTACGTGCCTTGTAACTTGGTAAGGAGACCAATATACTGTTCATGGGTCTATCATCCACGACACTGTCAGCAGAAAACACTTAAAAAAAATTATTTATAAAGATTTTTAAAGTGTATTTATGCACAGCTCACTGCTGTTTAAAGTTTTTAGGGGATGGGTACTGAAGATATGTGCAGAGACACTGACTACATTTTTTAGTTTCCAAACTCCAATCTAAAGGGCTAAATGTTGTTGGTGCTGTCTCACCACTGATGAGCCTGATATACTCAGAAGTGTCTTTTATAAATTACTGAAGTTACAATGTTGGTTCTTTTTGTGGAACCAGAGTAACAGTTCTGACTTTAATTCTGAAAGGAACATATTATGACAGTGTTTCTTCCACTCTGTATTCAATGTCTGCACATGCCATATATTGTAATGATAAACAATGCTTTATATTTTGTCAAAGGTTCAGTAAACACTGCCTAACACAAACATGTGTGGGCCTGCTGCACACCTCCTTTGACAAGTCTGGCAGGCAATAACCCTTCTGCAGGAGAATAAACAAAGCTGCTTAAAAACCAGTCCGGTTTTCCAGACAACAAGTTAAATACTTACAACAGATGTTAACTTCCCACCACGCATCTGCCCATCTTCAATCCCCCTGAGGGATTTTCCTCCAGGTGACAAGTGAAATCAAGGTTTCAAAGTCAGAATCTAACGGTTTTGACAGACGTAAAGACAAAGATTCAGCAAATCACCACTGTGAGAATATAACCATAGGGCTGTCCATGCTAGAGAGCTTAAAGATCAGCAAAACAAGGCTCCTGGTGGCGTTTTTCTAGGATCCACTCATCAGAAGGATGTGTATTGAATTATTTGAGTGACATGAGAGCCTTTTTCAGACTTCCTTTCCTTTGGAGAGACTGCTCCTCATTTTCTCTCATCTCGTGAGTTTAGAACCTGCCCCAAGTCAGACAAGAGAAGCACCCATGCATGCCCTGAGATCTGGAAACAGTGCTGTGGAAAGGCTGCTTTTCTCCTCCCTCTCTGTGATAAGGGAAAACACAGTGTGGGTGCAATCACAGCTGTTCACAAAAAACTCTGCAACAGATCTGATTTTCACACACAGAGGAATTTCTCTTGCTCTTGTGACACAGTGGAAAGGTTTCATTTTTGTGGCATTACTACCAATTAATACTATTTCTGTATAATCACCCAGGGGCCTCTGCTTGGGTGTGGTCTCACATCTGGCCAGAGCAAGCTTGGAATGTGAGGAACAAGAAGGTTGTGGAAGCCTATTATTGACCTGCTATTTCATAGGAAGCTTATGGACCAAGCCTTGCTGCTGTTCAGTTCCCAGCACATGAGAAGGGCACTCACAGACACCAAGCACAGGAATGAATGAGAAAGCAGAATCATGGCTCTTGCTATTCAAAGCACAGACTATGGTGACTATTAAGCAGCGACTCCCTTTGTTCATTTAATTTCATTTCTGCCCTTACTCTTTGTAAAAACAGCAGATGATTCAGCAGTTCTGAAGCTTTTTTCTGAGACTTTTTTCTCACTTTCCTCCCCCTTTGTCCACACAGACCTGCAGGGAGTGTATCTTGTGGGGAGAAAAAATTGCTACAGCTGCTGGCAGCAAAGTAATGGTGTCAGGAAGGGACAGAAGGTTGGAGTAGGAAATCTGGGGGACAGACAGGCCATGAAATGAACTGGAGGAAGAGGAAGGGAGAAGGAAGAGGAAGTAGAGGAGAGGCAGGATGCAGGCAGTGCATTGACCACTAAAGAGCTCTCAGAGCTGCCCCATTACCTATCAGAGGAGGCCCCTGAACATGACAGAATCACCAGGAACAGTTGCAGTTTTGGCAGCAGCTCCCAGGAGCCTGGGTCTCTCTGTGGTCCTGGTCCTCCTTTGCACTGCCTGTCTGCATCTCCTGGCAGAGCCCTTTGTCACAGCCCCACTTCACACTCTGTCACACAGTTCCAGCCACCAGTCCCATCCTGATCCCAGTAGTTGAACTATAGAAAGGATTAAACTCCTCCTGTTGCTACCATAAAAGCATGATAAATTCAAGTGACTGAGGGTTTCTCCTGCCACTGATGTTTGGCCTGAGGATAGTTATAGAGGAATAAAGAAGTTATATTGTGTGGTCCTGCTACAAATGCTCTAATTTGGAATAAAGTTCCCTGCATAGTTTAAGACCCACCAACCACTGAATCATCAGCAGTGCCACTCTAAGTGTCAGAGTCATGGAAGATCCTTAATGTAAAAAACCTTTATGTAATAGTTTTCTTGGCCTTTTGGAGGACTGTAAATTCTGTTGACAAGCAACTGTTCTCACGGAATATATCTGGATTCCCTTAAGGCACTTGACTTTGTATCATATCATGCAGACATAGAGAATGAGCTGGATTTACAAACTGGTTTAGAGCAGTCTCTAAGGAGTTATAATAGTCATTAACGTGGTGCCAGTGAGCAGAGAGCTCATGGGCCAAAACTGTTTAGTACTTCTATAGCTGCGAGAATTACACAAAATCTGTGGCAAAATCTGCTGCTGATAAGAAGTTTGTTTCACTTGCAGATAACAAAGACATTACCATAAGAGTAATTAAATTGCTTTGTTGAAAGATACCAGCCCTGATGTATCTTGATGCAGTTAAACACTTAAGGTGATAATTGTTTTGGGAAAACAATGACATAAATTGCATGTATGGATCAAAGGCCTGGATTCTGGTGAGAAGCTAACAGTAACAGTGCAAAACCACCCCAGAATAAACCCTCAAATAATGCTGTACATACAGGGAAAGTAATCTTTGAATGTATAAGGGGAGAGTGTTGTGTAGGCAAGAAAGTGACCCAGTCTTGTAAGGATGCTGTAAACTCATGCCTGGCAGTCTCAACACACCAGCAGCCCATGCACCATACCTAACAAAACCCAGACAGTGTGGCATTAAATGCCCCTAAACTTTGCAACTTCTCAACACATCCTGCAGGTCTGACCACCCCAGTCTTATTTTCCTTCTTCCCTTCCTGAGCCTGGTAAAAACTGCTCACAGCAGTGCCATCCCCTGCGGACTCCAGCCATCCTCTGTCCCACTTGCTGGTGGTCCTCCTCTCCCCTGCTAAACCAGGCTCCAAAATGAAGCTGGTGAGTAGACGGAACTTGGGAAGAGGAAAAAATTTTGAAGGGATGGCACTAAGGACTCTCTCTCTCAGTGGCTCAGGGAAGGGGACACAGAGCATCCCCACAACGCCAGCCAATGAAATTTGGAGATAATTTGTCACAAGACACAAAACATCCCAAGAAATAAGACAGGAGGCAATGGGCAGAAAGCTATGCACAGGAAGTTCCACCTGAATATTAAGAACTTCTTTACTGGAACTCAGTGTCCAGTAAACACAATCTGGTGCCCTGAGCTCTAGGATGACCCTGCTTGAGCAGGGAGGTTGGAGCAGATCAATGACTGTGGTCCCCTTCCCACATTATCCGTTCTGTGATTCTGTGATAAATCCCCAAGCCCCACTAATGCTTTAAACCTAAAGGTGTAAGTTTTGCTATGGAAGGCAAAATCACCACAACCTTTACAAGAACATGCATCTATTTATACAAAATGTAGACGCGAAGGATGCTTAGTTCACACGTCCATCATACACAGTAGGCCCAACATTACCACCTAGGCCTTGGACCATGGGCAGCCTCGTATTCTTCAGAGGTTTTGAACGGCTTTGGAAGGTATTCCGGGGCTTCCCATACAACTCCTGTCTGGGACCTGTGGTGCCCAAGACACGAGAGGCGAGGCCAGGCCAGGCCGGGCCGCTCGCTCAGGAGCGAGCCTACCGCAAGAGCCCCTCGGACGGCCCCAAACGGGGCCGAGTCACAGCCTCCCGTTGCCGGGGCCGCGAGCCGCCGCCACGCTCGGCCATGGCACGCGGTGCGGTGCCGTGCCGTGCCGTGCCGTGCGGTGCCGTGCCGTGCCGTGCCGTGCCGTGCCGTGCCGTGCCGTGCCGTGCCGTGCCGTGCCGTGCCGTGCGG
>JAYDZK010000202.1:45838648-45892243 GCA_034509185.1 Euphonia xanthogaster | reverse complement strand
GGCCGCTGTCTCAGCCCCAGGGCCGCTGCCCGGCGTTCGCTCCCCGAGGAGCCCGGCGGTGGCGATGGGGGCAGCGGCGGCAATGGCCTCCTGGACGACGCGGCGGTGCTCAGGCCGGACGAGCTGGAGCGGCTGGCCGGTTGCAATGAGGACGAGACCGGCTGGTGAGGAGGCGGCTGGGATGGGGATGGGGCGGGTTGGTGAGGAGGCGGCCAGGGCTCCGCGCCCCCCTCCCCACGCCGTGCCTGGGGGAAGGGGCTGTTTCCAGGCGTGTGCCTGGTGTTGGAGGGGGTCTCGGGGCTTTGTGTGCGGAGGCAGCCTCGCCCTCCGGGCTGGGTGAAGGGTTAATGAGCTGTGCGAGACGTACCGGAGCCTGCCGGGGAAGGGTGTTTTGCTTTCTGCGCAGGGCGACGGAGCTCCTGGGAGGCCGCGGCTCGGCGCGGCCGCGGTGGGAGCGTTACTTGGGGACACTCGGACACCGAGCGGGCTCTGGTGCTGCCGCAGAATCAGCCGTCAGTATCTTCGGGAGTGCAGGCGGTGGGGACGCATTGAGAAACTTGTGGGAAATTTCTAGGGTAGTTCAGAATTAGCCCCCAGGTTCTGTTAGACTTCAGACGTGCATCAGGGACCTTTAATGCCTCGATTTCTTTCAGCTGTAAAGGCAGCAAATGTAACACTTTTTCATCTCATAAACGTGTTGCCCTTAGGTGTTCTAATTTATTGCTAATGACGTAGGATCACGGTTTCCCTTAGGTGGTTCCTCGTTATAAATGGACTGCTTACCCTGCTGCTCCGGCAGAAACAGCTGCAGGTGGCTGTTTGCCTTGTCATTATTACACTTGAATGAGCTTTCACTGAGAACCAAGACTTGCTCTCTCCAAACATCACACTGTCTCCAGCTGTCATTTTGAAGTTTCCTATGACAGTTGTTGAGGGGCAGCCTCAGAGCTGCAGGAGAAATAGTGGTGAGGAGCACCGTGTCAGCACCATGTCAACAGAGAAATGCAAGGGAAGCATGTACAGGGACAAAAAGTGTAAACTTTTGTTTAAACAGACATGCAAATTGTCTTGCAGCAGAACTGATTGTGGGTCCATCTACCGAGGTCTCTGGAAGCAAACATGCAGACAAACATGCAGACAAACTTACAAAACAAAAATGTCTTTCAGAATTAGGAACGCCTTTAAAATTCTGGAATGATTCCATGCATGAGCAATGTTTTAGCTTCTCAGGGAGGAGACAGCGTGTGCGCTTCCTCGGAGAAGTCATTTGCCTGACATTCAGCCTGATCCACTGGAGAACTATGAGAGCATAAGTTTCTTCTCATCCAACACTAAATTAACACAAGGCATCATCTCCCAGAAGATGAGTCTGCAAGGCAGCTACTCTTATTTCTCACTGTATGCCTGGTAATCTACAAGGGCCTACAGCCCTTGATGGAAATAGAATCTGGTAAATTTGCACAGCAAGTTTGGAGTGGCATGGCCGAATTTGTAAATGTCGTGAATTCTAGTGACAATAGATCTCCATGTTTTATACATTCATTCTAAATCATGGGTGACATAATGAGTCTCTTACATGAATGTCCCGACAGAGTGTATGGTGACAGTGGTGGCATTAGTGCTGTGTTTTTGTTGACGCAGTTCTGGGCACTCACGGGGCAGCGCATGGTTCGCTGAGCACTGCCCTTGCTGGTGTCAGGTGTTTGGCTGCCAGTTATTGTGGCACCCTCATGTTTCTGTGCAAGTTCTGGTGCTCAAAAGACAGCAAAACTTATAGGCAGTCTTTTGCACATCTTCATTCCTTTGCTAATATTTTGGTAACTATAATGCTGAAGTGTTTTAGCTACTAATTTTCAATCTCAGGCATGGGACACTGACTGAAACACAAATGCATGAAAAAAAGAAAAGCAATTGTAAAAATTTACTAATTGTCACACATATCACAAAATTTGGATATGTAGTTATTTAAAAACAAGTGTTTTCCTGCTGTAGTTTAATATGCAATTAATGATAAACATAGTTTGGCTAGATTGATGACTTTTTGTTCCAAAGTGCTTAATAAAAATGGAAATCAAGCTCTTGGAATTTCTAAACACCTTCTAATTCAATCGTTGAGACGCTAAATAGTCCAACCCCCTTTATTTTCCTATGAAGGTAAGATGCCTTTGTATTTATGCATTTAATTTGTGGACATTATTGCTATTAATGAAGTTTGAAATTTTCAGAGGGCTAATGGAGCAATCTAAAAGAAACAAGCCTGTTTCTTTTAGGAGGGGTTGGTGTGAGTAAGTGGATTTCCCTTAAACTGTTTCACAAAGATCCTGCTCCTAAGGCCTTGGTCATGCAAGGTCATTCATAAAATAATTTAATCAACTGAAAGGGTGAATGTATTCAATAAAATTTGAGTCTCATATCAACTCTTTGAGGTTCAAATGGATTGGATCACTGCTGCTTAACCCGAAATCCTGTTTAAAATATGGGATTATACACTGTCAAAATCAAATACCTCTTAGCAGCTGTGGACACCTCTTGTGGGAACAAACTAAATTTCAATCATTGTTTGAATATAACAAATTGATTCATCTTGCCTCTTTTGCTTGTCTACACATAGAAGTCAAGATTTGTCTACTTTTGATTTCGAAAGGAACTTGCTGTGGGCAATAATAGGTGGTAAAGGGTGCTGGTTATCACTGTTCTTTTCTGTTTTGTGTAATACAGACATTTTCATACCCCATTATGAAATTGTCTGCAGTTTTGTCAAGGCAGAATAAATATTTTTCTTAACTGTTAAAATTACCTTGTTTTATGTTTAATACTCACATGATATTAGTGGCTGTGAATTTAAGACAGAAAACTCGATATTGTGATTGAAATTGATACTAGAATGTGACATGTTTCTTTAAATCTACATTGTAGAGTTGATCAACTTATTTTTAGCTTTTAAAATGCATTTAGGTAAGTACAGAAGAGAAGTGTAAAGTGAAAATGTAAGAAGAAGGTGCAACTATCAAAAGAGCAAAGGAATTTTGACACTGCTGTTTTAATAGCAGCATTAGCTATTAAAACATCCATACAGTGTTAGTGAATTTTGGGATTGTTTATATTTTTGCTTGATTGTTTTTCTTCTCTGTGGTTACTTAAATTTAGATTCACTTCAAGTTTTAAACATTTTTGCATCAGACAATCTTCATATTATGTGGTAAATTATTAAAAATATTTCAGTGAAATTGAGTTTCTTGTCCATATGCTTCTGAATGTTGTTTAATGCGCTGAAACTTTCTTCCTGATAAGGTCCTGAAGGTTGCAGATGGGCACATCTGTACTTGCACACTGTTCTGAGCTCTGCACAGACCCATGGAGACTTTGCTTTAGGCCTGCTGATTATTTCCTTCAGTTATCAGCAGTTTTCATAATCTACTCTATAGGTGTTCCTATTTAGCTGTTCTTGAACCAGATTGCATCAAATTTAATTTTTTTCAAGTTCAGTCTGAACGGGTCTTTTCTTACTAATTAATTGAAAAGACAGTAGGGCAGAAGGGGTGACCAGAGTGGAGAAATCTCCGAGAAGTGGTGTGCACCTCCTTGCCTGACTTGCTGGGTAAGGTTGGGTGTGGATGTGTTGTCTGGATAACAGTGTGCAGGGTGGCTTGCCATGCTGCTTTTAAAAAGAGTTTATTGGGTCTTGACTTTATTGCAGGATAAGTGTGCACACGTGGGCCATTACTGTAGATTAGTTACTGTGCTCTGAACCCACTGTAACTTCCTTTGTGGTAACTTGTTGCACAGTCTCCCAGACTAAGCTCTCTGAGAGGTTTTGTTTTAAATGTGAGCAAAGCATGCAGTGCTTTTCTTCGAAATTTACTTGCAGCTTGTGCATAAGAGAGTATAGAGCTTGCTGTGTATCTGTTTTGTAGATGTAGTTGCTCAGCAAACTTCAGAACAGTTGTGTCCTCTTTAAATGACAGTGCTATAAAAACCAGCCTAGCACCCATGCTTTCATATTAGCATAAAGTCTCCTTGGTAGGGTTAAAATAGCTGACAGTTGACATCATTTTCAAATGAAAGGCAGTTATTGTGTATTTAAAATGAAATTATTGGGGTTTTTTTTGCTAACTGAATAGCTAAAAGTAATAGTTTCAGTGTTTGTTAAGAGCTCAGACTGGCTGTGTATCCTGACTAGTTAAAATGGAAGGCACATACTTTTACTATTATACCCACTCTTTCAGCAGCTATTTCTAATTTGCACCTGTTGGTAACAGTGCAAGTTTCCATTCTAGCCATCCATCATCGTTAGTTGGCCAAGGGCCTGTGTGGGGTATGGGATTGTGGTCTGTAATGATTGTCTTCCGTCTTGTATTGCTTGGTGTCCCTTGAGCACTAGCATTGTTTTGGAATCCTGGTTTGCCATAGTGAGCTGGTAAAGTATACCATGACTCTTAGGCTCCACCTGAATGAATTCCCATTGCTGAAATTGCAGCATTTCCTGCTCAGCTGTTAAATTTTATAGTATTAATGTGGTTTAGGCCCCTTGGAAGCCGGACAGATTCTGATTAATTTCTGTTCCATGGTGTAAGTAAAAGAGAAATTGCTGCTTTTCATTTTGTGGCAGATAAAAAGGTCAATTTGATTTAAAGTTTTTGGGGTTTAACCAAACTCAGATAACATCTTCACGAACTAGGAAGATAATATGAAAAGAAGCATGTAGGAAAAGCAAGGGTTATGGAAGTCATCAGTGTTACAATGAAAAACAACTGGTAACATTAAATAATACTCACTTTGATTATTGTCTTTGAGATATCCATATTTGTTGGGAAACAGATATTTAAGGACTGGAGGAAGAATCCTGAGAAAGGACTATTTCAATTTCTGACTTTTTTTGTGATAATTATACCTTTTAAACATGCTTGATATTTAGATATAATGAAATCTTTGATGTGGGTTTCCTTTACTGTCCTAATGATATTCCTGAAATTTACTACATAATCATATCTTGTTTAGGCATGATTCACATTTCTACTACTTGTAGTTGTTGGTAGAGCTCTCAGGCATAGTCATTAAACGGAATTTTATTTTGGAACACATATATTGGGACACAGAATTTCTCAACTTTTCTCTCTTCAATGTAAATATGAAGAGTGCTATGTTTGAGCACATATGCACTAACAAATTTCTTCTGAAAAGCTTCTCAAATAGTGGACAGTTGTACAATCTGTGTGATAGTTCTAGAGAAGCTACGTGATGGTGGTTTTGATGGCCCATTTCCCATTCTGCAACATCCTTTTCCAACACAAACATGTTCTTTTGGATGAGGAAATGAATAATGGCAGTAATTTCCAGCAACTAGCCAGGGCACAGCTAACTATCTTTAATTGTTGGGCACAGAAAGATAGTTGTGTTCCAAATTGCACTTCGCAACCTCTTTGATAGTCTTAATTCTACTTAAAAATTGCATTATGTAACTGAGATGTACCACAGTAATATGAAGGTTTAATGAGACTGTCCAAGGCTTTTTGTAGTATTCATATTCTGGAGTTTATATTCATAGACTGGAGTTTGCTGTAGTTTGTGCAGTCTCTCGGAACTAGAAGTATTCTGTGAAGTAGAGCTGAAAACTAATAATTGCAGGCTATGCAATGTGTATCTTAGTCACAGCTGTAGTATAGGAATCTTGTGGGGTGGGGAGAAGGAAAGGAAATCTGTGGGCCACATAAGTGCAGGGATGCCACTTAATTTTTTGATTGATTTGTCTTTCAAGCAGAGATGATTTTCAGATCTTTACCTGTCCATTCAAAATCTGTCTTAAATTTTAACATGCTTAAGCCACTTCAGATAGGGTTTCCTAAAACTTTTAAATTGTCTTAAAATAGCTTAGATTGACACTATTGTGTTCTAAATTATCTCTTTCCAAGACTGTCCAGTATTATCATCTCCTGATTTATATGTTTTCAGTAGCTTTTCACTGTGAAGTTTCCTTCTTGTATTTTAGGGGCATTTCTTATTGATTTGTCCTTGGATTTCAGTTTTTTCTCCTCATCATGTCTTCAGGTTTTTAATCTTGCTTTTGCATGCATCATGTTTTGTGTGCTCCCATTTAATTTCCTTTATTGTACCTTCCAGTTTTTGCTTAAAGCTAATGTAGCTAAAATTAATGAGCTCTAACTTCAGATTCCTTCCACTTGCTATCTTCTTTCTAATTCTGATTTGTGAATTCATGTTCATCTGCATGTTTTCCCTCACTCTTATACTGAGCAGTGGAAGGATTTTGGTACAAAAAGACACTTCCTTTTTTTCCCAGTGAGAATTTTGGCTTCTTGTTTCATGCCTGTGGCAGCTAGCCTCTTGTATTTTAATGCACTGGGAGCTGTTCCTCAGGTGAGGTAATCTGTACACAGATATTCCACTCCTACTGCAGTGGTGTGTCCTCTTCCTTCAAAGCCTTTTCTGACTCATCTGTGTCCCAGTGCAACATGCTGAAGCTTGCTCCATTTGGCTGACATCATATGTGCTTGTAGTCACAGCAGTCTTCCTGCAAAAGCAGCCCTCTTCTGTGCTGCATCTTCCTGGAACTTATCAGTAGAGCCCCTGGCTGCTTTCAGCCTCAGGTTGCTGCTGCTCTGGTGTCGTTGACTAGTTAGAGCCAAAGGAAGGAAATATTAATGGCTGCAGCAGAGTCATAGTGTCTGGTCTCCTTAGTGTTGTTTCAAAGTAGATCAAAGTTCCTGAGCTCCTTTTAACATACCATTTTGTTCTGCTTTACCTTATGTCATTGAGTTGTAGAGTCTTTACTCTTGTGGAGACATTGGAGTATATGTTTCTGTTGTGTTAACTTCTGTTGTATGTGTGGCAGCTGTTTGTTTTGTTGTAAGTTGTCAGCTTCCTCAATCCTTTTTAACTTCCTGTTTTGAGAGAGTTGATTTACAGTGGTTAAAGATGTATGAAGTTATTCTAATAATCTTCTGTCTTGAAGTTGTTGTACTGCCAATTAGTGCTGTTGTGTTGCCGTAGAATGTATTGACAGGTACAAATGGGATCTCTTCTGGAAGGTTCTTCAGCTGAAGAGGACCTATATCATTTGGATCAAACAGTTTGATAAAGAAGACTACTTAGCTTTGTGAAGTTACTTGTATGTGCTTCATGGATCTATTCTTTTTCTGATGTTGGGAAAAGAGGAAGAGGTAATAGAGGCATCACTGATTCTTAGCCTTGCCCTTGGTCCTTTTGGTTTTTGTAAAATCCAAAGTAGGCAAAGCAAGTAGAATTAAGTCTGTCTCAAGACTTGAGATTGGCTTTTCTTTGTCAAGTGGAGTATTAAGATCGCTGCTTTATAGTGAGACTTTATAATTGCATGATGTGCAAGAAACTGCCCTGAAAGAGCTGTTTTGTCACTGCATCAGTGTACATGTGTGTGTTGTAGTGGAGTTGCGTGAAATGTATATGTTGTCAAGTTCTGTCTTTCCTTGAAGTCCAAGTTATGAAACAAAGGTTGATAAAGGAAAACAGTTGACTTGGAGGAGGTGGGGGAAATATGCAATATATATTTGATTAGAAAGGGAGGTGGAAAAGAGGGAGGGAGCTGTGTGGGCTTGGATTGCTTCAGTAAATAAACTACTTGTGAAACAAATGGAACAAAAAGAATGTGTTGAAACTTAAAGTATCAGGTANNNTTTTGGTTAGAACAATCTTGGAGGTTTGTTGAAGGTACCCCTTTTGTGTGTTTCTCAAAGAGGACATGCAGTTTAATTTCTTGCCTTTATTACTGGCTGCTATTGTAAACTGAATGTGCATGGAACTTCTCAAACACAGCAAGGCATGCCAGCTGTCCAGAGAACCAGGAGTGAGTCTGGTCTGTACTGGGCAAAAGCTGGCCTTGTTGCATTTGACACTTCTTTGTATTGTATAAGCATACCTTAGGACTGAAAAGAGTACAGGTGAGTAATAAAAAGACAGTAAATTCAAAATGCTAGAGAGAGAGTAAATTTTAAGCATTACTTTTAATGGTATGGAGATGTCATAAAAATTATAGAAAGTGGTGTCATTGTTTACACAACTGTGAAAATTGAGTGACTCTTGTGCTTTTCAAGGATCTTCAGTGCTATAAATACATGGAGGGCTTTTAGCTTTTCTTTTGGGCTGAGTTTCCAATTGTAGGCATTTCTACAAAAGCTATTATGACAGACAGTATGATATTGGCCAAAGCATAAATGCCTTGAACTACAGGAAGTGGCAGTGACTATTTGGATTGTTACAGACAGCTTCATTTTTATTTTAAAACCTGGCACCTGATAAATATTTTCTCACCTGGATCTGCAAGCATAGCTTGCTAATTTCAGTGTTAGAGGGAAGAGTGTTTTGGAGCTCACTCTTAATAAAGATCAGTGTTTTGGGTGAGTGGTGGTTTTATAACAAGCTTTTGTAAGAAGTGAACTTAATGGTAGTAATTACAAAAAATCTCTAAAAGCTATTATAACACAAACAGTTCAAGTTCTAGAATTACAGAGGAGAGATGAGATAATCTTGTAGAGAGAAAGTTGTTGAAATAACTTCTGTGTTGCTAATGTCATTGGCATAAAGAGAACAACTTGTGCTGTGTATTTTGTACAGAAGCATGTCTGATTAGACTGTCAGATGTTCCTAAGTGACGCTGTGTGGCATACAGTCATATTCACTTGGAATATGAAGTCTGTCATTACTCTAGAAGAAATGCTTGTTTAGCTGAGTCTACACATGCATAATCTCTAGTTAAGAGTTATGCCTTGCAATTCACTTTTGTCTTTTGCTGAACCACATTTCCAAATTTGGTTGTAGTCCAAAGTAAGGCTTAAAGTTCCGTGTTGTGAGTGTGTGATTGGTTATGACTTTTCCTTTGATCTGTCTGTTGAGGGAGGAGAAGTGTTCAGCTAAATTTCTAGAGTTTTTAAACTGGACTACTACTTTCTTCAGTCATGGAATGTTGATGTTAAAATAACTGAATGGAGATGCGTACAGACAAAGGTTTCAGTATATCTGGCAAAACAATATGATCTTGTTGTTTCTCTCTACTCTCTTGTGTGCATTATCTCTTTTTCCTTGTTGCTGATGCTTGACTGTATACCTCCTTAGGATGGAGATAGTTTCTTTGTTCTGTGTTCAGAGTGAAAAGATCGGGTGCTAGGATAGAAATAATAAACAAAAGTAAATTGTTTATTGTTCAAGGCTACTGAAACAGTAGTTGTGTTTTGTGTACTTTAGTACTGCTCCTTGGCTATAAAGATGCTTATTGCTTCCTTTGCTTAGGAAAACAGGAGTTCTCTATTGCATAGCATTTTATTTCTTTCAGGTGAATCTGAAAAGATTAATCCTCATTTGTATGTTTATGTGAGAGTGAAATTGTCCATAATGTGTCTGAAGTCCATGATAGCCATATGTTATCACTGTTACACTCGATCCAAAATAGTTAATTTTAGGGTCAAATCCGTGCTTTCTTTATCTTTTGGGATTGTACTATAATGTAGATAGAGTATAAAAACAGAAATAGCATGCTCTGTGGTATTCTGTTGCATGTCTGATTTTAGGCTCATTTTGTCTGTCCTCATAATTTTTTTTTCCTCTCTTTTCCAGGTTATATACATCTCCAAAGAAGAAGCAAAATCCACAGCAAAAAAGTGTCAGTCCATTAGTTTGGTGCAGACAGGTATTGGATTACCCAAGTCCTGATGTTGAATGTGCTAAGAAGTCACTGATCCACAAGCTGGAACAAACAATGTCGGGTGAGTTTCTGCACACTGAAACCACTGGGTTGTATGTATTTATTCTGAAACAGCATCAAAATTAGCTAATGGTTGTGAGATAAAACATCTATCAATTACTTATGTCTAAAGCGTTCATTACGGTTTACAAAGTCATTAATTCTACTCATTTTACTCATATGAGTGAAACGAAAGAAGGCATTAGATCATGAGTCCTGATTTCAGAGTTTTGTAATACCTGCATGGTTTGTTCTGATGTTTTCAGGAAAAGCCAATGTTTTTAACTCAAAAATTTTCCCTTTTTTTTTTATATAGAAGCCTGTATTAAGATATCATAACTGTTAGATGCGTGTCAGTATGTTAGCACGGAACTTGATTTTCTGCTAGATTACCTATTTTACTTCATCTAAAGAAATGGAGGCTTAAGTTTTTGAATACTTTGGGGAGATGATAATGATTTCCTCTCACATCCCCAGTAACTTGAGATCTAGTTACAGTCAGATTTAAAAAAAAATCCAGAGTTTATGATTCTTCATTAATACTAATTAGTTGGTTATAGTCAAAAATGGAGAGTGTTTGACCCTGTGAGAATGAAAGTCTGCATTCTTCATCCTTTTATTACCAGAAGGTAATATTTTTAATGTCAAACCAGCAGCAAAATGCTGAAGGTCTGATTAGAATTCTCTGTCCATCTGGTTTCTTGCTTTGTTTTGTTTCTTTGTTGGAACCTTTTTTTTTTTAATTATGCTGAGAAAACTTACTTTCTTGCTATTAATAGCTGTTCTCCTCCTGTTCCATCTTTTTGTAGTCTGCTACTGCTACATGTTAAACTATTATCTTCAGGAATTAGCAGAATAGTTGGACTTGAGCTAAGAGTGTATGAACACAGAGTTCCAGGAGTGGTTCCAACAGCCACCTCCTTTCCATGGTTATACATAAACTTTTCTGTGGAGTTTATTTGACTGTAACTTCTTTCCTGTCCTTGTACTGTTTTTTTGGAGCAATTCAGTCTTTATTCTGGTTTTTACTGAAACTGTTCTTAATAAAATTTGAATCCATTCTTTATTTTTATGAAAATTGTGGGCATAGTGGTGGAAGTGCCTTCAGTACAAGTCACCCTGAATATTTCCCTATTTCTTGTGCTTTTTCATGCTGCCTGGACAAATGTCTATTAAAAATTTACCTGAACAGTTAACATGATATAGGACTAGATAGAGGCAAAGACTGAGATTCTGATCAACAAAAAGCACTGACATCACAGGGATTTATGAAGGATGATACAGGTTTGGGAATCTGAATACTACTGAGTATTTATGAATGGATAGCAGTTGACTGACATAATTCTGTTTGTGGTTTAACTTCTTTCAGAACTGAGTGGAAGTCTTCTGGAAGTACTACTAATTCTGCTGCCCACAGGGTATCTTTAAAAATTCATAGCTAAAGCAGAATGGCAGGAAAATTCTCTGTGAAATGGATACATTTGAAAGTTTTAACATTCCAATGATGTGATTTCTCTTTTTTTTGTTTTCCCTTAGATCTGTGAATCTGCTTCTGGCAGTGATGCTTGTAAGGATAAGACAATTAATTTATAGTATTAATTGGTGGAAATACTAATGGTAGAAAAGATGGGCACATGCTGCTTGGAGCAGATTGCATGTAAAAATGAATTTTCAACAAAACAGAAAATTGTCTTTCAGAACAACCAGGCTCCTTTAAGAATAAGGGTAGCAGGGAGCTCCACTGGAGCAGACAAGTAGTGTTTCTTGTAACTTTGTCTGTATTTTCCTATGCTAAACTTCAGGAGTATCATGTAACTTGCATTTTGCATAGTACTTGTATATCATGGGCCCATCACTTAACCTGTTACTAGCTACTGGTTCAGTTCATAGATTCTCTAGCTACTGGTTCAGTTCATAGATTCTGGTTCCAGTCTCCATGGGTAAGGCTTTTCACATGTCTGTAACTTTCTTTCCTGAATCCTTGCTGATGCTTCTTTTGCACTGACTCTTTTTACATTGTTAGTTCCTGTTGTTGGGACTTCCTAATCTTAATATCTTTTTCCTCTTTTTCACTCTCAAATGCTCTCTTGTATTTCTCATTTTCTTCTTCCATCATGTTTTTCATTGCATGACAATAAAGGAGGGAAGAAGAGCTCTCAGCTCCATGCTATTGCAAGCAGTTACTGGTGCACAATGCCTTGTCAGCAGTCAGGTTTACAATTGCAGAGCAAGTTGTGCTCAGTGTTGGAAGTGTGCTCAGACTAGAGGGAACTCTAGCTATATTCTGCACTCAGATTTTCCTATTTTCTACAGCAAAAGAGAAATTAATTACCATTTCAGCAAAAACATAACTAAAAGGAATTAGATGCTGCATACTCTTTCTGAATGTTATACCAAAAAATTTACGTTAAAATAGACTTGCTGATTATCAACCCTCCCTTCTGGTGTTTTGAAAGCTAATGTGTAATCTTTTGTAAGCTAGTGTTTAATATTAGGATCATTTTAATGCTAAAATGATTATCTGTCTTGCTAGTTTTGTCTGATACTCCTAATAAAGACCATATCTCTGTTTGTAAAAATAGCAATGTCTTCCTGAGTCACAAAAATCCCTGTTGGAAAACCTTTAGAAATTCTGGTCCATAAAATGGGCTTGAATCCAGATTTTTGTTGTCTGGGAAAATGTACTGTGCTGATGATGAAGGTTCACATTAGCTAGGACGAAAACTACTGTGTGTATCAAGTTTCACCACATACAGGAGCAAACTTTTTACATGTAGCAAAATCGTGCTATGTTTCATCCAAAAAAAATCTGTGTATGATCAAATACTTTGTATCATTATGGACGTATACAAAGAGCCTGTTTTGAAGACTATACAGTAGTAGAATTGTTTTCTAATATGTGGTTAGTATTTTAAAATACTTGTCTGTGTAATAAATACAAAAAAAGAACTGTTGTGCAGTCTTACATTTTAGGGATTTTTAATGACATTTTTCAGCAAGAGATGAAAAGCAGATTTTTTTTTTTGGTGTAAAAACAAAGATTCAATTGGAATAGATGCTTTGGGGTTCCTTTGCGAATGCTAGAAGTTGATATCAAAGGCCTCATCATAATCACTCAGAACAGAGTGAGTTGTAATTACTGGCTTTGTTTACTGAGCTTTGTAATCAAATGGTGGTTTTCCCTTTTGACACTCAAAATAAACTGAAGATACCTCATGAATATTTGGTAGAATTTAGTGAATTCACAACTTGCTGAAATTAACACATACTGTTTAAGACTTGCAGTGAAAGCTGGAATATAAACCTTTCACCCTTCATCTATAACTGTCTTTTCAATCTAACTAAAACACTGGTAATATTAACTGGTTTAGAAAGGATCTTTACACGAGATGCAGTTTTAGGAATTTGCTGCAAAGTCAGCTTTAATTTCTGCTGCTTTTGCCTCTGTCCTGTATTCTGCCATTGGCTAGGTTGGATGTTATGTTCTTCGGAGGGTACTCTTAAAAAATGATCAAGTGATGCAATCAGTTAAAATGTTCCTGATATTTTTTAGCTTAAATCTACTTTAGTAGGTCAGATAATAGTGCAGCCCCACCAGTGTTTGCACTGGGCAACTGAGGATGTAGTGACCAAGAGCAAGGGGGAGAAGCTGAAGCTTTGCTGGGCTTGGCTGCTGAAAGCAGCATTTCATGCAACTGGAATCTGTTTTGGCTTCTAATGTCAAATTAGCAATGATTTTTAATAAGGAAGTTTGGGTTCCTTTCCGGTTTTTTTTTTTGTCCACTGCTATCAGTAGAATAATTATTACTGCACTCATTGAACCCCCTTTTCACTAAGAGAAATGTCACACAATATTTTTTAGTAGCTTACTTTCAGCAGTTGGGTGAGCTGCATCTAAATCTAATCTGGATGTACACAACATCAAGTTGGCATTTCTAGCTCTTTCATCTTAACATTTTGCAATTTAATTTGTCCTTATATACATTTCTGCATTAATATACTTCCAGCAGTGAAGGAACTGATTTGTAGCAAAAGTGTCTAAATATCTTTTGGATCCCACTACCCGTGTAGCTGAAATTCCATTTTCTGTTATATTCAAAATGTAAACTTTTGAACAAAATAGTCAAGTAACTGAACAAATAATATACCCAACAACCAGTGGAATTTCAGTATCATATTGTTCACCACTGTCAGTGTTCCACCAGTGTTTAAAATTAATCTGAAAATACTTCAACATTAAAACATTTACAACAAATGGCAGAGGAAAGTACCAAATTTAGATGTTTTATTGCGTATGAGGTTGAAGCCTATGGTCAGAAAATCCCAAGTTGTTAGAACAGAAGTTTAACAGTAGGAAATAGTCAATTTGCTTTAGTCTGGTAGATTCTGGTACCCACAAATCTATACAGAAGCATTTGCCTTACTAAATGGCTTTTGATTTTAGCATATGCTTAGTGAAATATTTTAGGTGGTACTGCTTAGTTGTGTGGTGCCAGTCTTGGGGTTACTGTTGAAGTATTGTGTGATTCAGACAGGTCTGAGAATTCAGAGAATGTGACTTTGTGGTGTGCTCTGGGTGTACGTAGTTGTGTATAGGGTGTATGTTAGTGTAACTGAGCTACTACTGCCTTCCTGCTTTCCAGCACCTACACTGGACATCTCAAAGACTTCAGCTGTAGTGATCTTAGATCTGACTTCTGAAAGGAAAACACTTGTCGCTATCTTGTCTTGCCCTTTTCTGCCACTCTTTTCACATTATGGTTATATCTAGGGGTGAAGAAAGCAGTGGAAAAACTTTCTGGTGACTGAAGTTTTCTACTTAAATTGCATAGTAATTAAAGCACACTGAAGGCATAATATAGTATTGTGTTTATTTGTCATTGATTCATTCAGTATAATTCATCACTTTTCCCCTCCTTCCGGCAGCTCTCAAGAGACAGAGTTTGTACACCAGCCCTTTCAGTGCGGTCAGTTACGCGAGCTCCTACAGTCCAAATACCGGTAGCCCCTACAGCAGTGGCTTCAACTCTCCCTCCTCAACACCGGTGAAATCTGCTTTAGTGAAACAGCTTATACCTCCTGGTACCTCAGGTAAGTCACTATGTGTCTGGTCTTTTCCTTTCTTCCTCCTCTTCCTTCACAAATATGCTCAGACAACACTTTTGCATCAAACTAGAGTAAGAAAGACTCCAGAACTTTCCAGCATTTTGTAGGATGTGTGCATCACACATTTTAAGCTTTTGAGGATGGGATTTTTGCATACTCTCTGGCATGAGAAACATGTAAAATGTTTTCTTTGGGTGTCTGTGTCCCAAAAATTACTGATGTATGTGATTAACAGTTAGACCAAAACACCTGAGTTCATTCTGTGGAGTTCTAAGTGGCTTCTGGAACTGACCCTGTAATTGACAGGGGTATAAGTTCCATGGTAGGCATTCAAAGGTTAGGGGTTGGTAGTTGTGAAGTCTTTTGAACTATCCTATTGTTTACTGACTAGAAACATTTGATATGCAGTGTATCCATCAATACCTCTGAGATGTGAACAACATAATATAAGGAAGAAGCATACATTCCAGTTAAGCATTCCATGAGACTTTGTAGCCATCAGTGTAAACGTTAACTTCTGGCAAGGTTTTCTACTTTTATTCTGCTCTGTAGGTACTTTCTTTGCATAAAAAAATTGGTGCCTGGAACGTATCTCTACTCTGAAGTCAGAATGTTGGCTTATTGTATATGATTTAAGTTAGTTTAGAGGAAAGATAAAAAAACATTGCATTGACAATCCAGCTATCACTAGTTCACTGGACTATTACAGAAGGCTGCACTGCATGAGAGCCATTACCCAGTTTTTGGTTTAATCTCAGTAGCTCTGCTCTGCATTGTGTGCTACAATGACATGTCTGCCTGAGGGACAGAGATGTAACAGGCAATGGGAAGGCAGAAGGCAGTGAACAGGGAGGGTTTTTCCTTGTTATAATTTCCATGTTACAGTTTAGCAAAGGTGTGTATGTGGAACAGGTAGTATTTTCAGATAAAGTCTATTTTAAGCATTCCAAACTGAATCAGTATTCATTGGATCAGCAAAAATGTTATTGTTAAGACAGATCCAGTCAAACTTACATCTTACCAAGGTATGTACAGAGGTGAGAATGAAAGCACAGATGGAACCAGGTACACAGTTGCTTTTTTTGTAGAGCCGTGCAAACTTCATAGCAGTTGTAACATGGTATGACAGACCAAATTATTTGCCACTAGTCTGTTTTGAGACTATTGCAATAATTTTATAAAGTTGCCCGTTTTTAGAAGGTAATGGCTAAGACCTGCGTTTGTAAGTTACATTTTCAGCCTAGGTTTGCAATAAAATAATCAAATGTTTCAAATGGTTGGTCAGATCAATGTCTTAGTAGCATTTTCTTCAGACTGGTGATTTGAACTAGGAAGGGAAATGCAGCTTGCCTTTTTTATTTTTTTTTTAATCACAACAATTCCTGTTACTTTATTTTTCTTCCATAGGTCATCTTAAAATTTCAGGAGATAGAAATCCTCCACTAAGTCCACAGTCTTCTCTGGACAGTGAATTAAGTGCGTCTGAGATGGATGAAGACTCTATTGGGTCTAATTACAAGTTAAATGACGTTACAGATGTGCAAATTTTAGCACGAATGCAGGAAGAAAGTAAGTGGGGTTTTTTTCCTGAAATCAAATAAGAGTTTTGTGTTTTGTTTTTTCTAATAACTGCAGTAGTAGTTGTTTAGTAAGCATAGAAAAGTGGTATAACTTCTACTATGGATGTACAAAGGTAGTTTGCCCAAGAAAGCTGGTTAAGGACTTCAGCCTCCAGGCTAAAGAAAGGAAGTTGCTGTGCAGAAGTTTTTTTTTAGGAGCAATGGACAAGACAATGCTGGAGAGTGTGAATTTGTAAGGTACAGTATTTGCTAAAAGGATGATTGTTAGAATGGACTACTGCCTGCCACCATTCTTCTCAGGAGATGGGTGCCTTCCTGATGTAATCGAGTCTTGTTCACATCACTGCTTAAATCATAATTTAAATCATTGAAATAGAAAGTCAATATGGCAAATAATTATTAAGAAAAGTGCCTATATAGATGACTGTCTTTAATTATAGCTTTAGTTGAGACTTTTTGTCCCTCTGAATTTGCAGTGGTAATAATTTCAGTTGTCTAACTAGGTGGTCTCCAGACTATTTTATTGTGTGTCCTTATCAGTGAAAAAAACCAAAACCAAATGCCTAATATATGTACTTTTTAATAAATTATAGACGTGTATTACTCTAATGTATAACATACACAAATATACACAAAATTATAATTTAAAAAAGTATCAGATAAAGACAAGATAAATGCTGTTTTAAAAATACTAGTTGTTCAGAATTTTCTTGCTTTATGACAGTGGATTGGTTTGCATATCCCCAGGGCTGTGGGCCCCACACTTCAGAGACCACTGATCTAACACCTCCAGTTTCTCTAGGAGTAGCTTATTGTGTTGCTTTTTTGGTTAGATTCATTAACACATTGCAAGAGACATTTCATTGTGGCTGCTGTAATTGTTGTAGGATGTTACTTGATACCAAAATTATGATATAGCCTGTGTTGCTAGTAGCAGCCTTGGAGAGGAGATGAACAAGTACATACACAACACACTGGTACTGATGATTGCTTTACTAGAAAAAGGAATGAGCTCACCTAATTCAAGTCATTATTAGCTGGTAGATAACTTTTTGGTACTAATGGGAATTTATTTAATGCCTCCAATAACAGGAGTTAAGGTGAGCCAAATCTGAGTTTGAGAACTGTGCAGGTATCTGTGTGCACTGCCTCTAGTTTGAACCATTTGTGGGCTGGAAGCAAGTAAACAATGCTCTTCTTGTTGCCAGGCCTGCGGCAAGAGTACGCAGCCACAGCGTCTCGGCGTAGTTCTGGCTCCTCTTGCAATTCCACGCGCCGAGGCACGTTCAGCGACCAGGAGCTTGATGCACAGAGCTTAGAAGATGAGGAAGATGGCACACATCACACAGTGCACCCTGCTGTTAGCAGGTTCTCACCATCACCCCGCAGTTCTCCCTGGCCTTCCCCAAAACAATCTCCAAGAAATTCGCCTCGCTCCCGATCACCTGCTCGAAGCATAGAGTACAGCAGAGTGTCACCACAGCCTATGATCAGCCGTTTACAGCAACCTCGTCTTTCGCTTCAAGGCCACCCTACTGACTTGCAAACCAGTAATGTCAAAAGTGAAGGTAAAAAACCGTTTGAAGTTCATTTCACAAGTAGTTGTGTAGTTTCTCTAAAGGAGTTTTGTCAGTGTGCAGTCCTAAAACTATGTGCCTGGGTAACATTGTGGTTTAATCTCTGAATTGCTGAAGAAAACACAGAGCAAGCAAAGCTTAAGTTCTGATGGGGCACCCTTACAGTCAGATGAGTTGATAGGCTTATATTTATTTTAGACGTTATCCAGTCAATGAGTATAATTGAGTTTCATAGTGACCAAGGTCTATATTTGGCAGGCAAATGCACTAAAATAAAGCAGGGAAACTCATTTACTAGTAGAGCTAGGCCTTGCAGATGACAGAACAAACTGCAGAGGAAAGTAACTGTGGTCAGATAAGAGTAATATGGCGATGTATGCATGCCTGTAGCCTGTGAGGCAGCTGAATGCTTTCTTCTGGTTGCACAGGACTCTGAAACTTTTCAATCATGAACTTAGTCTTAAAAATATTAGTACTTAACTCATGCATTTGTTGGCTATTTTAGATACCTCAAAGCTGTGAAAACTGCTGCGTAGTAAATAAAGTTTGGAGTACATTCAGTGCAGTTATACTATATTGGTATAGAACAAAATGATATAATACTGATACAACTTTTCTTCTTGAACGTACTTTTTCCTAGTAGCAGTCTAGCAGAAACTCCTTTTAATAGGATGAAATTTTGCAAGCATATTCCTGTTTCAATAAACCTATTTTTTATCCAGCAAGTAAGATTTTAAATTTAGAAAGAATATACATTTAGATATTAAGAATTCCCCTTACTAGTAATAGTGGTTTGGGGAAATTTTAGGTCTCTAGGAAAATGTGCAACACAAAAGCGAATCAATTATATTATAACTTAATAGAGAATTCCTTTCCCATTGATTTCTTAAAATGAAAGTCTTAATGTGTGCTAGATGAGCTGCAGTAAAAATATCCTATGAGAGGAGTGGTACCAAAAGCTAGTATCCCACATACCAGAGGGATCAAAATAGAGTGTGTGATCATGCGTTTTGAAACACTTCCAAGGAGTTATCTTGCAGTGGTTTTTGTGCAGTTGAGTGTTGCTTGGATATTCAGAGTTGATATGACAGCAGCCAAAAAAAGTTGTTCAGGTTTTCTCTTTTCTTTTAATATTATTTGTCTAGAATGGTTGGAGGGAAATTTGGTTGACAGAGTTCAACGATGTACCAAGTGCAGTACAAAGGAATGCAAACTGCTGAGTGAGGAAAGTACACTTATTGGGATATTCAGCCAGTGAAGACTTAGTTTTGTTTTCACATTTAGTGCTTGTGCATTGTAACCTACTTCTTCCCTGCACCCCTCTGCAGAATCAGGTTGGCCACTCATCCTGTCAAGGCATCTTCAGTCTTCTGTCCAAAGTATGTCATCAACCCAGCTCTGCATGGGTTGGAGATACACAGAATGTCATTAGACTTGAGAAGTACTTAATGGCATCTTTTCATGTTCTGTGAACAGTGGTACAAATATTAGAAGGCCCCTGAAGTATCAGCATTAGCTGAGTAGATAAGTCAAGTCATATGTGAAAGATGAAGCATAACTGGACACTTCATTATTTTTGGATGCTGTGTATGAAGAGGTCTTACCAAGCGGGTGTCTGTTATTTGTTGTATAATGAACTGATACGGGACAAGGCAATCTCAAAAACTTACTCAAACATCTACATTGTTTTTACTCTTCAGGCAATCCTTTTGTTACAAATAACCGTCTAGGTAAACAATTTGAAAACTGTGCAAAACTGCAAATTACATTTGTCTTTTCAGCTTTGATAATAGTACAATAAAACCCAGAGAATCACAATCCAGATATGTTTCAATTTCAAAACACTATATGCTTGACTTTTTTCACCATAGGTGAAAAATAGACGTTCTTACTCTTTAGATACATAAATATTTTGTATGTGATAGATTTGAGAAGAAGTAATGTAACAAAATACACTTTTAAATTGTAGTGTAGTTTTATATGGCTAACATTTGATGTCACTTACATTTGGGGTTCAACTATGGTTTCGCACCCTGACCTTTGTCCAGCATCAGACTACACGTTGTATCTTTGTATTATTTCATACAGAAAAACTAAGGCGTAGTCTTCCAAACTTGTCCAGGACATCTAACATCCAAGCCGAGTCTGTGAAAAACAGCAGAAGTGACTCAAACTTCCAAGTGCCAAATGGAGGAATACCTCGCATTCAACCTCAAGCCTCAGCCAGTAAGTACCTTTAGTACTACTTCAGTGTAAATTTCAGAGCCAAGTGATGGTATTCAGCTGTCTTTGCCCAGTTTCAGGGCAAAGCAAAACATTGCATGCCACACTGGAGATACTAATCTTGATTTATAGTAAGACTTTTGTGAATCTGTTTTTATGGTATGCAAAATACTCAAAGTCTGATTTCTTATTAAGGTGTCATTCATAGTTTCCCAGAAGTATATGTAGAAGTAATATGAAGAATTATAAATACAGTATTTGGGCATGTCTGAAACTGTTTTCTTTCTAGGCTCTGAAAAAAACACCTAGATGATGTTTATTGCTTTTTTTTAACTAGTGAAACATGACCTGAAAGTGTTAATGTCAGTTTAGCCCTTTAAGTTAACCCGTGTCTGCAGTTCTGCAGTTTCTTTCCTTCTTTTTTTTTTTTTTTTGGCACATAGATTATATATCCAGTTGGCAATTTTATTTACTTTAAGTGTCAGTTACTAAAAAAGGTTTGGATGAACCTGTGTCTCATAAAACATATTAGCCCATTGCTGGACTCCCATTGCTTTCCTAGTTTCTCCAAAAGTTAACTGCTGATATGAAAATGCTGCTATTCTCACAAATCTCTTGAAAATGGTGACCTTAAAGAAGCCAAAGCAAATTAAATATTAAAAAATTAAATATTCAGTGTTTCTTTATATGTCAATATTGCCAGTTCCTGTTGTTTAAATATTTCCTGACCACTTCTTTTAAAACAAGGTTCTGAATTTAATAACCTTGTGTGACCTTTTCAAGGGAAGAACACATTATGAATATTTTTATGTGTAGAGCTTTGAACTGTAAAGATTCTGTGATAAAGATTCATCAGTAATCTGAGTTTGATAGGAAATGTAAAAATAATGTTTGTGAATTTAATTAGGGGTATTTTACCTATAGAACAGTGAAGGCATAGTGGCATACCTAGTTGGTCGTCTTAAAACTTTCAAAACAATGTGTTGAAGCTACCAAGTACAGTTAAATACAAAATAAGGAATAGAGAGCAAGCCAAAGACTCCAAGGTTTCTGTCTTTGTACAGACTCAGAGCAGATGAAAGGATTGTGTGGACAGTCAGTCCCAGATGTGTGATACTGTCGTAGACAGAAGTTAGTGTGACTTTACCATTGTTCATATAAGTTACTCCAGCATCTGTTCACCTTGGCCCTCTTCTTCCCCCTTTGGCAGACACTCAGAAGGTGGGATTTCAAGCTGAAAGGACATTTCTGTAGTTCAAATGCACAACTGTGTTACCTGTTAGGCAGCCTTATCAAAGTGTAAAGCACTCAGAGCAGTTGGGCAGCTGGTCTACAGCTGTGTTATTTCAGTGATAGGAAGAATTATCAAAATGAGCTGAAAGAAAATGAACAAAAAATATTTTTAGTAAAAATCTCTACAGATTTTATTTGGTGCTTTAGAATTGAGTGAATTGGGAAGGGAAGAGCATAGAGAGCAACTTAGCTAGAAGGCTACTTCCAGAATTAAAAGTATATTCCTAGTTAAACTTTCTGGAAAGATCAGACAACAGAAGACTCAGTATTCAATATTTAGTCAGTTACTTCATTGCGGGAATCAAAGTGGTCTGATTGTGTTTATATTTATTTTTTTTCAACTTGTGGATGCATTAAGAATTACTAGGTAAATTTGCTTTTCTTTCATAGACAATTTCCCCAAATGTGAACCACTCTAGACCAACTTACATTTAAATGTAAGTTAAATATCATTAATAAAGGCCAGATTTCTAGCTTTTACAGTTTCCCTGCTCTTACAGATGTTTGTCAGAGTCTTGCTATTGACAATCGTAAAACGGTTTGTGTGTGAAGTCAATGAGTAAGTATCTTTGCTTAGTCCTGATTAAAAAATTTTCTGCAAAACTGTACATTGTATAAAGATTTCCAGAATTGTGTCCTTTTTATTGTATACTTTTTGTTTTATTGGTTTTATATTTTGTCACGTTGCACAAAGCACTGTTAAATTGCAGCAAATTTTTGTTTTCCCTTGGCAATGATTTCTGGGTCTTGGGATTTGAAGCTTCCTCATACACCTGCTAGTTTTGCATGAGCTTATACCTTTGCGAGGATGCTGGCTTGCCACTCAAGGTCACTACTTTGCTCCTTGTCAAAGATTTGCCATTCATAATTTACTTGCACATTTGCTGTGGCTGCAATACTGAACTTGCTATGGTTGCTGGCATTCAAAAATGAGCTAGGAATCCAGTAAGTTTCTGAAATGATAATTCCTCTTAGAGTTTTATAGCCAAATTGTATTTGCTTGCTTACAGAAGAGAGGGAAGACACATGTGATGCGTTTAGAGGTACAACTGTAAACATGAAAACATTGGCATTTTAACTTCTAGCTGCAGTGTGGTGAACAATCCACATTGGTTTTGAAGAGAGACTGAATTAAATAGCAATTGTAACAATTTAATTCTTCATTTACATCTGATTCTCCGTGCCATTCTGCAGAAAGTACTTTTTTTAAAATATGAAAGCTAGTAAATAATTCACCTTAAAATACTGGAAGATATGGTAATATGTGTGTTCCTCAAGGAATAGGTGTCTAAAGTGTTAGTGATGGGAAATCTCTGTGTTTGGGTCCTATACCACATAGATTGTACAAAGCTCTAGAAACTGTAGGGTGACTTCCATGTAGGAGCTACCTGCTTTTGAATTCTGTGTGATGCTTTTGTACTTAGTGGCACTATGAGCACATGGATGCTTTTAAGAAGAGCTAAATACAAAATTTTCTCGAGCTGTAGATTCAAACTATCAGTAAAGTGACTGGTCTGCTTGCCAAGATCCAGCTGCTTGGCATGTTCAGAGTAAAAGGAGGAAGAGTAAGTTTTGAACAAACCAAGTAGTCCAGTTCAGTTGATCAGAGAAGTAAATGTAACTACATGTGTTCAGCACACAGCAGTTGTGACAGGGAATGTCACAGCACACAGAGCACTTCAAGAGCAGCAAATGGTGTGGATAAACATGCACTGGGTGCTTATCTCAAACTGCATGTTTGCTCAGCATTGCTCAAATTGTACTGCCTAAGCTCTGTTCAGTGTTTCAGTGCACAGAAATGTTTTGCTATTGAGTGTCTATTTCCTAGAGTCTCCATTGAGAAGGAAGGAATTTGATATATTTAAAATCCTTTCCATATCATCCCATCTCTCTGACTTGCAAGAAGTGTGAATAATGATGGGGGAAGAAAGTGCCATGTGCAGTAGCATATTGAAATCTCAGTGGATTAGGACAAAACGAATTCAAAATGTGAAGAAACAAGCTTTTCTTCATTTTGTGTGGTATAACAAAAACAGTGATTCTGTAGAAAATAAAAGTGGCATACCTGAGGACTGAAGCAGTCTGGCTAGTGGTCTGCCTCAGTAAATTTCTAGGAATTGTGCTCATATTTAGAGGCCGTACTGTGCTTAATTGGCTGTTCACGTGTATGCTTTAAAAAAAGTTTCTAGGAAGACCATGTGCCAGTTGAGTGAGAATTACATATTACCAACAGGCTGGTTTGCATTAGATTCTAGTTGGTAGAAGGAATAAGGTTTTTATTCGTAGTAGGCACAGGCAGACTTTTACTATTTTTATGAACAATCTAATTCCTTTTTGCTGTTTGTTGAACTTGACATTTTTAGTTAGTTATTAGGACTAAATTGAATAGCCTGCCTAGTCATAATTTCAACATGATGTTAAAACACGTGATGAATTTTTTATAGTTCATAAAATATTGTGTGTTTTGCACTGACTGAAGCATAGGAAAGGTGATAGTAATCATTATATACTATCAAACAAAAGGATTAACTAATACTAGGATTCAAATTGTTCCCCCCCACTTTCTTTATAGCGATATTCAGTAATTGGTGATGGGATTATTCCTTACTCAGGGTCAGGATCTTTTTGCACAGCTGTTCCCCCATCTTTCTTCCTTCTCACTATGGAAATAAGCCTTGCTAGTGCAATCAGTTTTATGCTGCTATAAAACTTCATACACTGAGATAAGCAGAGATGTTTATTCATACATTATCATTTTATGAAGTCTCTGTGTAGTCAAAGCTTTGTTTCATTGACTACTTTCCTCCTTCTCCCCCTTAAATGTGCTGCGATGGAAATAGGCTGAGTCAGTGCATTCCTTCTGGCACTAAGTAATTCCCTCCATGCCAAGATTCTGCAGCTCTCGGAACATTGGCTTCTCTCTTGGTAACTGGTAGGTAGTGAGGTCATTTCAAGGCAGCACCAGCCCTTGAATGTTACTAGACAAAAGGCAGGACGAGGGAGAAAAGGAGCAATAAAAACCAATTTCCATCATGCTGGGTACATGCTGGCAGTTGATAAATCTTAGTGTTCATTTTAAGTCCTCTTGCATACCTTTTGGAAAGGAGAGAAAAAAGAGATCTCTCAAGAAGGCTTAAGTCTCCATAACTGAAGAATACAGTTTGTTTATATGATGATCATATTAGACAAAGATTTATGCTTTTGTATAGTATTAGAGTATTTTTTTGAAAACACTTCTAAAATTAAAAATTTAGTCTTGATAGGTTAAAGACAACAGTTTAATTTTCATCTGTATCTAATCTTGCTCTCATATTGCTGTAGCATGTTTGCTAGGTGGCTTGTTCTCCCTTTGGTGTTTTAATTTTTGTTTTGCATTTCTGGGCTTTTTGCCCTGCAAGAAGCTTTATTCTTACCAAATCTGCGCATTTTGCACTGCAAAATTTCTGACACACTCCTCTGCAACTCTTTGCCATTAAGAGCAAGCACCATCCACAAAACTCCATCACTTCCAGAGTCATAACAGCTTTTTGAGTGTTTTACTCACACTGTTTCTTGATGCTTCACAAGTGGATACAATTCTGAAATTCCCAGTAAATTTAGTTTTCTTATCTTCTTAGACAAATATAACACTTCTTGTCTTTCAACAGCTCTGCAAAGGCAGAAAAATTTGCCTCGTGCTGCCTTCAAAACCAAACAGTTTCTTCAAACTCCATCTACAAAAGGAGGTAATTAACATACAACCTCTTACCAAGCTCCAGCAAATCTCGGATAATGGTTCACCTGCATTAAATCTCACGTGTTCTAGATTAATAAAGTTGCTCTTGCAATTACTGTAGAGATTAATCAAGTGGTCTTTGCTGTATGAAAGTTAACTTCTTGGTCTAAATATTGAAAATAAACTCTCTGTTATATAGGAGATTGAATTTTGGGATAAAAATCCAAGGAACAGTGACTTTCTAACATTAATTGGGAAATAGGGATTAGAAAAGTAGACTCCTAAATACATATTCACTAGGGCTATATTTGTATAGGAATTTTTTAAATGGCAAAATACGGTTTTTAAAACAGAAGTTGTAAAATCCTTTGTGCTGGGAACAAAAGCTAACAAATTTATCCTTGAAAAGATGAGTGTAGACTGTCAAGTTATTTTGCATGTACTTGTGCTTTTTCTTTTCTTCACAAAACCAGAAGGTTAATCCCAACACAGATTAATTAAGGTTTTTCGACTCAAGGAATTAGAGACTCTTGTATATAATAGTCCAGTTTGCTAATGGCTGAACTTGACTTTTTTTTCTTTTTTAATACAATGAAATATTGAGTCTCTAATACAATTAGACAGTTTTATCTGATTTTTAATGAGCTCTGGCAGCCTTGTATGTGACACTGCCTCAGTTTCACAGTTAAGGTAAACAATGATTCTGGTTTTAAGCATAGTTAGTCTGTTGTCTATTACAATCAAGAAGATCTCATTTTAAAGATCATATTACACTTGAGACTAATTCATAAGCTTGTAGATGCTAGAATCCTTTGAGTGTTGTGAGAGTCACTGGTGCAGACATGAGGGGCTGACAGAATATACATGTTTCTCCTGGGGCTTTAACAATGCCAACTCCTTAGAGTCATCTTCATGCCATGCAGAAAGTTTTAGCAGAGTATAATGCCTGTGAAACAGATTCACATGTCTTAAGAGGAAGTCTCTTAAAAGTTTTCATACTTTGTACCAGATAAAGTTCTCACAGTGTTCTGCTTTGCATAAGACCACCATTGCTATTCCTCTGCAGAGCTTTCTTTGCTTTCTTTCCAGTTGGCCATGCACTCCTCTGGCTGTCTGGAACGC
The DNA here is from genome assembly GCA_034509185.1 of Euphonia xanthogaster. Lineage (NCBI taxonomy): Eukaryota > Metazoa > Chordata > Aves > Passeriformes > Fringillidae > Euphonia > Euphonia xanthogaster. The sequence goes on along the minus strand of JAYDZK010000202.1, from coordinate 45,865,903 downwards.
TTACTAGGTCAGTGGCCTAGTCCGAGCCTGTAGGAATGCACAGAAAATCAGCTTTTCTTTGCGTTTATATTATTTGTAAAAATTTATTAAACCTTAGAGAATGAGGAACAGAGCACATTGCGCTGCCAGTTATATATTCCAGTTTATGGCTGTTGTCATTCCTTACTGCAAATGAGGACCCTTTCAGTTACTTGCTTTGTCTTTTGCAGTTATTTGCTATTTTATAGTCCTTAATGTGTTGATTTTCTTTCTCCTGATCTGAGATCCTCATGAGTATAGAAGTATTTAACAGTAATGAAGCAGAGAAATGAACAGCTGAGCAACAATTGATTTTACCTTCTTAAAATACTGTTCATTACATAGCTTGACACACGTTTCACACACGCTGGCTTTTTTTTACCACTTTGTGGTAACATCTCCCCAGCACCTTCTCTTCTCCAGGCTGAAAGTCTCCACCTCTCTCCAGATACAGGAGAGATACTCATCCATGCTCTGTACCTGCTCCAACAGGTCCATGTCTTTCCTGTACTGAGATGACAGATCAGTTTATTGATAGTTATACCTCATCTGTTCTTTCATATTGGGGTGATTCATCTCATCATAATGGTTATGATTTAACAACTGCATTAGAATTTAATCTGTTTTCAAGTTGGTGTGCAGCAGCTGGCCTTGGAGTGCAAGCCAAATAAGTTTGCAGCTTCACAGCACCTAACTTTGCCACATGGAGATCTCGTGCTCCCTGCCCACAATCCAGGACAGAATCCAGAGAGGGTAGGACGTCTAAATATCATAACTGCACCATGCCTTTTAATTTTCCTTTTTTTCTTTTTTTTTTTCTTTTCTTTTTTTTTTTTTTTTTGGCTGCCAGATGTTTTAATTGTAGCTGTTTCTAGTTTACTTTATAAGGAGACTGAGTTGTGTAAAGTTATTAAGCACTACACTTACGTGTTTTTGTTAAACATGGATCAGCTAAATATTATACATGGTTACATAGTTACCAAATAGTCTGTGAGGTGGTACCTCAGTCTTTGTGATCCTGTCTTACAGATAAACAAAACTGACTATAATGAGTATCCAAAACTGCTCTGAGAGCAAATTTTTATCTGTAGAACAGAACTATTGGGCAGTTTGCCAGACTACATCATGTGGGCTGCTCTGGAAGACAATTCATTCCTTTATGCACAAGAATGAATATAGCTCTCAGCAATGTCTGCAATGCTGTGCTGACAGGAAATGTTTTGTGAACTGACAGCTCAAGTTTGCAGCATGGTAAAATATGGCCAGCAGAAGGTTAAAGAGGATGGAGAAGACTAATTTACTGGATCCTTACTTCTGCTGGGAATGCTAGAAGCTTACTTCTGTTGCAACTTTTTGTTGCTTATATTCTGTACCTAAAAACCTTTTCCCTGTTGTGCCTGTAAGAGGCCCAAAGCTGTATTCAGTTTTTATACACTGGCATTGCTCTGTTGGTAGCTGCTAACATGGTGCTGTTTTTGTGTTCCAAGCATTGTAGTGAGGAGTTCAGTGATAAAAGCTCCCAGTATTTACACTGTAGAGTCACTTGGAAATTCTGCAGATTTGATGGCATCGATGTTAACAGGCGAGGTCACGTTTTAAAAATTTACATATGATGTATCTTAGTCCTAGGAGCAATTGGATGCTCTTTCTTGTCCAGTCATTCTGTTGGTAATGCTTTCCTTAATCCCTACTCTGGCTTGATGCCAGCTTTTATTTTAAGGTTTTTCACTTAATCTCCCTGCCACTTAGCAACTGTCATGTGTTTTTGACCTCTCTGTCACCTTTTCTTGTCAGCTTTTCCCATGAGCGGCTTCATGCTGTGTTTGATATTGCTCTCAGGGGAAAGGCCCCCTTGGGTAATCCAGAAAAGAATCAAATCCAATTGTAATGAGGTACATATTAATCTTCCTAGACATCCCCTGTAAGAAACAGCTTCAGAATACAATCTCAAAATTACCAGTTCTTCTGTACCCCATTTAGGATGCTACGTTCCTGCATTACCTGTCTCCTTTCTCACGCCTTGTGTTCTTACTGGATCTGCCTTGAAAATTATAATAAAAACTGTGTTAAGGACCAGCTTCTTTATGCACAACATCTATCAAAAACAATGCAACTTTGGTCTCAGTATAAAACATTCATTTAGTAGAGGAAAGTATAGTTAATGCAGATTTATTAAATGTAAACATGTTTTTGTTACGTGATTGATTTGATCATCCTGTGTTGACTCTTACTGATGCACCCTAATCAGTTTGAAAAGCTGGTGAAATTTCATTCCATTACTAAGATTATGGATTAATTTAAGTATTCCGTTCAGTGATAAGTTATGAATAATTTGTAAATATTCCTCATACTTGTGAAGAATTATGCTTAAGGTTTGGCATTATCAAAGGACTGTTGAATATTCTGTCTTACTAACCTATCCCAGAAAGGATTTGATAACAAAACCTTGCATACTAACTCAGGTACAAAGTACTAGAAAACAGGTATTAGTTATACTGATAATTTAGGTAATGTTTGTAAGAAGAGGAAGGCTATAAATTGTTAAGAGTTGTCTGGTTTAAGTTGCATAGCAGCACCTTAACCTCTTTGGTTTTAGGGCTTGGCTGATGTCATCCTTAATCCAAACTTCAGCATTATACCCGTTACTAGGAAGAAAATTAACTCCATCCCAGCTGAAATCAGGACATCTAACCCCATCTTTTTTTTTTTTTCCATCAGCCAGAAAATACGGGATGTAACTATATCTTTAGATGAATTCTAACTCAGTGGTTAAAAAGAACAGCATAAAAGAAACACCAAGATGCTCTGCACTCAAAATTTCATCATTGAAGTCTAATATAGACTTTGAATCTGTTTAAAGCCTGTGTCACACTAGAATACTGTATTCTTCAACATGTTCTTTCACAGATGGGAATTAAGTTCACATGTTTCTGAAGCAGTTAAATTTCTTCTTAAGCCTTCTTCTCTCTATCTTTTGACTCAACCGATACAACAGTTATAGCCTGATTAGGATTACTTACAAATCCAGATAAATATTTGTAGTCAACAAGGAGGGCATTAGAGTTACGATATCAAAAACACATGACAAAGAGGACATCTGAATTCCTGTTTCTCATTGCTGCTTGATTGGCTGTATTCCATTATACATTCCATATTGTTTGTACAATCACATAAAATAATTTCCAGTTCTTAATTTCAGTAATATTGTAACGCAAGCTGAAAGTAACTTCTGTATTTTCCAGTACCTTCTTCAAGTAAATTCCGCTCGCCTGCGGCACCATCTCCCTTGGCTCTCCGACAGCCAGTGAAAGCGTTCAGTACCCACGGGCCGGGCTCGGGGGCCTCTCCAGAAGCCGCTCAGCTGACGCACAGTAGTTCTTCACCAGGGCCTCTTGCAGCCCAGAGCTCAGGCTTGCCGAGCCCTGCCAGCAGTATTAACAGTACTACTCTCACCAGACCAGCAGGGATGAGGAGTGGTTTGCCCAGACCCAGTGCCCCTTCCACAGGGGGCATCCCAGTGCCTCGAAGCAAACTTGCACAGCCTGTTCGCAGGTGAGTCTGTGAGAGGCAGTCTTAGGCTGAAGTTTTCAAAATTAATTTTGTTCCCTGTGTATTTGTGCTGCTTCTTCTTGCAATTGTTATTTTGATCTTAAGGTTTTTAGAACAGAAATGGAGATTTCCATGTGAAGTATTTCCAAAACAGTTTTGAATCCAAACTGAGAGATAAAGGTTCTTTAATAAGAGAGTGAAGGTAAATGAGTGAAAGTGAAATCAGTAATGGAAGATACTGAACTAATAAAATCTTAGTTTGGGAAGGCAGCAAGAATTTGTCTGCATGTGGTAAAAAGTTACCAAAATATAGCTGGCAAGAGAAAATTCACTTGTGTGAGTGACACATTCTGAAGTCAGAACTGCTTGCCTCCATAACTCAAGCAACAGCACCATGGTGAGAGTAGTTTCTCTCCTTGGGCAGCTGGAAACTTCCAGAAAGAAGATGCACCAAGACATCTATAACATTTGCTAAACTCAATGTAAAAATCACTGCAGTTAACCAACAGGATGAAACAGACTTTTTAGCTTAAGCATAACTGTGCTGGCACCCAACTATAGAAGTTGCTTGATGTGTCTTTTTGAAAACTACTGCAAGAGAGACTGAGTATTAACTGTAAATGTCAGTTTTCAGTGAAGGTGTTAAGTAGAAGCTGACATAAGGAAGCAGTCATCCATGAGAAATACTAAGAATCTCCTTCAACAGAAGGGAAAAACAGTTAGTCTGTAGTACTGTAAAAAAGATAAAACGGTGGTAAATAGCACAGTGTGGAAAAGTTCTCCTCTGCAGTGAGCACTAGGCAGGGGAATGACCAGCAACTGTCACAGCACTGACTTTTGTGGTTAAAGCCTGCACTGGTCAGCAGTACAGAACTCTGTAATAAAAAGCAGTTGTTTTGCCAGGAGTTTGCTAATAGTAGTGAAGTGTGGTTGTCCAAATCACAGCTTGTCTTATAGAAAAGTGTTTCAGTTACTAAACCTTTTTAAAACTGACTTTATAAAAATATTTTTTTTAAGTTTGCATGTATAGGGCAAAGGGAAATAGACCCAGCTTGCACCAGAGGGAGTTTAGACTGGGTATCAGGGGAGATCTCTTCACCGAAAGGGTTGTCAAACATTGGAACAGGCTGGCCAGGGAAGTGGTGGAGTCATCATCCACTGGAGATATCTAAAAGATGTGTAGATGTGGCATTTTGAGACATGGTCTTGTGGTGGCCTTGGCAGTGCTGAGTTAATGGTTGGACTTGATGATCTTACAGGTCATTTCCAGCCTAAACAATTCCATGGTTCTGTAATGCAGACTCTGTACACAGTGCAATAATCAAGTTTCTGTGAATGTGAGATTTTGATGTAAGCAAAATGCAATATTCTAAACAAGGATTTGCCTGTTTATATACATCACTGAAAAACGGCCCATTTTAGGTGGAAGCAGATTAAGTTTGCATTTTCACAGAGTATAATAGCAGTAAGTTTTCTGTCTATTTATTTATTTATTTAGCCTTTTTCCTGGCATGGTAGTTGCCAAGACACAACACATGAAACCTGAAACTGGAAATACTCTAGGGTTTATCTAAAGTAAACTGTTTTGCAGAGAAGTAAATGAAGGAAGTGTGTATTTCAGTTATTTATAAAATGTTTAGGTTCTTATGTATTGCAGATAGAGACTCGAACAGTTATATGTGAAACTGAAAAACATCTCATTTCATTTTAGATCATTACCCACTCCCAAGACATATGGCAACGTGAAAGATGAGAGTTGGAAAGATGGCTGCTACTGAGCTGCACAGCTTAATGCAGAGTTCCAGTGCTCATGGATACTTCCTCACCAGGCAAAAAGACAGCTTGAATAAACAAACTGTTCAGATGTGACTCTTGGAATTTGTAAAAATTCCAAACCTCTCTGTCTCTAATTAGCACAAACTGGCAGAGATTATTATAAAGCAGCACTTTAATGACATCTAACATCAGATGTTTGGTGGTCATACAATCACTTCTACATTAAATTGCTATCAGTTCTGGGGGCTTTTTTATTGCTTGCTAAAAATGTTATCAATATGAGCATTTATGAGAGTGGCCAATGTCGGGGCAAAAATGAATGAATGCCAAAGAAATGCCCATCTTGAAAAACAGCAAGGATAACTATCAACATACATTATCCAAAACTTCATTTTCAGCCTGCTTTAACTCAGCAGAAAGACTGGTGAATATGTACTATTGAAACAAGGCTACATGAATCAGAGCTCATGTTCTGATTGCAGACTGCTACGGTGCTAGGGAAATGTTGTTTTTAACAATTGTATGAGATCCCAACTGGGACTGGATCCGTCCTTCAGTACTGCAGGCAGAATCAGCAGTTTCTCTGGAGGACTGGGCAGAACAGGGAGTCGTAGCCATGACTTCTGTTGCATTAAAAGGTTTGAATGTAGCAGACACACACAATGCAATAGTATAGATTGCATCTTTCCTATGTTGATTTATTGGCTTTACCTACTCTTACGTTTGATTGCCAAAAGGGCTTAGTGTCAGTTGTACAATCTTTCTAACTTTAAATTCCTGGCTCAGGAAAGATGGCCTTCATTATTGTAGCCACATTTTTAACACATGGCTTGCTATTTGGGGAAAAAAATTTTATAGCAGGTTTCCTTGCAAAAGAAAGAGCAAGTGATAATTTTGATTTATTCTAATACCATACCACTATACATGCAGCCTGCAGCAACTGTAAATGCTGATAGTTGAGAAGGAAACACAACTATGCACTTGTAACATACAAATTTTAAGGAAATTAGTTGACTCTTGATGCCAAATGATATTCATTTAGGTGATGTTCCATGGTATGAGGGAGTTTTCTGTATCCTATTTTTTTACTTTCATCCATTTCTTAAATTGGTTTATTTTAAATTGTAAATATTTTTACAGAAGATATTGCCCATGTAAGTGTGTTTAAATATGTACTTTGCCTTACATATATGTATCTTACATTACTGGTAACAGAGTATGAAACCTGCTATGTCTGTTTACAAGCTATTAAACTCCTCTGGTGGCTCTGACTTACTCTAATACATTTTGCTCAGAACAACTGATATATTTAGCATTGAACCATTGTTTTCTGTTTTGGAAGACATCATGCAAAAATCTGTACCTAAAGTTGTATTGAGTGGGACTAGTTAAGTGGAAGGGATTTTGTTTGAAGGTTTTTCAATATTTTGGATGTACAGTTGATGAAGTAAGAGAATGTGAATAGTATATCCTTTGTGCAATTATTGACAAACACTACAAGTCAGATTGGACGGTAGGTAGCCTTCAACCCCATTAGTAACTGAGTTTGGGACTGCTGGTGTATTTTGCTCCCACCACTAAGAGGATAACTAATCTTGAAATTCTAGCACTTGAATTTTAGGCCAACATTTACATATTCCTGGATGAAAAGCCATTCAATACTACTTGACTTGGAAGAAACCAAATAGGAAGGAGTGGAGACTAACTTGCAACTTAAACTACTCAAGCAAGCTCTGGGTTGATGGGTGACTTCACACACCAGACCAAGATCTAAGACTTCAGAGTTGGGGTGTCAAATATACTGTAATTGTCAGATTGCAGCAGAAACCACCTTTCACCAGTACAGAGCAGTACTTACCACTAATGTAGCCTTGAGTCACCTGCAGGTACAGGGAATGGATGTATCTCACGGCACTGTTCAGCAGAAAACAGGACTAGATCAAGTGTGCATATTCTCAGTAAAGCCTGAATTTTAATATTTCAGCATTGTACAAATCAGTGCTGCAATCTTCACTGAAGAAAGGGGAATTTAAATTGAGAGATTTGATCAAACTTCACTTGACTTACAAATTTTGAAAGTCAGTTTAGGTGACAATATTGGGGGTTTTACCATGGCTGCATCAAACTTGTGTATGTTTCCTTAAGTTAAGTAATTCATTGCTTGGGTAAATTCAGCTTGAGTTTTATAGGGATTTTTTTTTCTCTGCTATTCTCCCCAAAATACAGCAAATGACTTCCTGAGAAGACAGACTGTTTGCTAGAAAAAAGCCTTTGTGCATTACCAGTTCATTGATATCAGGAAATCATGGGGCTCTGTGTTTAGAGATTTACAGCAGAATTGTGGAAATATGGATTTGATAAAATAGTGCCTATGATTTACTTAACTTATGTTTGATATAGTAGTAAGGGTTTTATGAATGTGGATTACTTTTGTGCCAACAGCTTGGAATTGATGTATGTGTGTAGGCAGAAGGATTTATTCTGCTCCCAAAGTTATTTAATTTTTTTTTTTGGTGTTTGAATGTTTTTGTAAGTGTTAAAAGTGTAAAAAAATATATAAAATATTCTTACCATGAAATACTTCCTGGATCATTATTTTTACAACAAAGTTTTAGAAATTTAGAGGATATTTTATGGTTGTTTTTTTTTTGTCTGGTTGGTTGGGTTGTTTTTCAGGAAGTGTATTCTCTTTTTTAGAGGTTACCAGTATTGGTTTCTGCCCACTGTAATTCATTAACTGAGTACAACACTATATTTGGGTAAAATCTGTGATTTCATTGACAGACAAGGGTGGACTTGTGCCTCTGTTTCAGAAGGACCCTGCATAGTTCAGACTTACATGAAAAACTGTATTCTAAATTTTCATCCAGAGTGATTTATATGGGCAGTTTGAAGTACACAAGCCTGCCTTTCCATTTTCCAGGACTTCAGACTATCACATAAAACAAAATTTTAATTTTGAAAATTCTAGCATTTAGCAGAAAATTGACCAATGCAAAAAGTTTACCTACTAAGCCCTCTTGGAACTGATAAGTATGTGTTTTATCTACCTTCTACATGAATGCCTCCATCTTTGGCTCACATACAAGCAAGAAGTTAGTTTTGAACTTGGTATTTTTCTGTAATCTGCATTTTGCTATAAAGCAATGGATTCAATAGTAATGTGAATGCCATCTTTGTCTCGGTATTAATAAGGGCAGGTTTAATTCTATTTGGTAGCCACTTAACATTAAATTTAACAGAATTTAAGCTATAAAAATTCTAACTATTTATCTCCGCTTAGTCCCTTATTTTGTAATTAAGCCAGTAGGTTAAAATATTTCCCCCTAGTTAACGGACATATTTATGGAGAACTGGCTTCAGACCTGCTTCTTCTAAAAGTTGTCACTTTTTAGTCTGCAGTCAAGTACCATTTGCCCCACCCCTTCAGGAAAGTGGAGCAGTGTCAAAATCTGGTAATTAATAGCCTTTTGCCCTTCTCTTTTAGTAGGTTTCTGTAACAAGCTCTTCTATATTAAGCTGTTGTTTATGATTAGTATCATCACCATATTGCAAGACTGAGGATTAGAAATAGTATTTTTCTCAGTTCTCATTCTGACGGAAGGTGTGACAGCTCCTTTGGGTCATTTACATTTCATGTGTGTTCCCCTCTGGCAGCCCGACTGCAGGGGTGAAGGAAAAAAAAGTTATGAACATAAAAGGAGGCAGAAGGCTGAAAATGCTTATGCTGCTGGTCTTGAGATGGCTGCAGAGTGCACAATTCAATAATTTAAAATTTACCTTTTAAGAAACAAACCAGAAGGCCCACCAGCTCCTGACTTGCATTTATGCGGCTGTGCAGTCCAAGTCTGACACCTACAGGCAGCCTGTCTGTACTCAGTGTACACTTCAGGAAGGTGAGGCTGGCATTCAGCTGCTCGTGTTTGTGTTTTACACACAACTGCCCAGTGAAGAAGGTGCTTTTGGCTCTAAGAGTTAAAGGATCAAATTCCACCTGACTCACTCTCCACAAATTTTTTTACAACTGTTTTCAGCTATGAGACCACTCAGAATTGTCCTGTGTGTTGTTGTCCTCTTTGCACTAAATGATAAATTCTGTTGGGACCACATTAAGCACTTAGAAGGACACAAAATGCAGCTGTAGTGATTAAGCTGATTTCTAGCTCTTCAGCATTTATTTAAAGGATTTAAAGGAATAGGTAGCAAAAATTACTTACCAGCAAAGTAATTTTTTAACTTGGTGCATCATCCACCTGTTACAAACTGAATTTAAAAAAAAATACTAGATTTGAAAACTGGAGTGCCTGAGATCTCTATGCAGTGTGGCACTCTCAGGGGACAAAAGTATACTGTCTATTTCATCAGACTAAACAAAAGAAGACATATTGTAATCTGAGCTTCTATCATCAGCAGCATAAGCAGAGAATCACATGGTTGGAAAAGCCCTCTGAAATCATCAAATCCAACCAGCCAAGTGCCATGTCCAGTCTTTCCTTCAATACTTTCAGGGATGGTGACTCCATCGCCTCCCCAGGCAGTGCATTCCAATGTCTAATCACCCTTTCTGGGTAGAAAATTCTAAGTCCAAACGCAACCTCCCCTGGCGCAGCGTGGGGCCATGTCCTCTTGTCACTGACTGAGAGAAGAGGCCGATCCCCACCTGACTACAACCTCCTCTCAGGCAGTTGCAGACAGGGAGAAGGTCTCCCCTGAGCCTCCTTTTCTCCAGGCTAAACACCCTAGCTCCTTCAGCTGCTCCTTGTGCTAAAACTAGAACACAACAACTTGAACTTGCGCCCAAGACTCTTCACCAGCTCTTCATTGCCCTGAAAGCAACAAAAGTAACATAAATCCATTTTCTTTTGAAAATAGCTTTAATAACTTAAACAGTAAATACAGTAAATAATAGTTTTAATAACTAACAACAGAAAAGTTTAAAAGACAGTGGCATGTGATGCCTTCTCCCCCTCCTTGCTGTTTTTAAATTATCCCTGAAAGCTTGCTTCCATTAGCACTACAGTATGGGTACTCAAGGCAATACACCTGGTGGGGTGAGTAGGATCTGCCTTACTGAGAAGGTAGGTGACTTTGTGGCTCCCAGTGCCACTCAGCTGCTGGTTATCATGCACAATGCACAGAATACAGACTATATATTATTTTCCATTCTCTTTGCTATGATTTTCTTGGGACTTGGAAAATTGCAACCTTTCACAGCCCTGCTATAACACGCTGATTAAAAACCTCACTAGTGCAAACAGCTTGGACTAATGTCAGACAAACTACTGGCCCCCCAGCCAGCACATGATCTCTGGAAGCCTCATACCAGCTACCTCCACTCTCTTCCAGTAGCAAGGATAGGATTTTTTTCATGGAAACTCTCTACATAGTAACAGGAAGGTGAATAAAGACACTTCTGTTCCTCATTGTTCCCCACCTCTGCCCTGCCCAAGAGAAGAAGGTGCTTATTAAATGTGGGAGTAGGTCATCAGTGACTTGACTTGGGACTCTGTGTGGCCTTGGCTGCTTAAAGCCACAAATACGATCAGGAAATAGCTGGGGTGTGATGTGTTGGTGGTGAAAGAGTGGTCAGGGTAGGGGGCTGCGTGCTGGCCTTTCCCCAGTCTCCTACTCTTCCCAGGCAGCTGCCTTGGGCACTGACACATCAGCTGCTGGGTTGGACGGGGGCACCCTGCTCTAACACCAGCATCACTGCACTGTAACCCCCAGCAGTCTCCTCCATTTCTCTTACAGTGCTCTTCCTAAGCTGTTTCCCTTTAGACATTATCAACAAACGAAACTGCACAACCCATTACAAAGCTTAGCTATCCCACTGATCCTTACCTGCCTTTCACTCTGCAGGGTTAACACTGCTGTGCACATTTACAGCTGCTGCGGGTCTCTGTGCTGCACATGATTGCCAAAATGCTGCCAGGAGAAAGTAATGCTGGACCAAGCTCTGGGTTACAGTGAGTTTGGTTCCTGCTCAGAGCAGAGGGTAAGGTGCTAGCTTACTGAACTAAATACATGCCAAATTAAAGGCAGAGTAAGTGTTCTTGTTCAAAGCTGTTTGTCTTAATGATGAGCAGCAGGACAGACTATTGTGCCACCATTTTATCTTTGTCACTCTTCTCCTTTAAAAATAAAAACTTCATTGCAGCTCTTGCTACCATTTTGAGTCCCCTCCCCACGAAAAAGAAAAGAGAGGGAGATCGGGCAAACCCTCTCCTTTCCATGCTCTGCCTCAGCTCCTATCTTAGACTTGTATTTCTGAGCTCCACAGTGATTCATTTACCCCTACATTTATTCACCCAACTACTGAGCCCAGGGCAGGCTTATATTGTTTCTGTTCATCCCTTCCCCACCAGGCTGATGCAGACACAGAAAGCCACTGTTAATGCCGCTTCAGGCGACCTGTCTTCAAAGGAGTCATGAAAACCTCGTCCTGATTCTCATCCCTTTAAAACCGTGCCTGCGTGTCAGAGACAGCAGTGTGATATCACCACCATCACACAGCCTCAGGAAAGCAGCCCGGAGCATCCCCCTCCATGCGGGGCCAGCCTTGCTGGCAGAACCGGCAGCTCGGAGCCACAGGACGCCCCTGCCTGCACACGCAGCACCTGCAGCAGGGTCACGGCCCAAACTCCCCCTGAGGGTGCGGCTGCGCTGCCACAGCAGCCACCCGTAACACCCGGCACGGCTGCTGCCGGGCCAGCGCTGCTGAGTCAGTGCACACAGACCTCCTGAGTGCCTGTGGGCCCAAAGAAATAATTTGTAGTGGTGCAAGAGTGGGCTATAGAAGACCCTCAGCTAGTTCCCTGCTCTGCCATACACTCCCGAGGATGCTCGTTTATTTTCTTGAGGCTCAGTCCGCCATCACTGAAATGACTCCCAGGCTTCCGGACTCGTGTGCTGGGAGCGAGGGGCAGGTGGCTGTTCTTTAGAGGAAGGGACAGCCAGTCAGTTCAGATCTGGTCTGATACAGCAGGGTAAGTTAACAACAGAAATTTGGCTGACCTCAGTTTATGAGCTCAAATGTCAGAGAGCAGATAATACCTATTGTAAATGTCAGAGTCAAGGGATTTTTATTTTCCCTTTAAAAGAACATCAACAAAGACTTAGTGACTCTTGATGCTGCCATTCACACACGCTCAGCATGAATGGTGGAGCCCACATACACAAACATACTGGAGAACTATTAAGGGGACTTGCTTAAAATCATGGATCTGGTAAAGCCCAGCTCAGCCTTCCTCACCAATAAAGCAGCTTTTGGCAACACAAGGCTCTGATAACATCTGGCAAATTCAGTCTACCTTTACCAGAGCACAACAGAGGGATTTGATATATGGTGGACTTCTCACCTTTACAATATATCCCCAAAATTTGCCCAGGGGACTGAAATACAATTCTCTGCAGGTCCCTGCTTCCAGCCACCAGTGCCAGCTCTCCTGCTCAGTAGTCCACTGTCAGTGGAAGAAATTGATAACTCCATTTACTATCACAGCACATCACAGTTAAGATGGCCACGATACACAGAGTACATCATACAATGTCAGAAGGCTTTAACCCATACACAGCAACACCAAACCACAGCAGAAGGCTTCAAGTGTCTGGCCATACAGTAACATCATGCCTCTTCAAAAGGCATCAAGCACTTGTCCTTGTTCCTCAGCCCAGCCTTTTATACCCCTCATTGTTCACACACAGCACCTGTGTGCCCTCTGTTCCCTTTGGTGCTTGGTCAGTAAGCTCAGCACTCCATGGCTCACTGCTGTCAATGCTGTTCACCTGCTTCTCACAGCTGTACCCACTGGGGATGAGGCTCAGCCCAGCCCCACTCCCAATTACCACAAACTGTGTACCCACAATTTACAAAGCCACTTCACAAATTACTGCTCAAGACTTGCTACAGTGCAGTAGGCTCTACTGATTTTGTACCCTATTTCCCCACCTTCACAAAGGTACAATATCAGTGTAAGACTCCTTTCCCCAGCCCAAGTGCCTCAACAGCAGAACTGAAGTACAAAAATAGATGTTTCTTGTTAAGGAGCTCCAACCTGTACCCTGTTCAGGGCCTTGACTCAGCCCATCTCCCCTGCTCCTCGCCCAGGCCATTTCTCTGTGCTGCCCTCCACACTGAAGTCTCTCAGCTGTTTTCATTAGCAGATTCTATCTATGTGCTCTCACTTTCTGCATCCTTCTCATTATCAAGATAATTAAATGTAGGCGGATACAGTAGGGGTAAATGAAGGTAGTATAGAAGGTAATCTTATCCCCCAATGAGTTGCAGCTGAACAATTACTAAAGATTAGAAGCAGGCCTGATATTAACAGGCCTCAGCTGTAGCCAATAAGAACAAGTGGTATAAAAGAATAGATTGATGGGAGCTGGAGTAAGAGGAGTCTGGTGATTGCTGCAAGGACGACGAATAGTCAGTGCCTAGAGGAGCCACCTACAGGAAACATCGTGAAGGTACAAAGCTCTGGCAATATGAAATCCTTGCGCTATAATGACAATAGAACTCATGTTGTCTAAGACAACAATTAAATAACATTAATTACCCAAACAAGTAATTGAAATCTGCCTACCAGAAACTTTCTTTCAAAATTTGAAATGTAACCTACCACTGGTAGGTTACATTTCTAAGCCCTTCATGCACTCTTTTTAGCCCTTCTATTTTCCTGTATTTTTTGCCTTTTATTACTCTATTAAATATTGCAGTGTTTTCTTTTTGCTCTCTGCTTCCTACCCAGGACTCTTCAGACACTAGAGGGTGATCTTGCCTTCACTGTGCTTTTTCATCTCAAGTTTGCTTGAGTTCAGCTTCAGTTCAACACACTGTCCTCAGCATTCACTGAATTGTCCACAAGGTCCTGAATGTAATTAACAGCTGCATTTATGCCAGGAAAGCCCTAGTCTGAGGGAGGATGAAGCCACACACAGCAGGCCAGAGGGAGTCTGAAACACCCCCATTGGACTTTTTGCTCAGTGTCACGTGGACTTAAACCTCCTTAAATTGTTTGGGATTTCAGAAATATTTTCCTACTGGTCTGGGTTTTTCCAGCTAAATGTGTGGTGACACAGCAACATCTCAAGACTGTGGAATGCACAAAGGCTTGTATTGAGCTACTCAGAGATTGCATTAATTACACAAGACATACACCCCTCCTCTCCTTGCTGTGGCAGCTAGCAGAGCACTCAAGTAGAGCCAGCCCCCAGAGCAGCCCCTCTGAGCAACCCAAGTGCAGTGCTGAGCCACCAATTCCCACTGGCATGGCTGTGAAATCCCTGAAGGGATTGGGAGTCTGAGCTGCACCAGGACTGCTTCTGCTTTGGGCAACAGCAGTGACTGCAAACTGATGCTGTTACTATTCTGCAGCATGGATCACTCTCCTTTTCTGCAGACCTTGGCTTCTCAGGGCTTCCAGATTTGGGCATGTGATCCAAGAAATCTCCTGGGAAGAGCTCAGCTGTGACGTGCCTTTTTGCACAAGCAACAGTGAAATTTGCGCTCATATATTAGTGCTTCCTATGCTTGTTGGCCAATGGCTCTTACTGTTTGTTATCCCTCAAAATTAAATTTTTGGTTACTTAAGGTCTTTCTAAAATCTCCTTCTGAGTTCTCAGATAATATCTTTCATTATCTAATGAAGGCTAAGCTCACTGCCAAAAATGTCTTGAATGTCAAAAGGCCTGGGATGCTAATGGTGAGTGCCAGCATGCTGCAGGGACAGGGAGTAGCCATGAGCTGTTAGACAGCCTCTCTACTTGAAGGGAAAATATGCTTGGACACCTTTCCTTTGCTACTGAATCAAAGGGTTTAAAGAAGCTCTTGCAATGAATTGCTGCATGCTGGAGGAACCCAGAAGTTATCCTCCTGTAGAGTCTCTCTGGGAGCAGCATTCATGTGTCTGTAGAGACTGAAGGTGATTGCTCACTGCTTATGGCAGGTCCTAAGGAGGGTCTCAGCAATACCACTTAAACACTTCAAGAAGCGACAAGTGAAAATTGATTCTGGAGATGTTTGGCAGTGGTAGAGAAACAGAATTGTTTTGTCCTAAGGGATCACACTGTCCATGCTGCCTCCTCAGGAGTATGGTACCTATTGGAGCTTAGTGCACTTGTTGCTAGTGTGCAGCTTTGCCATTATTTCCAGCATGATCTTATGCAAATTAATCACTCCCATGTATAACTTCTCTCTCTGCACATAACCATCATAATGTAATGACCCTGCATCTTTGCACTTGATAATAAACTCTCTGGGGACAGGGAAGGTCCCTTCACTAGCTGGCTTTGCATTACTACCTTGCATTTGGGGCCTGGATTTGTATAGATTTCTTGGTGTTAGCTTGAAGCAAGTTGTTTTGCAAGGATGAGTTTCTGTATTTCCATGGGAAGTGGTGACTCTGTCATCTCCTGCCCATCCCCAGCTTCTGTCCTGCACAGGGCTCTCTTGCCTGGAGGGGTTTGGGCTGAGTTTGTTTGGGTGGACTTTCCCTTGTGGTGCTGGGGTTACTGCATGGTACCACTCACAGCAGGGTGGAAACACTGAGCACTGACACCTTACAGATGCGGCTGCGCTCCTTTGGTTCCAGTCAGCTTTGATTTCAGTGGCAACAATCTCCTACTGAAACTTCCCCAGCATTTAGATTACCTATGTACATATGGATAATGATAGGTTTCAAATATTTTCTTTAGAAATTATATGCTTTAAACAGTGTATATGAAATAAATGTTATATGTTTATATTATTTCAGTAAATGATATATTTTAATATCCTACAAATAATTTAATAATATCACTAATATTTTGCTTTCTTATAATGGACTGAGCAGAGGAAAGGAGCTCTTATGGTGGCCCTTTTGTGTATGCTTATTCCAATCTTTTGTCTTTATTTAATTCTTTCACCCTGAAAGAAGGGGCAGACCACTTTTTTTCCCTTCCGCTGACTATCCAATCTGAAACAGCTCTGTCCAAGGCTCGTTCTCTGGCAGGCAGGATGCAAGATGCTGCCAGCTTAATAAAATTTGCAAGCAGTTCAGAACACAGACTTCATTTCTGGGCTGTGAAGTGCACCTGACGTCTCCAGCTTGGGCAGATGCCTGCGATCCCGAAGGCGCTGCCAGCAGCTCCAGCCGCAGTTACGCCCCAGAGAGACGCGAGGTTTTATTGGTACCGGCAGGTGTCACCGTGGAGGATAAAGGGCATTAAAGGGCACAAGGTACCAGGCAGCCAGGGAAGCAGGGCCAGGAGGAGCCTGTGCCACCCCAAAGCGAAGTCAGCAGCTGCAGCTCACGCTGCCACAGAGATGCTCACCTGACCTTTTCCGGGAGATCGCTGCTGCTTGCCCAGACTATCCGGCCTTCAGCACCACGGCTTTTATTTGCCCCATCAGTATCTAATCTGAATCTCTCTTACAGCAGCTTAAACCCATTGTGTTTCTGAGGAGTTGTGAGCTTGTAAAAAGAGATTACTCTCAGCTACTGATAGAATGGACAGCCCAGGCAGGAACAAATATTCCCATAGCTTCATACCCAGCATTTCTGCTTAGGCACTGCAGAAAGGAAATAAAAGGTCTTGTTGATCAAGACATTAATGTTTTTATCTCTCTGGAAAATCAACAAATATACAAAGCCAAGAATACCTCTGCCTCAGCTGCAGTGACATACAAGCTCTACTGATACGGTGATTGATTCAAAAATGTTCTGCTTCATCACAGTTTTAAAAGGGCACATAACACTGTGTGAAGGCTATTTTCATGGGCTTAATATACATCATTAGCTAAGACAAGTATTAAGAGATGTCTATTACATTTGAGATTTATTTCTCCCCATTTCCCTGACATTTTTTTCTAGACAGCTCAAGAGTTAATTTAGGTAATGGTGCACCTATTTTGAAGGGCTTCCTTATTTGCCGATCAGCATTACTGATACTCATTTTTAATATCTGGTAAAAATTTGGCAGCAGGACAAGAAGCATTTTTATTCTATGGTTATGCTAGCAAAAAACGGCTTTAGTCCACATCCAGGCACCTTTGATGGCATGATAGAAATGGCTGGTAACTGAGTGCAAAGATATTTTTTGTGTGTAACCTGAGTTACAGAATATTGATGCTATTAACTCTTACCATTCCCATGGGGCTCACCATTAAGATTCCGTTTAATATGGAGAAAGCTTTGGCAGGTGAATGATGCCATTTTCTTTTGGGTGTCTTTCTTCAATTAAATGAATACTCCATGAAGAAACTGCAGCTGTGGATGGTATTAAATGTATTTATTTATACATTTTTGACAACTAAATTATCTGTGGGACAATATCTTGGTGTCATTTACTCTGATCTGGTTAATCTGGTTAATATAATTTTTGCAAATTATAGGTTGTATAGGCACAAAACCACATCTGTGTGATCTACCTCCACATTACCTCTCTTGATTTATGCCCCTAAACCCAGGTTCACACATAGAAAATTAAAAGGGGGCTGGGACCCTCAGCAGGTGATGGATGCCAAGTAAACCCAGCTGGACCTGGAGCTGCAACTGCACATCCATCCTGGAGCCCCACCATTTACCGGGCTGTGCATCCCATTGTCACTGTGCTCTCTGACCTTGATGTCCTCCACAGCCATCAGGGTCCCCCACACCACAGTGTGGTCCCCCAGTGCCCCACACCATCAGTGAAGATGCTGAGCAGGCTGTTTGTGATGCTCTTGGGGAGGTCAATCAGAGCTCTGACATCCAAGACATGCCTGTTTCTAAAGTCCTATGAACACCTGCCTGTGAGAACCGGTGCCTGCAGTGCAAAACAGCACTGAATTTTAAATCTGAATCCAGTGCTTTCAGAGTCATCCTCATCTCACCTCCTTGTCCCTATCTGATGGGGCAGGATGGCTCTTTTTGGCTCTTCTGGACCAACACATGCATTAGTCATCATTTATTATGACTTTTCATTTTAATTCTGATAATACTCCAACTCTAGAAAAAGATCAAATGACAACCAACGGGAATAGTGAATGAGGCAGAATCCTTTCTTTGAATCTGGGTAAAGGTACCTCACAAAAGGGCATTTATTTGCTTAAAGAAAAAACTTGCTGCTAGTAATTGTTTTACAGTTGTAGGGATACAACTGCCTAAACAACTCACTGTCAGCAGTCAATTTACAAAATTATCCTTCAGTGATTCCCTGATTTCATCTCTTTTCATGGACCAGAAGACCTTTTCTAATGGGATGGCTGGCAAAAGGCCTCTTCATTAGGAGGCAGATCACGCAGCCTTATACATTTAGTTCAAATTATGAAGTACTGGAACATTGCGACCTCAGGCATCATGCATCACTTGTTGATTAATGGCTTCAGACGTCTTAAAAATAAACGTGAGGGAACACCAAGTGCAACAGGAGGATTTTAATAATTTCTGCCCTTTACTGCTAACCCAGAGCTTCAGTGAAAGGCTCTGTTCCCAAATGGTCAGAGACTGAACATATAGAGGGGACACAAAGGAGACTGCCCAGCCAGGTAGCAAAGCTTATGCTTCATTCCCTTCCACACCACTTCAATTTAATAAAATCTCAGAGGCTCTAAGTTGCTTGGTAGAGGGCAATGCTCCCAAGGCAAGCATAAACACAGAGCAGGATTGGGCTGAAACAGGCATCATTAGGAAGAGGAGCCCATGAGAAAAGGGGGACAGCACTCCCATGAACAGAGAAATGACAAAGACAGCAGAGAAGAGGAGAGGCAGACGCAGAGCAGCAGAGGAGGGTGCCTGGATGCCTTTGCCACCCAGCCAGGAGAAGGCAAGGATGATTTGATGGGATCTCACCTCTAAGAGGAGACAACAGGGATGCAAAAATGACTGCTGCTGAAGAGGACAGGAAGGGACATTTATCTAATTTTCTGCACCCTGAAATTCAGACCCTGGGACTGCTTGAGGATGCTGGCCATGGAATAAAAGATGCTGATTATTGTAGAGATTTACCAAGAAGGATTGAGCAGCAGCACCTTGCTAAGGACAGGACAGGACAGAGGAGACTTAAAGATAAACAAGCTCAGGACGAGATGTAACAGTGCTGCAATGGGGCCAGGTGTCATGTTGAACAGTAGCAGAAAAGCCTGGGAGGCAGGAAAGGCAGGTCTATCCTAGTGCTTCTGCACTACAGACATCTGCAGGAGCAATGAACTAGCAGGAAACCCGCGACTCTTGTTTTCTCTACCTACATGGCACAGCTGCACTCTGCCTCTGTGTGACACACAAGCAGCCTGGGGCAGGAGCAACGTTGATCAATCAGCATATCCTCACCAAAGCAGTTTCTGCCTGTATCTGGCTGGGGAGGTTTCTTGGGAAAAACTTGCTTGCACAGATCTCAGTGCTTCATCTTATTTCCAAAATGTATTTTCTTACCTGTTTAGTGACCAAACAACATAACAACAACATCCCAAACAACATAAAATTTTTAAAAAGGATAAAGTCAATTGTCTGCTAAGACCTGACAGTTGCTGGCTCCGTGAGGGTGGGCTATGGGTGGGAGTGACAAAAGGTGCCAAGTCCCCTGTGTGCTGCCACTCTTGACAGACAGTGGGAGACAGGTCCTAGTTCAGCAAAGGACCAGGTGACACATCCTTCCTAGCACAAAGATAATCATGGAAGAACAAGCAAAAGCACCGATATCTTTGCACAATTAGGCTCCAATTCCTAACTCTCCTAAGCCACAATAGTAAGTGCTCTGGATCTACATTATAAATAACGATCAAGCTTATGCATTTCATGGAGTTTACCACAAAATTACCCTAGCCTGCATATAGGGGATCACAGAATACATGATAAAGAAATATTTTAATTCAAGGCAACAGCAAAGACTTTTTCCAATGGTAAAAGATTATTGCCCTATTAAGTCTTTAATTTTATTTCTATCCATAGCCTAGGTGCATAGCAAGTAAGGTAGAAATGAAAGGATTGTACATCCCCTGGAAATCAGAAACTACTCCTGCTAGGTCTCACCTGAACATCACTTTCACAGCAGTATTTTGTCCCAGCATCTTTAGTAGCACACTGCCTTAAGGTGCTGACTGAAAGCTTTCCATCCTCCAGGACTATCCTTCAGTGGCCTCTTCCTCTGCAAACACCCAGCACAGCTCCACAAATCAGCTGGCACGGACTGCAGAGAGGCAGAGCATGACTTATGGGAGGGTGACGCCACTTCCCACAGACCCAGGCACAGCATGCAGGAGCCAAGGCAGGAGGAGCGGGGAGCTGAAATGGATATCAAGCTGAAAATGGGAAGAGCAGGAAAAGAGGGGGTGACCACTCTTTGCTTTCTTACCCAGCCCCAGTGGCTGCTTTTATGGAGTGCTCATAACTACAGCATGCACACACGTGAAGTGCAACGTTTGGGATTGAGGCTTTCAAGTTCAAGACCCTGATTTATCCTTAACTCACTCAGGATTTGCAAACCAACCCTTGTTGCTTGAGGCTCTAGAGCCTGCAGAGCAACAGGCACACACCAAACCTCCTCTTGCTGCCTCAAATTCAGCTCAGTGGATAACACCCACAGTGACTTCCCTTGGGGGCCACCAAGAGGAAGCATAAACACAATTATTGCAATTTTGCAGTAGTCCTGGGCTATGCAAGATGCTTTTAATCTCTGTCAAAAGAAGCAAGTGATTGAAACATCATACTGTGAGCTGAAGCAGTCACTGAGTAAACAGCAAGGTTGCTTTGCTCATTCCTTACAGTACTATCAGAATTCCTTACAAATTTATCCTCTATTTTTCACCTTTGATTCTAGTTGAATAAAGGGAAGACACACAAATCCTGTTACAAAGGAGCAAACAAAATTCCTTGGTTTTGAGAGACTTCTCCATCTCCAGACTGGCTTATAGCACAAGTGCTCTTCTGTGGAAATCAACCCTCTTTGAAGATTATTGTAAGGCATTATTTTAATAAAAGTTACAAACTACAACAAGTTCATATTTCAGTGGCCATTTCCCTCCCTCTTCTTTGTTCTTGCTAACTCTCATCCTTTTACCCATTTTTCAACAGAAGGACTAACAAGGAATAATTGAGAATGAGGTATGATCAGGTTTACTTGCCAAGTCTTTTTATACTCAAATATTCAATTTCCAGTAATAGCAGGGTAGGCAGTAGCCTTTCTCCTGTCCTCCACAAAACAAAGCAGAAAGGAATTATCCATGGATTTAGATACACTGAGGTGTTCACTATGTGTGAGCTGGCTGCCTCACAGCCAGATCCTGCAAAACTACTCAGCATCACTCCAGACTCCAGACTGTGCTTTCATTATGACATATCAGAAAAGAGACAAGAACCATGCTCAGCAGCAGGTACAACATTTTTGTCATTCTAAATGCTCCATGTGAAAATATTCCGGGTGCCCACCTGGAGTGGAGGTACTTCGTGGATGGACAATTTGCAAAACTGATTAGCTGGGTTCAGACTTGGATTTCCCTGAAAGCAGCCTCACTGCTCATGTTTAAACCAAGAGTTTAACTTTAATTTTAGCTGATAAATTATAACAAAAATCTCAAGAGGTCTTGATTGGTTGCAATGCATTCATGACATTTTCCCACTACAGTTCAGTGACCCTTGAAACCGAATTTTATTCTGACTGGGTGGGCTCTGAAAGAGCTTGCATCTGCTTCCAGGGATACTGGACTCCTCCTGTAACTGCCTGCACCATAGGTGCCACACATTATGATATAACAATATCTTCCTGTGGCCAGCCCTGCTGCAGTGGGGAGTCTGGGGAGTGGCTGTCAGAGATAAAGCAGGAGGCCTGGCTGTGCCCTTCCCGCCTGCTCAATAAGCAGCACCCTTGTGCTCACATAGTGGATCCATCCTGGGTCTGCCCACAGGGATCTCTGGTCAGCCGCACCACAGGGAAATCACCCAGGCATTTCTTACAAACCAGGGAGGGTATGATAAGTGAATGACCTGCATGTTGCAAAGCAAAGAATTGGCTACATGACAGATGGAATAAGACATAACAGTGGTAAGACTTTATGAACCACAATAAATACACTGCAAGCACTTTTCTGTGTATGCAAACCAGAAAATTAAATCCAGAGGATGCTGTTGGCTCAAAAAGCCAACCAGATCCTGAGATCCGCTCCTCTAGAGGCCAAAAATATGAATGAACTAAAGCAATCCGGATCGTATTTGGTCATTCAGCTCTGATGACTCATCTTCCCTGAGCTCTCATCTGAGCTCTTCTTAGGCTAATGACAAGGAAACAAACACAGGCAGAACAGTATTGAACTTGGCATCATTATGGCAAAGTTGCTTTTCCATTATTTTGTCACCAGGTACTACTTGCACTTCTTCTATCACCTGTGCCCCAAGAAACAACCAAATAATAAGTTTAATAAGCAAACTGTCCAGCTTTCTTTCAAGCCATTGATAATTTCTACTCAAGTCCCAGGACAACCTAAAATTTTACCCAAACTTGCTGTTTGATGGAGCTTAAGGCAAGCAGCCAGTCAGGGCAGCTCCTCCTTACATCCGGTGTGCTCTCCTTCAGCTGTGACCTGAAATGCTCCATGCAGAAATAGAGCCACACACAAAGTGCAGAAGCCAAGGGGGAGCCCCTGGGGATGCTCTGTCCTGAATCAGCTACCCTCACCCAGGAGTGGTAATGTGAAGTGGTGGCTGTGACCCCTCTAAACCCTGTGCGTGAACAAGAGAAAGAGTTACATTCCTAAGACAAGGGCAATAGCAGTGCCAAGAGTGAGAGTCACGATGTATCTCCTACCCTGGGAAGCTGCCCTCCTCTCTCAGGAACTCCTGCCCTTGTGAGTCTATTTGGGCATTCTATACAGCACTTTGCTTCTGAAGGAACATAGTGACACACAATTATTAAATGAAAAGCAAATATTGTAAGCACAATTTTATGACTGAAAACAGTTTAATCGCCCTTGGATGTGATTTTTGGGTGACGGACTATGCGTCTTACCCTGGTTTGAACATCTGCGTGCCTGTGAGCTTGCCTGCTTCCTTCACGAGTACCGACTACCATTTAAAAGGTATCACCTCTCTTGACAAGTTTCTGGGTCCCCACCAGGAGAAAGTAGTGCCTTCTCGACCTCATAAAAGGGCTTTCCATCCTTCCTCAAACATTCCAAAACCTTCATATCAATAGCAACTTGCCTGGAGGGGGAACGAGCTTGGCAATCCCTCAGTAGAGGGGTCCAGTGCCGCCCACCCACATCGCGTGACATAGCGATGCTAATCGACCTTTCTGTAATGCCGACGCCAAAGTAAATCCTGTGATACCTCAGGTCCTCCGCTGGAAGGGTCGGGCCCTGCTGGCTCCAGAAGAGGCTGCCGGGGGTCGCACCGGAGAGGGGGATGCGGCCGCCAACCCGCCGCCGCCTGCGCTTCCCTCCGCCGAGCCCGGGCGGCGCTGGCGGCCGGCGATGACCGCCGTCGAGGCGGCAGCGAGACACCGCCCACGCCGGGGGTGGCCCCGCGTGGGTCTGGGGACGCGCGGGCGGCACCCGCAGCAGACAGGCAGCCGGGGACCGCGGCCGCTGCGCATCAGCAGCGCCCGGAGATCCGAGCGGAGCCGGGGAGGGATGCGGGCACCGCCGCCCGCCGGGGCGACACATCCCCGCGTCCCGCACTGACGGCCGCCCCGCCGCCGGCACTCTCCTCCGGGGCTTGGCGGGGAGCCGGCGGCTCCCGGGGCCGCGCAGCCCATGGCCAGCTCCGCGCAGCCCCCGGCGGCGGCGGGGGGCCCCGACGGCGGATCCCTGGCGGGGGGCGGCGAGACCTTCGGGGACCGCTCCCTCAGCCAGGGGCTGAGCGTGCTGGTGGGGCTGGGGCTCTGCGTGACCATGCTGGGGCTGGGCTGCGCCGTGGAGTTGGGACAGCTGGGGCAGCAGCTCCGGCGGCCCGTAGGGCTGCTGCTGGCGCTGCTGGGACAATTCGTGGCCATGCCACTGCTGGCCTTCCTCCTCGCCCTCATCTTCGCCCTGGACGAGGTGGCGGCCGTGGCTGTACTGCTGTGCGGCTGCTGCCCCGGGGGCAACCTCTCCAACCTCATGTCGGTGCTCGTCGACGGGGATATGAATCTGAGGTAGGTGCCCCGCTGCCCCTCGCCCTCAGCCGGCCGGGGTCTGCGGCGGCCCCGGGAGGCGGGGAGGGTTCGCTGGGCATCTGCCGCCGGTGGAGCCGGGACGGACGGACGGGAGGGTGGGCACGGCGCGCTGGGAATCGCCAACACTGTTCTCCTGCCTCTCCCGTGGAGGATCTTAGAAGAGCCCCGACACACGCCTCCTGCCTCCTTCCCTAGAAAAGCTTTTATGCCCGCGCCCTGGCCGGAGCAGGGAAGGAGGTGGAGGATGGAGAGAGGAGAGCGGCGAGCGAGCGGGCTCTTGCCGTGAGAAGTGCCCGGCCGGCTGCAAAACCCGCTTCCAGCGGGTGTTGGAGCTTCCCAGGGTTGCTCCCCGGCTGGCCGCGCGGTGATGGAGCATTTCTTTGGTTCCCCCGGCGCAGCATTATCATGACGGCCTCCTCCACGCTGCTGGCCCTCTTCCTGATGCCCCTCTGCCTCTGGATCTACAGCCGCCACTGGATCAACACGGCCGTGGTGCAGCTGCTGCCCCTGGGGGCGGTGAGCCTGACGCTGGGCAGCACCCTGCTGCCCATCGGCCTGGGGGTGCTCATCCGCTACCGGCACCCCCGCGCCGCCGACCTCCTGGTCAAGGTAGGCACGGCGCCCGGAGGGGAGGAGGAGGGCGGCCACGCCGCGGGGAATGAGCGGGGGCGGCACCGGGGACGGGGAGCCGATGGCAGTAAGCATTGTGGTCTCTCCAAACCTGTGTTAGTGTCACATAAGCATATTCAACTACTTAGGTGGAATACAAAGACTTACAGTCTTGAAATAAAACGGTGGAACAGAGAAAACGAGAGAAAGGGCGGCTTACACTCTATTGCAGCACACAGGAGGCAGGGCAGCGTGGTGCTCTACCCTCTATCCCGGCAGGCATCCTTGACCCTGTAGCAGAGGCATTCCGTGACATCCTACTTTCTCCCCACTCTTGCTGCACCCACGTCAGGCAAAACCAACCTGCAGGCACAGCCACACTTCCTTAAAATGTGCAACTAAATTAGCTTAATTGAGAAAGAAAGAAAGAATGAGGCACAAGTCCTGACTCTTGTTTCCCAGCGAGTCATTCCAAAGCAAAATGATGGAGGATGACCTCAGCTCATTCCTTTCCTGGGATATGATCAAACACTACCAAAATTCCAGGCCAGGAGCAAACCTGGGAAGGGCAGTGCAACCATGTTTTGCCATTTAGATTCTTTAGCAAGCCTCTACCTGCTATGCTTATCCTTTCAAAATAATAGCCCTCATGTTGTTTATCAACATCTTTATCTGTTGCCAGATTTCCCTGTGGTCCCTCTTGGTGACTCTGGTGGTCCTGTTCATCCTGACTGGGACCATGCTGGGCCCAGATCTGTTGGCAAAGATTCCTGCATCTGTCTACACCATTGCAGTGCTGATGCCTCTGGCAGGGTACGCCTTGGGATACGGCTTAGCCACGGTCTTCAAAATGCCCCCACACTGCAGGAGAACAGTATCTTTGGAAACAGGGTGCCAAAACGTCCAGCTCTGCACCGCCATCCTAAAACTCACCTTCTCCCCGGAGCTCATAGGGAGCATGTACATGTTTCCCTTGCTTTATGCGCTTTTTCAGTCAGCAGAAGCAGGACTGTTTGTGCTGGCATACAAGATGTATGGAAAAGACAGCTACAAGCAAGATACACTTGGTGAAGAGGAGGACACAGATATTTCCTACAAGAAGCTGAAGGAAGAGGAGGTAGCTGATACTTCATATGGCACAGTGACCACAGAGGAGCACAACTCCATTCAGATGGAGCCGACTCAGACGGCGCTTTAGGCAGGACAAAGGGGTAACTCCCAGAGACATGAATGTGTGTTGTGCTTGTAACCAGGCTGGGGCTGTGCTCGCTGCTGTGCAAGTGGAGCTGCTCGGCCTCTATCATTTCTCCAGCTACACCCATTGTACAAGGTGATATGTGTTTATTACCATGACAGTTCTACTTCCTCAAAAGTAAACGTGGAAAAAAAAAAACGAAAAAAAAAGGGAAAAAGCATCACTGTGACACAAACCAGTAACTGTAAAACTTCATGCAAGGAGGCTGCTGCCTGGCTGAGTGCAGCAGGAATGGGTAGAAAGAAGAAACGGTGTTCTACAGAGTCAACACCAACTCAGTGTCAGTTTAGATGACAGGAAAAGCCACGTCGCATGTGTATCTCTGTGCCTCCCACCTGCTGTAAAAGCATTGTTCTCATTGTTGTCACCACAAATACATGGCAAAGCCGAACCAAACCCGTATTCTGCGCTGTTTACTCACTCGGAGGCAATTAATAGCCGTGCTACCTGGTTCAGCTGGGGAGCTGTGAGGGGGGTGGGGGATGGCCCAAGGCCGCGCACCAGGTGGGGATGGTAAGGGGCCGCAAGGCCGGCGCCCGTCGGGGGTGAGGGAAGCCCGGCCCCTCCCCGGGGGTACTTAAGGCCACTGCCCGGGGGTTGTTCCGGGTCCGGTACGATGGCTGAGGAGGCGATGGCGAGCTATCTCTATGCCGCCTACCACCCCTACTCCTACCGCTACCCACCGCCCAAGGGCAAGGGAGGGGCAGCAGGCGGCTGGCGGCCGCGCAGCAGCACCTACTTCTCGGGCTACGGGGAGGCGGCCGCCGAGTACTTCGACGACTACCAGCGGGCGCAGCTGAAGGCCATCCTGTCCCAGGTCAACCCCAACCTGACGCCGCGGCTCCGCAAGGCCAACACCAAGGAGGTGGGCGTCCAGGTGAACCCACGGCAGGACGCCTCGGTGCAGTGCTCGCTCGGGCCCCGCACGCTGCTGCGCCGCCGCCCCG
>JAYDZK010000202.1:45792507-45833523 GCA_034509185.1 Euphonia xanthogaster | reverse complement strand
GCATGTGACTACCAAGAGGGAATGCCCCCTTCTCCTCATAGCTTTATACACCTACTGTTTTAACAGTGCATTGCACAAATTTACATGAAAAATACTGGTTTTGCACTATACAGTTTCTAGAATATATACAGAATAAAATAAGTTAACTTCTAATGAGAATTGCTGATGGGCAGCATATATCTTTAATATACATTTTAAGTCTCTGCAGGCAGCTACTTTTTGGTTAGTTGTTATCAGTATTTTAACATAAGCACTGGTCAGAGAACTGAGCAGCATTCCAATAAAGTTAACAGATATATTATTTCTTTTAGAAACACTGGGAAATCCCAGTTTAAAATATTATTAAATGTCCTAACATTTACACACTATGAGGATTAGATCTAATAAAATAAAATTTCTTCAAAAATAATCTTGCAGCTCTTTTAAGCATGCTCTGAGACCTTATTTAACAATCATCCATACCTTCAAAAAAACAACTGTCACATAGCCATACATTCTAACTCACACACATTATTTCCTTATAACAATCAACAAAAGCAAATAAAACACTGAGAAGTCAATGGTTTTCGCAGTCATATATCATTCTACTCATGTTCGACTGCACATTCTTCATGACATTGCAAAGTGTCTCATTAGGTGTTAAGCTGATGGTTTTACTGCTGGAAAGCCAGGAAGCCTTGCAGGTCTTCAGCCAAAATAAACCAGCCTTGATTTTAGCCTCATCCCACCTGCGATATTGAGCCAACCTCTAGAGGCTGTTTTTGCAAACATCCTTTATGGTTCTGTTACAACAGAAAATAATGCGTATGTATACATTATGTTTAAGCCCTTTTCCTTTCATGTAGTTTTTATACATAAATTTAATAAAAAAATACTACTGCCACACAGGCTGCTGTGTAGAAAGAGCAGTCAAGGAGGATGTTCACTTCAATTTTCAGGGTTTTTCTTGTGATGAAACAGTTTCTTGCTGTGATAAAAGTGTGTTGGTTGTCAGGATTGCTGGAGGTTTGTTTCTGTTTTTTTTGTGAAAGGTGCTCAGTAATAGTCTGAAATGTCTTCATCATCAGTTCTTTTCTAAATGACAGCTGTTCAGAATCCAGTGGCCACAAGATTTATTCCTGTTTTGATCTTCCCTAGAAGCTGACAGGATTGCACCGTGCGGAGGGACTCTCGGATTTCTAGATTAAGTTCCATCAGCTTTGAGCTGGCCTCAGACATATCTTGGTTGGAGCCTACTACTGCAAAGCTGCCAGTCTGGCCAAGTGTCTGATGACGGAAATAGATGTGCAGCAATGTTTGAACTGGGTCATCTTCAGAACTGCCAAAGATGTCGTGGGGCCAAATAGATCTGTAAACACAGTTTGGATTTAAACATTAAAAAAAAAAAAAAAAGTTTAAATGTTCTTTTAAAAGATTTAAAAGATTTCCTTCGTCTGTTCTTTTGAACAGACGAAGGAAAATGCAAGGGAAAATAACATGCAATTTGGATTTAAATATCGAAAGTTTAAATACTTTTAAGCAGATATTTGAACAAAAGACAGAAAAATGCTAGAGAAAAGTTTCTTCCACTGAGTCCTGGTAAATACCAGTATAATTTCTCAGAGATAAATTCTAAATAAGTACTACTAAAAGTGCTTTTTACTTTTCTTAAATTACTGAAAAGAAAACCCTAAAACTTGTAATGAAACAACAGTGCTTGTCCTTTTCAACAAGGACATCTGACAAGAACTGAAATTAAAAAAAGTAATAGTGCTTATCCCTGTTTTTAATTTAAAAAGGTCTATTAAGAAACTCAAGATCTGAAAGCAGTCCTTAAAAGCTTACCTGAAAGCCTTGACCTGTGCCACAGCTGACACAAACTCCTTGTTTCTCAGGGATTCAATGAGGGAGTGAATAGCTGTTTCTGTGCTAGCTTGGGCAGCCTCTGCAATTTCAATTTCTTCGATACCACTGTCAGACACTGCCTCAGCCTCTTTCAGGCAGGTCTCCAAAAGAGCAAGTTCTTCAGACATGTTTATTACCTAAAACAAGTATAATTTATACATTTAGTTTAAATGTATTTCAAGCCAAAATAACTTTGAAAAGATCAGGTTTTTATTTTTCATCCTCTGTGCAATAAAGAGAAATAGAAAAAGAACACCCAAATATTTTCTGCAGATGCTTAAGAATACAGTTAATGGCCCAAGCCTGCATGTCAATTATTTGGGCTTTCCCTGCTGAAGTTTCCCTCTTAGTTCTTTTAAAATTTATTAAAAAAAAATAAATTTCTTTTCTCCTTACGTTACTTAATAAGAAACTGAGAAGAATAAAACATTTCAGAAAGGTATGACAGCAATGGTGCCATTACAAGGACATCTTAAATACAAAGGAAAAAATCTGGAAGACTGGTAACCCAGCACAGTAATAGTAGTGCAGCCAGTGTATATAATAGTATCTTTGGCTTTAGCTGCAATGCATGAGTAAAACACAAGGCCATCTCTCTGAACATGGTTCGGCATCTGACTAACTTAGGCAAGCAGTGGGACTGATGTGACGCCAACCTTCCACAGTGTTCTTCAAATACAAACTTATTTGCAGCCTCTACAAAAATCTGGAAATACAAGTGAGGAACGTGCACTTTTTTTGCACTTTCAGTCAGGATTTTCATGTTCCTGTCTAGTATATCAAGCAAGACCAAGCCTACTTTTTCTTTTCTGCTAACCCTGTTTATTGCCTTCCAGACCTAGGGGAGAACTTACAGAAGGCATTATTAATAGCATAATGCACACAACTCAATTAACATCACATATGTATCACAAGTGCACAGCTGAAAAATAATTTTTACTTCTGAAGTTACTACAACTAACAATCAGGCATAAGAGGTGCTTATGCACTACTAACTGTGCTTAGGATGGAGACTAAGGTTGCAGAGTAATTGAATGGTGGCTGAAGTGACACAGTTAAATGAACCAGTTGGTAAAAAGTGGTGGTGGTCTTTGCTATAGAAAACTCCAGGGCTATAGGAAGGCTCAGCTCTTCTGAGTGGACTTGATGTGCCTTGATTGTAGCTTGATTAGAATACACCAGGAGTGCTACTGAAATACTTAAAATCCTCATCATTGGACTCCCTACGTTCCTGTCTTTTTTTTGAAGAGCTTTCAAGCTGTACAAAAATCAACAGATAATTGAAAATCTCAGAAAATTCTTGTGAGCTCTACTTAAATATTTTATTAATCGGCTGTAAAACAGCTGGAACCCTCTTCCAGTTTCTAAAAGGATGTCCCACTGATGAAAATGTTATCAAAATGTGTTTTAAATTGTCTTCTTTTAAAATGTCAACAATTACTAGCTGAATGGCATGGTTTTCATTACCTCTGCTTCTTTTTTGATTGTTTTTACTTGACTGATGAGTTTGCAATAGGCTTGGAACAGAAGCAGCAACTGGAAATGCAACTTGTATAGCCTCCGACACAACTCCAGCTCCTACAAATGTAAACAACACTGTTATGTTCAGGAAGTGCAAACCTCCTACTATCCAGTGCAAGAGACAATAAATCACAACTTCTTCAGTAGAGTGTGCAAAATTAGAAGTAGTTAATTTTGGCTACTAAAGAAAGTGCCAAAAATATTTAGAGGCTAACATACAGTAAGCTAATGAAAAGCAGGAGAAAGCTTCATTCAGTTCTAGATTTACAAGTAGCTTCTTACAGAGATTTGAAGTTCACTTTTTACTAAGTTACATTTCCAAGAAAGGGGGTGGAGTGGGATGTGAAGTGATTCAAAAGGCATTTTGAAATGTCTGGAACATTTCAAGATTTCATGTTTTAAAACTAAGAGTTTCATAGATCACTTACTTTTATTGTTGATATTTTACTGTTTTAAATTCATTTAATATCCAAAAGAAGCAGTTGTGGTCCTTAAGTATAGGATCTTTCATAACCATTAATATTTATATTGTAAGCACAGTATATAACCTGGCTCTTAGCTTACACTGCCTGACAGAGTAGGAAGAGAATAATTCCATTCCTGGAGGCAAGAATAATGTTTTCTTTATAAAAGGTAGCTCTTATTTTTCTTTAGAAAATAACACATGATATATTCTTAAGGAAATGAAATAGCAGTATTAATTTACACACTGTCTTGCTTCCATTTTTATGCCTGTAAAACACTAGTCAGAAATGCAGACAGTGTTAATACTGCTTCACATACAGACATAAAAGCTAATGCTAATGGAATAATCTTTATAACATTCTACTAACTACAGGATCCTATTATCTACAAAGGACCAACAGTCTAATGGGTTAGATGATGCAAAACTGAAGCACACAGCATTTTTGTAATAGTCTAGGACAAGACATCATTATTTCACAAATGGACAAGACAGATGGAGACCAGTTTGGTGACTGGCATGGTTAAGTATTTGATAAATCAAGAACTGTCACTTACTGCTAGAATTTCCATTTGCTAAGCAAGAAGATGAGCAGGTCACAAAAATACAAAGAAAGAAAAAAGAGCAAGAATTAGTGTAGGAAATAATTTTAATTAGGGTAAAAGATGTCCCAGGTAAAATGGAGGAAGAAATACAAGTAACATGCTCCAAACATATCCTGAATGTAAAAAAAATTAACAAGCTGAATTTGATGTAAAATTACTTGCTGCTATAGCTAAAGATAAAAAGTACTGGCTTTGTTGTCCTACAGCATGAATAACACTCTTAAACTCTGCCTGATCCTTAGACATTGTGTAGTCTAAAAGGTGCACAAATTTAAGGTAATCAAAATCAAGGACACTTAGATCTGAACATCTGTACAAAGCTTCTTACTTGTTGTGTATCACAATAGTTTAAGCAAAAATAATGCATTTTAAAATTAGAGATGCAAGGTTAATTTGGATTCTGAATCAGTTTAGAAATTCTTGGGTTTGCTAAACTCAATTCTCAACCCCTCTGAGAGATTTCTGTACTGTAATTGCACTTGGTTTCTACAAGCCATTTCAGAAAAAATGTTTGGGGAAGAGGAATAGGGAGAGAAGCAGTCAGAAAATGTATGTGTCAGACTAGGGATGTGAACTTCACCACGCCTGTGCTTTGTACAGCACTGAGCACACTGATGGCACTTAGGCATGTACAGTGGTCATAGCAAACCAAATCACAGAATCACAGAATATCCTGAGCTAGAAGGGACACACAAGATCACTGAAGTCCAGCTCCTGGCCCTGCACATGACAACCCCATTGGAATCACACCATGTGCCTGAGAGCAAAAAAAAGGAATGTCAGTGGATGTCTGGCTCCCAAGAGACAGAAGCAGCTGAGCTTTACTAAGCACACAGTTGAGCATGGTGTTATGGTAAGTTATATACCATGTGCTTCCCAGGCTATTATACACTCAGCACAATTAGCGTAGTTCTGATGCACAGAACACTGAAGACATAAAATCTTGAACTGCAGAAGTTAATATGACTTCGATGAATCACTTTAATGAAGCACAGAGAATAAGATTTTGAGAAATGGAAGGGTTGACTATTGAATAATTTTATTCATTAAGTTCCAGTGTTCCTAAAGCCAAGTCTCATTATTACTGTAAGCCATAATTAATCCCTTTCCCCAAAATACACCTTTTAAAAATTCAGAAGTTTTCCTTTAAAAATGGCTTTGTATGCTTCAATGTCTTCCACATACATGCTTACTTGAGAAATAATCTGATTTTTCTACCCGCCTGTCCTGTAGAAACAGTCAAGCCAGCGTCCAGATGCATTCTTTCAGGCTTAGATGTACTAATAGCAAGAACTGAATAATTAGATTTACTTGCAAGTCTGCTGGCAATGCACAAGCTGGAACAGAATTAATCTCACTATTCCTTAGCTGTATGGACCACAGTGCCAAAAATTAGTAAGAAAATCTTATTTGTGTTAGTGAATGAAAAATATCTTTATTTCTGAGCAAGACAACACTTACACATTTTTAGCATTAATTGGTTGACTGCTCAGACTTAGCAGCCCCACACTCCATTAACAAGGACCTATGAAGAATTACCAGCATGCCACCGTTGCAGGGTGGATTAAAAACCAAAATCAAAACAAGTCCCCACAAATAATAATCATTGTGATTGGTCTCAGACTCCTTTTCAGAAGCCGTCTTCAAACCCTGCAGAAATGGGGAAGAATAGGCCAAACTGCCTTGCCAAGGAATCATGGATTTTCTCTCTACAAGCTATCTGAAAGCCTGCATGTTGTTTGTCTTCCATTTTTTAGCTTCCCCAGCTACACAGTAGGAACAGTAACATTTACCTTCATGGCAAAAATGCTTCTGTTCTAACAACAAAATGTTAGAACAATTTCTTGGTGTATGTCAACAAAATTACAAGTATGGACTGAAATACATAAATGCTGCTTTTTAATTATTATATATACAGCATTTACTATATTGTAATAGTAAATGTTATCTATTTCCAAAGATATACCAGTCAGTATGCAAAGATGTATCCTTAGTGTAAAATAAGGATATATTACACTAAAGCATGTGTTCATAGGCACATGCTTTAACACACTAAAGCATGTGTTCATAGGCAAGATAAAAGTCCTTGCAAACAGTAGCAAATTATTTTGCCCGTTTTGTATTATCTAAGCTTATTCATTTGATTTTTTTTTTAATGTGCAACTTCAATGCAGTATAAAAATTAACATATATTACCACATTTTACTACTCTAAAAATTCAGGTACGTTTTGTGATTGCATTAAAAAGCCCCAAATATATATGTGTATATATATAT
Organism: Euphonia xanthogaster; assembly: GCA_034509185.1. NCBI lineage: Eukaryota > Metazoa > Chordata > Aves > Passeriformes > Fringillidae > Euphonia > Euphonia xanthogaster. The sequence continues at coordinate 45,826,774 of JAYDZK010000202.1, read as the reverse complement.
GAAGAACAGCAAAAGAAAACTATATAAAAGAATAGTCCAAAGATACAGTAAACATTTCTCTTGGTGAAGACTACATCTTCAGCAGCAGAAACATGACCAAGTGTATCAATGAATGGTTCAACTGAATAAAAGAAATAAAATTCCTCCTTTTTCAGCTTGGATTTGAGATTTTTGTCAAACTGTGATTGTGAAAAGGTAAGTTCATCTGCTACCTGCAGTTCTTTCTTACATCTTTCACTGTCCTTACCCCAGTACTTCAGATGGCAGACTCCTTGTACCTACTAATGTTGGGTTTTGGATTTGCTTTTTTTTACTGTATCAATATTATGCAGCTATTCTATTAAAAAAAACCCAGTCCCAGTCCATTTTGTGAAAAGCTATCACTTATTACAGCAATTAGTAATACTAAACATGGATGAGTGTCATGCAAATACATACAAAATATTCAACTAATATTAATGGTTACTTAACCTATTGTTAGATGATATTCTGACAGTTTAATGAGCTTTTTGCTATTCTGCTACTTTACTCCCTGTTACTTCTCACCCAAATATTGGCTCCAGAAAGGTATTACGTAGTTCTAAGTTTTTGAGTAGACAATGTATCCAAGCATATAACTAGAATTTTAATCTTTTTTCCTTCTAGAAACAGCAGCAGAAAAGCAGATTTGCTGGTACACAGATGGTATCTAGTCTGCTTATCTACTCAGTGTTATTAAATCTAGAACCCTAGATGGATTGCCAGCTTTTATTAAGAAGACCCATTTTTATTGCCACTTCATGAGACTCTGAGTTTCCAAAAGATAGGATGATAACTGAAATGAAAAGCCTTTCATACATTTTTAATATCTCTACAAATATTAGAATTTTTGTGCAATAAAGATGATTTTTAATCTCATATCCTGAGACTCACAAATGACATACACCTACCTGGGCATCTGTGCTAGTCCCATGAATACCATCATCAGTACCAAATGTCCTTTTGCAGTCTTCTAGCCACTGAAAAATAAATATAAACAAGACTGAACATCTTCTGAAACAGCAAACAAGACTGTGCTAAAACTGCTTAAGACACTTTGTCTTGTACATTCCCAGATACTGTAAGAAATTGTGGTATGAAATTAATTGTTTACCAATGTTGTTTGCAGTGATGATATCCACTCTGATAGATCACTTTGTAACTTTTATTTCCTGTAGCCTTCCTTACCCAGGATGGAGATAGTACACTTCAGCATAAATACTAACCCATGATTGAATTGATACTGTTACAGGAAAATGTATGAGAGGGTGGAAGCAGAAATATCTCTCTCTTTACTTTCTGCACAAGTTTTACACTCATGTGATTTATCAGCCTTTAAAATATAGCACTAATTCATATTCATTCTCATTCTCCTTAATTAGAGAATAAGCTTGTTACATTTCTTGGGACTACTTGAGAAACAGAAGGAAACAGAGCTCTCCTGTGTAAGTGCAGGTTTACAGGATAGAATGAAAAAACCCCAATTCTCCAGTGGGAGTTTAGCATCACCTCCAGTTCATACAAGCCAAGGAGATGAAGTATTCTTGCATTACACAATGCAAACTTGCAGGTTCCACTCAGGGCTGCATTTAACTTCACTTTTTATATCAGGCAATAAGTTTATTAATTTCAGTGGGCAGTCTCTTTTTCTACCTTTAACCAACCATGCAAATTTCTCAAAAAATAACCTCCATGTGTACTGGAGGACAAGGTTTCCTGACATTTGATGTGTATTCCCATGAATTTCTGTGTTACTATAAAGCATTTATAGAATCAAATATGTTCTTTTTGGACAATACAAGGTGATCACCCCATTGATACATTTTTCTGTACAGTGCAAACAATTGCAAGCATGGTTATTACTGAAATGGGAATGCATCATGTTAAGATAAAGTGTATAATGTAACCTGAAATGAAGAATAGCCTCTATACATCCAAGGAAGAATAATTTAACATACTGCTTATGTTTGGTATCTTGAATCTCAGAGGGAATCTCTGTGACCTTTTTCTAACCTTTGTCTGATGCAGGAAAAAGAAAAATGTGATTTCCCATCTGCTCAATTTAATAAAGGTTACTTAGTGAATTAACTAGGCCAGTGTGCTCATCAAGAGGAGAAATGGAATTCTCTGAACATCGCAGTGTCAGTGTCAATTAGTGACATGGATACCAACATCCACAGCAAATCTCATTTTTCTTTTTATCAGCCAGCCTCCATCAGGAATGACAGAATAGGTTTGCACTGCAACAAACAGGAGCAGCAGTTGGGAAGCTAGTATTTCTTTCCGCACACCACCCTTTTAAGATCTTTTTTTAAATCCTAGAACCAGTCTGAATAAAGGCTGTGCCTAGAATGCTGTGTGTATAAGCTTGCACTTTCCATTACATTTATCTGATTCAATATCTTTGTCCCTAACACACACATGAAGTCTAAGCAGTCCCCTTGCAAGAAAATAGAACAATAGCTCCAAAAAGGTGACAAAATTAATTTGTTAAGAATTTTTACAGAATATATGTTCAGCATGGTAGAAAGATATATTTTTTTCCTTTAGGAATAGTGCGAAGAATAACCTTTATGTGTTTGCTTTGTGTCAATTCATGTTTTCTCCGTGTTTCTCCTACAAAGTGTTGATGAAAGCATAACACAGGGAAGTCTGGGGTTAGTCTTGGTCATAGCACGGGTTGGTCTGCCAGATTACACCCTAAACAGACATGCTAAACAGCCTATACTATAGGTACCTTTCTGTCTTATCTTGGTGTATAGGTAAGTGTTTCAAGCAACTGCAGCCCAAGCCTTTTACTTTTTCAATTTGATTCATGTGAATGCCTGTACACCCCACAGCAAAGAGTGACAAACATCATCTGTTAGGATAAAGTTTAAACAACAGTTTTTCATTAAAGAAATTTACATACAGATTCTCCCAGTGGTTGATTCTAGAGGACACGAGATTAACGTGCAAAAATATCTGTTAATTTTTATTTACTTTGTTATACAATAGCCCAGCCACTTAATTTGGTCATTTTTCTGTGTGTTTCTATGAAAAAGGCAAGGGTCTGCATTAAGTTGATGAAGCATTTTGCCTTAATACTTTCAGATTTAATAGGATACATAGCACAGCTGTGTGTAGCAACAGAAATTCAGATTTTACTTGAGGAAGTCTTGTTCAATCTTTCCCTATACTCTGTTTAAGAGGACAGAGTAAGAAAACAATAAAACATATATCTAAGATGTAGCTTAGAAGATTCATAGTTTACATTTCATGTAAAATACACCTTAGAAAAAGAGGGCCAACAGCTAAAAAATACTCATTCTAGAATGTTTTAGAAAAGTAAAGTATTTGAGTAGTCACTACTTCCAAATTAACATGCTCAATACCCACTTAAATAATGCCCTAAATTGTCTAAATGACGTGCTATCAAGGGTCAGAGATGACTGGTCAAAGCTAAAAGTTTCCTCCTTCTCAGTACTCCTCCTTCTCCTTCTTTTTATTTGTAAATGATTAAATAAAAATAAAATCCTGACAAAATGCTCTCAGTTGTTTCAGAACAATTCCTTTACCCCTGTGAACCTTCTTCCTGCTCCAGTCACTCACAGATCTGTGGCAAAAGACAGGCTGACCACAGAAACATCTTACTGGACTCCCTTTTTGACAGAATAAACAATTCCTTCAATATGATATAATGACAGAGGCCATCAAATTGATGTATTTGTATTTGTTTACCTAGTAAAATATAATACAAAGAAGTTCTTAATATTCAGCATGGATTTATATCAATATGAAATGTGGCAGTGCAAAATTAGATAACAATACCTTTAGTGAGTTAGGTGCCATCTGAAAGGGATGTAATTTTAGTTTGTTATACTTAGACAAATCAACAAAACAATACCATTGGTTATTGCTGTGATAAACTAGGCAAAATGGAGAGTTGATGTAAAATTCCTTCATGTTTGGATAGTCATCATTCTAATCACACACACACACATGGGTCCCTTTTTACCCTGTCACAAATCTTCCTGTCTGACCATGGGGCAAATCAGTTACACTCTCTGTGCCTCAGGGCTGCTCTCTAAAAGAAGGAATGAAATATATTATGCTTTCATAGGAGTGCTGATAGCATTCTGCACTGAAGATTGCCAGACATGAAATATTACATTGAGTAAAATTATCTTAGTCATTAGGTGAGCACTTGTTTCTGATTAAGCTTACATGGCAAAATGTAGCTCATTATATTAGATCAAATAAATTGTTATTACCACACAGCAGGGCAAATAAATGCAGCAACTCCTTAAAAGAAATGCTGGCCTGGATCCTGCCAAGAGTTTATCTTCATTAACAGTGCTGTGTGCCATACTTTAGCAATGGTTTCAAGGACACCACATTTCTTTTGAGATCCTTTCCACAAAAAAGTGCATGTCTGTCTATTCAACAGATGAGCCGTCAGCAATCTTTGCAAGGCAAAGGCCATAATTTCCTAATAAATTCAGCATGATCAAGAAACATGGAGCCACTTGAGCTGCAAAATATCTGCCAAAGCTCTGCCAAAGCATCATGGCTTGAATTCTGGTTGTTTTGTATTACTCAAACTTGCCTATACTGCCATTGTCACAGCCTCAGAGGCTGCTGAGATCAGTAAAATTCAGCATGTTCAATCTTCCTAGGAATCATCATCTCTACAAAAACAAAAACCCCATATAGTCTCCCTTTCCCTCTATTTGCAAAACTCATTGCAGGTCCATGTTTTCTTTTGGCTCTTGAAACACAAATCTTACCTGTGTCAGTTTTCTGAAATTAGTATCTTACTTTCTGAAATTCACACACAGGTTCACAAAACCAAATATACAGACTCTTACTGCAGAAATTTTCTAAATTTCTTCTAAACTTCATTTCTTTGGAAAAAGGATATAACCACTAACATATACCTTGAAAACTAAACTGCATTATTCTAAGGAACACAGAAACATCATCCTCAATGAGATCCAGCTGTAAGATGAGCCCTAAATTTGTCTCTGTGTGACACAGCTGTAAAACCCTCATTACTTGTCAGTGGAGATTCAGTCACCAAAAAGAAGTCTAAAGAATTATTCAGCTAAACAAGTCAGTATCTGTATTAGAATAAATGCATTGCTTTCTTTTAATATATTGACCTGATCCTTGAATATTATGGGTGTTAATACATTTGGAATTCCAGAAAGATAGTTATCTGTAAATGTCTTAATCTGGAGGTGAATCCCTAGTCTAATAAAATAAGTAGAACATAAATTTTAAAAACCCCATTATTTATTGATATTCATGCTAGAAATACTTGAATATTTTTAAATTAAGAATGTGCTTTTCCCACTGTTAGTGTATTTGTGCAGTGTATAATTAAAAATCAGTTTCAGAAATACGTGCAACAAAAATGAATTACACATAATAAAAACCCCCTCAGGTTCTGATTATAGTAGTAAGAAAAGGAAACAGGATTTTATTTCAGAAGTGTTTTCCCACAGTTTACCTTTAGATGCCTTTGATGAGAGATAAGGACCTGCAACATTTTTTTGATGAGCAGGTTCTAATAATGCTGTTTTGAGATCTCAAAGAGACCTCAAGAGAGATAAGAGACTCACCTGTTCTGCTGCCTCTCTTTTGACATTATAGGTATCCAAGTGTTCTTGGAGCTCTAGAACACTGAACTTCAATGTTTCTAGCAGGCCACAAGACAATAGCTGGAAGATAAAAGCAATCAAACTCTGTAGTCATGTAACATCTGACTTTAATCCATACAGTCTAATATCTAAATTACATAATACAGAATCCCACATTCACATTTGGAAAAACAAATTAGAATTAGCTGGCCATGTCATTTGTGACTCCTTTGAGTAAGTGAATTAACACATGTAGTTCTACTATTTAAATCAGTGAACAACAGTTTTAATTTCAAAATAAGACGAGTAGTATCTAGTTAACATGTGAAAGAGAGATTTCAAAGCAATTTTTGCGTCTTTCATAAGGAAGAATAATATTTGATACACACATACAACTAGTGTAAATAAAACAGCCTGTAGAAGGAAGGAAAGGTACTGCTGCTGGATTGCTCCTGTAGCAACCTAAGGAGTATCCACTGAGGGTTACTTGCTCTTCTCAGATACAAAATATACTACCAGAAAAGCTTCTGCAGTCTGTAAGAAACAGGACTTGGTCAAAGCAGGAAAGAAAATGCACTCGATATTTGAAGACTTTTCTGCTATTAATGACTGCCTCTTTTAATGTGGTTTCAGAATCTCATTCTCCCTCGAGGACTGCTACCTCAGCTTTTTTCCACACCATTTCTCCCTGTAGTTTTATTTTCACTTAGGTTTCTTTATTAGTCCTTCTTCTGACACTTCCTGTAATAAACATCTCTAACATGACGTTTCCTCCCTCACACTTGTCAGTCCTTGCACAAAGTAACAGCTCTGTACTTTATCAGTGAGAATTAATCTGACAAACAGGTTCATTTAATTTTCATTATTTGGAGAGGAAAGATTTATTTATACAGTATTTGTCAATGTAACAACACTAATGTGTGTATGTCCATGTACAAATGTAAGTATTTGTGTACTATATTTATTTATATCCTTTTTATATTTGTGCTTATATAGATTTGTTTTTTTAATTTAAATACACATGGTGTTTTAGTTAGGCACTAGTGTAATTTTCTTAAGGCTTCTTATCTTAAAGAATTTTTTTTTTGTAAATTTCTAGTGCTTTTAAAGTGGCATAAGTAAAACCAAAAAACATCACAGGTGGTTCCCTTGAAATGCACTATCTGTATCATGCTTTTTTCATTCTCATATTCTTAAGTGACAGCTTAAGAAAGAGTTGCCCCTTAGTACCAAGGGAAAAAAAGCAGGTCAGGAGAAGTGTCTCACACTGGGCATTAAGGCCAAAGATCCATCTTCCTCAGCCCTGCAGCTGACAATGTCTAATGGCAGTTGTTTAAACAAGGGCAAACATGTGGTGATCCACCTTGCCCCAGAGTGCTTCCTAAGCCTCTGTCAATGTGTTGTTCTGCATATTTAAAGGATCTGTCCAGGGCTACTTCTTCCATTAATTTCTTTAGTGGCTTTTTGAAAACATGAACAGATACCATAAAAAGTGACAGCATTTCACAGTTTGATTATGTATCACATGAAGGACCTTGGTTCTGTGTGTTTTGTAAGTCACTGCTAGCTTAATCTGATCACCCTTAACATCAATTAAGACAAAAAGAAAATATTTTCTATCACTTATTCATGATAAGACATTGATTGACAGATTTATCTTCTAAAGGGCTAAAAATCCTAGCCTACATACTCATATCTTACATGTACTTGTTTCATCATCCTTCTGATGTTTCTTTCATTTTTTCCAGTGCTACTACCTTTGCTCTGAGAGCAGGGGACCAAAACTGCCCCCAAAATTCAGGATGTAAGTATACTGGGAATATGTATATTAACTCAGTGATGTTTCATGTTTTGCTGTCTCCTTTCTTGATAATTCTAGCACAGGGGTTTTTCTGCCTGCTGCTAAACACTGAGCTGACTTCTAGGATTAGTATCTATTATAATCAGGATTTCAACTTGCATGACAACAAATAATTCCAAGCCTTCTCATTGGATATTTGTAGCGAGAATGTTCTTCTCATGCATCACTGAATATATACATATAACAATATAACAGAAAAAGGCGAAGTTGCTGCTAGATAAGTAGTCTTCCTTTTTCTTACTTGTGCAGAGAACATAGAATAAATATGAACAAGCAGGGAAGGTAAAGATTAGTTAGGGAATTAAAGTGATACCTACTATCAGTAAGTTTCCTTACTGTTCACTGTTACAGCTGGAGCCTATTTTTTATGAAAATGCATTTCTCACTCGTGGTTTCCAGTGTTTATGATACATAGTGGCCACTTAAGATTTTATTTCCCTTCTGATTTCAAAGAGTTTCTTTTTTCCACATATTAAAACATCATTTTGTATGTTACATGAAATGTTTAAGCAAACATGCAGGTTTGAGATTCTTACCGTTTCTGCATCCACAAAGACTGTTGGACATTCTGAACATAACATCATCACTTCCAGAGAACTTTTAAACTTTCTTCCAATGCGCTGTAGACTTTCACCGAGAAAGCTGACTGAATCATTTGTTATAGATACAAACTTTCTTTGAATGGTCTAGAAGTCAAATCAGAAAAACATTTCTCTTACATTGTGTTTTACTACTCTTCTGGCTTTTTAGGTAAGAACTTCAAAGCAAATTTCTATCCTGACAAGTTTCCATTACATTATATTTCTTCATTAAATGAAAAACTAATATGCAATTTTCTCTGAATAGTTATGTAAAATAAACTCTGGAAAATGCAATAAATCAATAAAACCAACGAGTATCTATAGAGGCAGTACTCCTTTCATATCTAGGCCTCTAGCCTCAGTATAGGTAGATGACTATTTGCCTCTACACAGTACAGATAGTTCAATTTATTGGCAAGTGTATCTGTTGCAGAAAATTAGAGTTTTATGAGTCAGTATGCAACCTGCATAGCACAATCTGTGTCCAAAACTGCCACCTGCAGGGTTTCTACCTTCTTCAAAAATCAGTCCTGAGTTTATCATGTTTGATTATGCAGACTGTCAGCTTAGCCTCATGTAACACTGCACTCTGCTATTTCATTAATCCTGAAAGTTACATGTAGAATAAAAATATATAAAGATTATACAGACAGCTGCAAAGTTAAACACAGGAAGAAGGAGCCAAAAGGCAAAATGGAAAGGTCCAGTCAAACAAGGCCTCCCAAGTATCATTTGATCATGTTAACCCTCCTCTGTACCCAGTAACAACTCTGCAGGAACATTTTTTGCCCATGCTTGAACACTGGTTTACTATTGTGCAGAGTATCCAACTTCCCAGCCATTAAGCCAAGTTTCATCCTTCCTTAGCTCCCTCATTAATGAGCACAAGAGAATATGAGCGCTCATTTTACCACTTTCAGGGAATGAATGAATGAATGTGTGGAAACCAACTGTAGCTAAGCTTTGGCATAATACAGACAAACCAAATCCCTGATGTCTAGACAAAGCAAAAGACAAAAATCTACAACCTGTAACAGAAATTTCATGGCACTGTGGCCATGATATTAGTTTAACATAAAATGGAAAATGGGTATAGATGTGAAAACAAATTATTCCATGGGAAAGGCAGAGTATGAATTCTTCAGATCTAAGTTACTGCCCATACATGGGACAAAATATGTGCTGTTGTGGGTCTTTCACTGAGAAATTTATTATGATATGCCAAACAGCAAGCAAAATTATTAACAGAGATACAAGAAAGGGCTGAAGCCATAAAGCCTTGTCCTGAATATTCTCTTAACTCATTTGGCACATTGCCTGTACATAAAATGAATTAATTATACTTATTCTACCCCATAGGAATTTGGAAAGAAGCACTACTTTTAAAATGTAAAATCTCATCCCCTTCGTATAGGGAGGAGGGAGCCAGAAAAATTAAGCCATAGGCATTTTGTGTTGGATAGCAGATCTAGGACGTAAATATAGTTAAAGAGAGGCATTTGAAGCATCCAGCTCCAGTGGATCTCCTGGTGTTTCAATTACTTCTCTGCAGAAAGAAACCTTTTTCTCTCAAGACAGATGCAAGATAAATTCATTAATGTTTGCATGCTGCGATCCCGTAATAATGACTCCCACAAATAAACCAGGAAAAAGCCATTAATTCTGTAATGATCAGAGAACCTGCGTGATGCTCAGAAAAAAGAAGGGACACAACCTGGACTAAGAGCTTGCAAGAAACACTGAACTGATTTTTTTGAGGTTTTCTCAATTTTTTTTTATTTTCTGAGCAGGTTCACTCCTAGGCAATGAATACAGCAGATATCCTATGGAAAAACAGGGTATGGCAGTGCAACTTTACTTCAGCAGTGTTTTTCTGGTCTGCTTTTCATTTGCTCTCTAAAGCTTCTTGCTATCATAATCTTGTGGCTTTTGCAGTTTCAAGGGGAAGAATAGTTTTAGAAGCAGGGGGAAAGGATTTCAGATGAGCAATCATACATGGAGAATTCACTGACCTGAAACAATCTTGAGAAGACATGAAATGTATAGACAGCACAAGATCCATCTGTGTCTGACAGCATTTGATTGACGTGGCAGCGCCAGGCTTGCTCTTCATCATCGTATGCCACTGGCTGGAAAGCTGCCAATATGGCAGAAAGAAAGGGAGAGGGAGGAGGGGAAGTTTGCACTTCTGGGAAACCATCCTGTTCTTCTTCATCTTGGCTACAAACAATAAATAACAGAAATTACCTCCTCAGCAAACTTTTTAGGAAAAAAACACCTTCATTTTGGCAAGAAGGAAAAAAATAAGAATTTTGGATTCAGAATAGCATTTTGTAAAATAAATAACAGATCAACTAAGGTAACTATGAGCCAAGAAAAGAGTAAACAATCAAAAACTTTTGCTACTGCAATATATTAAAAATTGCTTATATTCTCCAAAATTTGCTACTGCACATCAGTTCTACACAAAACTAGAGACAAAGAGCTATCTGGAGGTTATAACAGGTATATGCAGCACTATACGGATGGACACCACTTAGAAACAGGCATCTTTTTCTTGCCCCCAATAACTGAAGTAACATCCCATTTTTCAAATTTTTATTGATCTGAACAGATGGTCTACCAATATCAGCAACAAGTTTTAGCCTTCCTTAAGGGAAGCACAAGAGCTCATTTAGCAATGTAATAGTGCTTTATAACTGTCTAAAGTAACATAAGCAAATGGAGATAGATCGAAACACTCATTTTTATGGGCAATCAGTTTAACAGGCCTTTGTTCACAGAACAGTCTGCTGTCATACTTTCCATTAGGCACCAAACATCCAATAAAAATATCAAACTATAAATTAATCAATGCTACTACTTCCAATCATTAAAATAATGATTAACCTAAAATATTCGTATTACAAGGGATGATACATTTTGACATTTCTTCTTGTATAATTTTATGTAGGCAGCACAAATATGTGTAAGAGGATTCCAAATATACAGATAGTTTATTTTAATAATCTTTTAAATCACATACAGTTTTTCTCTATGACATCTACCTCATCCACAACAGCACTAAGTACATCTTAAACAAGACTTAAACATGTCTTAAACAAGAAGCATCGGTGCTGGTTTTAGATACCTTCATTTTAGTAGCACAAAGCTCAAAAGCTAAGACAAATCCCTTATGATTATCATCTGTAAGCAAAGCTTCAAAAAAGATTTTCAGATATTTCCTAACTAGTGTACCAATGCTATCACCTCTGTCACTCTTTACACTAGAGCTATGGGGTTTTTTCATTTGCTTGCTTGTTGTAAATAAAATAAAACCTTGAGGGATGCAAGCTTCAGTTGAAAATGAGGAACTAAACAGCTCTTAACTGGTACCAGCCTTGAATTCTCACAAGGCATATGCAGTTGGTCACATATGCGATCACAAGAGACAAGTTTCTGTCTCTCTCAGTAAAACCTTCTCAACCAACTTCTTTTGCATCTCCTGTTGTGCTCTTTTCTGAAAGGGCCTCCTTAAGAGATCTCTCTGGAAGAATAGATGTCAAGTCTAGGTTCCTATTTATACCAAGTGTCTCTGTTATTCAATCTAAACTTCTGAACAAATTTTAAATATGAACAACCCTATGATCAATTTGGATCATTTTGTTTTGGTTTGGTTTGTGGGTTTTATTTGTTTGTTTGGGGTTGTTTGTTCCTTTTCCTTCCTTCTTCGACTGTTACCTCCAGGGGACTTAAGAGTTTCATTTTAAGTGTGATTCAACCAGCTAGGACTAACTTTATCTTTTCCTCTCAGTAGTTATTTTTGCTCTCCTTATTAAAATGAAAAAAATGTTATTTTACTTTAAAGTGTCTTAGAAATATACAGGAGACTTATGAACCTTAATAGTGAAAATAACCCTTGAGCAAATTCAAAGACAAACTGATCTGACTGCTACAGAAGCTTTGATTAAAAAAAAAAAACCAAAAACTTCTGTTTTTTTCATGTCTTTGGGTACTGCTGTAAGTCAGAGCAATTCAAGAGCTTTTCTGTCCTATTGATGGTGAAGAAAAGTGCTAATTTCTTTTATTTGAGAATTCTCACATTTTCCTGCACAACTGTTTTCCTTCTACTGGAAACAATTGCTGAAAAAAATATTGAGTTTAGGTGCTATAACAGGCAAAACTGATCAGCCATTATTTCAGATATGCAAACCATTGTTTTATATTTTTGTATTATGGGATTAATGGAAATCTCCGTAGCATAGAAAAGCCTGTTTGATAATGCACTGATAACATGTAATTTCTGCTACTTATAACCAGTATTAATCTTACCTAGACAAACCCGAGAAGTCAGCTTCTTCTTCTTCACATCTCTCATCTAGCTCTTTCAAAGCAAGAGTGACATCCTCTTCACAGACAGATTCAGAATAGCTTTCAGGAGCTGCTGCCTCTACCAGTTCTGGGGTCTCTTCCAGCTCCAGAGATTCGTGACAGACCAGACAGTCTTGCTGCTCATGTAGCAGGTACGACCCAGTGTCTTCACTAGCAGTGCTAACCTGTTCATCCCTTACTGCTGAATTGCCTTCCTGTGAATCACACATCCTTTCATTAGTATTACTGTCAGGGCCTATGTACTCTTAGCAGCTTTTATTATGGTAAACTAACAGTTATAAAAGATTATTTACAAATATTTACTTTAACTATTCAGGTCTTAGGCTCGTTCACACAGTTTTACTTGGGCGAAGACAGGCAGCCTATTTGTAATGTTTATAACTTCTGGTAAACATTAATATCCTAGAATGTGACTTTTTTAGAGCATATACAATTTCTCAAATACATTTAATTAAATCTGTTAGAGAATACTGATAGAAAAATATGCAAACTGCCTCAAACTTAGTGAGAACAAACAAACCCCCAAGACTTTCATGTTTTACTTTTCTAGGTAAGGATCAAAATGACTGCCTCATGCTTCCCTTTGGAGTCTAGAGCAAGTGTCAGAATACTTCTTCTCCTTTCCACTATCCATTTTAACAAATTTCTAAAGCATAACTACTTAGCAACAGTGTAATAGATAAACAGTGGAAAAGGGACAATCCACTGTTTTTATTATTTTGCCATTACTACTAATATGGGCATCTTTAAGGGTTTTACCTTGAATCTCTAAATGTAGGCTTTCATTAACAGGCAATTACAGAGAGAGGATAATTAAACTCATGTAGGTAATATTAAAACAACCCTTTCTCCCTTCCTCCATTAGCATTATTAAATTCATTAACATCACTATATCGAACAGACAAATTAAGATTCAATTAATTGATGGTGAATTAATTTGAAACCTTTATATTGGATTTCTCCGTGGAATAAAAATAACACTTGCTATTTCCTAAAGACACAAATTACCACATATTTTCATTCTTAGTATGCTGGTCTTCCTCTACTGGCATATCCAAAACTGGTCAAGGAACCTTTGGACAGCCTCTAAGCAAACACATCATTTCATGGTTTTCAGCAGTTGAAACAGATCCTCTGACAGATTAAATAACTGTATACATATTAGAAAAGACAATTCAGCTTTAAACAGAACCATATAATTTTCTTTCACAGTGATCCTTACCAAATCTCACTTTGACTATGGTACTCCTCAGTGTGCCACTGCTGCCATTTGTCACAGCTAGTGACTTCACTTCTTATGCCTCTTTTGTTAAAGTAAAATCTGGAATTTTTTTTCACAGAAGAGTCATTTTTGTCCTACTGAGCAGCTGAGGCACATTGGAATGCAGGACACTTTTACAAAACCTCAACAAAATACTTTGGGTTGAACCAATGGTCCATTTCTGTTACAGGTGCTAACATAGGATACAGAATTGTACTGATCATGACTGGTAAATATACACATGAGAGATGCACTTTTTGAAAATACGCTTATTAATAATAAATTTACTGCCAAGTTTAAGTCTTCATAGTGCCATGACTCCTGATTTCATTTTCAGTGTGTCACTGGACATTACTACCAGTATAAATATTCCTTAAGTATCTTAAAAAGCTGATTTATATATTTATATGTTTACCAATGCCACAGAACCTTGGGAAAATTACTTCTACTAAACTACTCCCTCACAAATCTACAGTGCAAGTGAGTAAAATAGAGAATCATCTTAGTCAGAAACTTTCATATGCATTAGCCTGTAAAACATATTTTTGAACAAAATTATTCTTCTCAGATGGACAGTAAATTCTTAACTGGAATGTGAAATATCTTTTTTGCATTTTCTGGGAATTGGCCAAATACATTTAAGTAAACAATTAATTTAAATACAGCATCCCTATGAGACAAACAAGGAACTCAATTCATCTAACCAGCACACTCCTGTTTATGAATAATGGCTTCAATTTTCCCCATATTCTCTTAAATAACTTTGATATATACTTATTTATACTAAAAACATTTTGATAACTGACAGTTGGCATACAATGAAATGCTTCTGCTGAGAGAGCTTTATATATAAAGTACAGGAGCACAGGAAAAAAACAACTGCCCTATGCTACAAGTAGTACAGTATAAGTATTCAGAATACAATTAATTTTACTGGCTTCATAAATATTTCAAGATGAGTCAATAGTGTGCATATTTTCAAGCTTATTCTGGTAAGAAGCATAAGGCCAGCTCACTTTTTGGGCAACAAAATCCAACCAGATAGCTAGGTCTTGTAGTGTAATAACTTTGAGTGTTTGAATTCTGCTTGAAGAAACCTGTGTATTTGTCCAAATCTCATATTCTAACAAGCACAAAATAAACCTGGAACACATCATATCTAGTTAATGCATTTGTATCCTCCTGCAGTATTTTTTTTATATACAGCAATTTGTTCTGAATGCTGCCTAGTCATAGAATTATTTTACAGCCCAGTTTAAATGTTTTCAATATTTTAAAATTACAGTGGTGCTTTTTTGAGTGAATATTTTCACCTGTATTGTAGCAGTATATAGTGATTTTATAAAGGGAGCTGCAGAAGAACAATGAATTCTAAGGGCAGGCTCGGAAAGAACTATGAAAATGTAAAAATTAGTTATGGCTGAGGATGTACCACACGCCAGCAAGGGAGAAGACAAAAGTTTTTTGAGGTGAATTTCATTCTTTAAAATTACAGCTTATATATTGCTTCTTGCTCCTGAAATCTTAACATAAATCATCTATTCTGTGTGCAAAAAGTTCACGCAGATTAGGTGTTCTTCCTCAAACAAAATTCTTTTGGATCTAAAATGCATGCTGTAGATGAGCACAAGAAGTGACAGCAATTTATTGGACATTCTAAGCACAGGTGCTCTGCAACAGCTGAGACACTTTATCAATTTATCAGCAGTGTAATGAAACACTTTTTAAAAAGCACATAGATAATCATAATGGGAAAATAGGAAAAAATGTGGGGGAAAGCATTTTATGAGCAGCACAATATTACACCTGTAAAAGGTGAGGATTTTATTACAGGAAATCAGCCACTCTCCCTTTATTAGTCTCTTTTGTTACAGTTTTCTTCATTAAATATTAGCTATGTCTGTGGTCTGCCTGTTAGTAAGAGCATTTTTTCTAGTAGCAAACAGGTAAACTAGAGCCTTTAGAAACTTGAACTAGCCCTGTCACTTGAACTAGTCAGTAGATTGTTTGAACCAGGTTGGCTGAAGACTCATTCTTAAGTGTCAACTGTGCACTCACTGGTTAGTCAAATACACATAGGAATGGCTTAATTTTCTGGAATACTCAATAAAACTGCATGCGTAGTTAAAGATGGGATTGGCTATGCAAACACTAAGCAAATAAAAATAAGATTGCTAGTAGCATAAATAATTTTAAATTAAGAGATAAGAAGTCCACCTAAATCAAGACACTTGGAGAAAAATTGTAGCAGATGACAGTTTTTACATTAGGGGTGTCTTTTTAAATTTTAAATTATTCAAACATTTGAAAACACAATAAACTGAACACAATAAACTGAAGTACTCACAGATTTGCAGGCAGCCATTAGCTTGAAATCTGTCTCAGTCCACACGGGCCTTTCCAAGAAAGTATACCACTAGCATCTGTAGTCCTTACTAAAGGATTATTTTATGGAACCAACTGCTAACACAGCTGGCCTGAGGTTTTACTCCCATATAGCACCAATCACAACCCAAAGAAAGCAAAAAACAAAAAGGGGGGGACAGGGGGAGGGAAATAAAAAAGTATTGGAAAGAAAATGTCGCTCAAGAAGGATTTCAACCATATCAAGTAAAAGCATTTTGAATATTAGCCTGTTTCATTCTGCACCATGAAATGATCATGATCAGCCCTTCAAGAATATTTTTAACCTGTGGTGAGTTCCCTCAGTCCATCCAAGAAGTGTCCATGCTGAGGGAACATTTTGTAAGAACACACCAACAAGTTAGAAATATTAAAAGCAAATCAACTAATCAGTGTAACAGATGAAAATTCAGTTGAAAAGAAAGCCAAAGTTGCTACTAAAACTAGAAGGAGCCCAAATCAGACATGCACCAGCCCACATTTCTCCCCACCTCAGGCAGCTGGTTGCTAGAGTTATCTAGAGAAGAAGCCTCCAAACTTGGGGTCTCAGTTCTGATTTGAAGCACCTCTTCTGTTCCCACACTGCTAGTGGAATCTTGAGACTGAAGTGATAAACCAGCATGATCTGACACTGTTTCATCTATGGCAGAATCACTGATTAACTAAAACAGAAAAGAAAGAAACAAAATTCTTCAAAGGAAACACAAATTTCAGGTACAGAATACATAAGTTTCGAAATAGGTTGTTTCAGTATTGTTAGCTATTTGAATTTATTCACATATGATGAATTTCACAGCTTTACACTAGAACTATTACAAACCATCACATGCATTTCTGCAACATTTCTCTTTGAAAAGAAGCTTTTCCTTTAAGGAAAAATATATTCTTTCTTGTTTTAGAAGTTCTTTTTGCTAGATTGAAATCGCTGAAAAGCAGAGAATTTTGTTGGGCGCAACATTAATACAAGCTTTGCGTAAAGTCTGAAAAGCAACATACACATCAAGCTGCTCCCCATCGAGTCAACTTTTTCTTAATTTTATTTATGTAATGCAGAGAGACTTCTGAGCAGCCAGCATTCTTGATTTTCCTAAGCTATATGTACACAGGCTTCAAAATCCATAATTAATTTAGCAATTTCTGTGCTCAGACCTCCATATGACCACTTAATGCTCTTGATCTTATTTAGCATTTGGAGTGGTTTTTTGATCTAGAAATCCACAAAGATACACACTTTATATATAATAGATCCAATTTTGTGCTTATATTTAAAAAAATGTAAGTGTAAAGACACAAAACAATTAATAGTGTTCTAAAATTATAAATCTAAAATTATAAATTATGTACCATCAATGTCATAAAGTAACTTTTTTCCTTCATTGATGCTGTTATGAAAAAGAAGCTTAGCCACATTAACTTAGTTCCTTACTATGTCACTTAGGCTCAAAGTGTGAGCCACACTTATCCATTAAATATGCTAGGGTAAGCTTAAGTTCTCAGATTTCTTCCACAGAAAAACAACCTACCATCTGTGAACGAGACAGTATCTGACTTGCAGTCAGTGCTGCTTCTTCTTCTGAAGACTCATCAGTATCCTCCTGGTTGGTCAAGTTCAAGCTGGGTGTGCTACCAGAGTACTGGCACTCCTGAAGGGACGGTGTGTCTCCTTTGTCAATGCTGTCAAGAGAGCGCCTGCGAACGCCCCAGTTGAAGTTGTCCATGCTTTCACCCTGGAATAGAAAATTTTGCACACATCTGGTATGTACTAGTTTTAACATAATTAAGTTAATACACAAATGAGACAGAGAAAACATGAGTACTGAATGAATCATGAACAGAGTTTCAATCAGCCCTTTAGTTTTATTAAAATTTTAAGTACCTTGGTAAATGCTTGTAAATAAAATATATGGCAAAGGAAGTAGAAATATTTTGAATATCTTCTTGGAAAGTAACTCAATATGTAATCTAGAACTACATCAGTATTGATTTTATAATCTGACTAGGAAGTACAAACACATCACAGACAACAACAGATGAACAAGCCAGGGCACCAGGCTGCAACTTACCTGCAGCTCCTGGTTAGCAAAAAGGAAAACACATATAATTAGAAAGAACGAGGACAAACACTTAAAGATACTCTAGAGCCAGGGAAAAATGTTTTATTACATAGGATTTGCCAACAGTAAAAGACTGATTCAAGCTCTGGAAAAAAGCTTTAGTCAAAAGGCTAGTATTTAAAATAATGTCTCTTTCTAATGAGATTAAAAAAAAAACAACAAACTGATGACAAAACACTAAAATCAGCATGCTCATGATACATTTTCTCTAGCATAACACGTAAAGCAACTGTTCCAACAAACATTGATGAAGTTCTTTAACTAACACACATGAATCTATACTGACCACATCCAACTGACAAAACACTATCAACAATAATTATATACAGGCTGTAGAAAAGATGATGCTGTCACTAACTGTTTGACCAGCTATTTAGTGTCAGTTTTATGAAGTGCACTCTGAATACCAATACCCTGGATCCATGCTTGTGCATTTTCAAGCTGAGATATTTGGGTTTCAAATATCCATCATACTAAGTGGCATCCATATCTTAAAAACACTGTTATTTTAATTCACAAGTACAATAATGATCTTTGATTTTCTCAAGCACTTCATCAACCTTTAACAATTCAGCTAAGCAATATAGAAAAACCTGGTGAAGTTTACTTCACTGGTCTACAGTTACTATAACACCACAGCTAGCCCCAAACACAGCTCCAAAACTGCCTTAACAGTATCTTTTGTGTTGACTTAAGAAATCACAATGATTCATTAAACATGCAAACTAAACATTTTGTAATCCCTTTCTCTCTTGGTGATTTCTTTTTCTCAAAGGAGGATGAAAAGTTATCGCAAAGCAAAATAATTTCAAGTACAACAAAGTATCACTACTGTGGGTTTAAGCACTTAAGTTTAATCTGGATATTACTCAGATGTTAATGTAAAAGCCCCAGTTCATACTGCTGGCATTTAATCACTAGCAATAAAGAACATTCTATATTTTTGGTGAAAAAATAAGCCAGAGCTCTTATACCAAGTGCACTATTTATATGTAACGCCCTAAATCTGTACTATCTGTGGTCTTTCCTTTTTCTCTAGTACAGCACTGCATGTTGCATTCAGGCAAATAGTAAAGAAGAAACTGTCTTTCCTTAATTATGATCTGCCATTAAAATAGCACAGAAAATGAAATTAAAGGTTAACTTCATTTGGTGAAGTTTTCAGCTTCTGCCATCCTATCTGCCAAGTCCTGTCTACTGTTAAAATAATGTTTTAATACTACTGAGACTCAATTCTAAACTTGTATTCAATACAGGAAATGGTGTCTGAATAGTGTGTGGTTGCATCTATGCAATAGATGATAATGAGCCTGTACTTTTCCTAGAAGGAGCGAATACTGGCTGAAGTGAAGCAATACACAGGAAGCAGGAGGAAAGTGAAATAAAACTAAAGAATTAGGGGGGAAAGCCTGTAAAGATGTCTAGATAAATCAGGAGAAGAACAATCAGTGTTTAGATAGGTAGATATTCTTAGTAACTTGTGGACTCATGACCAGCAAGGATTTCCATTACTAATTCAATCGTTTGCATAGATTGTAACAAAACCACTGCAAGAAACTACAAAACATTTGACTTTTTCCTTCCCAGTCCTTTTATAGTCATACTTTTAAGCTTCAGCAAATTCTGGTCTGAAGCATTTTGTTGATCTGAAACAAGTAACAGTTGTTAACAGAATCTTCAATATTTCTCAATACTGAATTTTGTTTTACCTTCCCTCTCTCATTTTGACAGGAGAAATAGAGGAAATACAAAAACTGCAATATACTAGATATAATGTAAAAGTCAAAGCAAGCAATTATAGAGAGCAAGTTAATTGTATATAATGAGATAGTGTATCATACAGTTTGTTACTATGAAAGCCTTTCATCAAGTTCTCAAAATCCAGAAACCTATGAGAAACAATGATTATGCCATTTTCTTAACACACTGTTCCATAATTAAGTTTTCTACTGCATGGTACCCAGGTGCTCATGCTGACATTGGTTACACTGTCATATCACTTCACTTTCAGATAAAGTCACTTAAATCCCTCCAAAAAGCCCTCAACTCTTCCCTCCAAAACCAGCCAACAATTTGCAACAACTTAACCCTGCAAAGTTTTTGGCCCAGGTTTCTCTAACTAAGCTCCATCATGTCACAAATTCTTCTGAATTGGATTAGCTAGTAGGGCTGCCAATTCCTTAGAATTGCACCAACACAACCTTATTTTTAAAATGCTCTCAAATGGAAATACACAGAAGAAACCCCAAGGTCTCACCTCCGCATCTTCCAATTCAACATCTAAAAAGTCAAAGTCTTTAAAAACTCCAAATTGTTGTTCACTGGTATTGTCTTCTACAGCCACTTCCTCCTCTTGAATCACTTCTTCTGTTGCTGAAATTAGACTAGTTTGTTGATCTCCAACTTCCAAGTCTTCATTAGAAGAAAACACAACCTGCAGATATAGGTAAAAACAGAAGTAAAAACTTCCAATTTCTGTGACTCCAAAAGTTAGCTATCCTGCTTCCTGCCATTTAATGTGTGTCTACCCCTGTTCTGATAACACTGTGCTTCAAGACTAGTTGGATTTTAAACTGTATCTTGAAATTAGTGGTATCATTCTCTCCTTAATGTAACTAAGAGTTACAAAGATATATAGAGAAAACATATCACCCAAACTTTATTTTCATAACCACAATACCAGTCAAATTTAAGAACAAAAGAATCCATCATAATAACCAGCCACATGACACAGACCATATTATTTTCACCTACAAACTTCTGTGGAATCACCTACAAACTTCTGTGGAAGGACTGTACACCTTTAAAAGGGATCCAGTACTGTGGCTTTCACAACCTTCACAAATGACAATATTCTGTTTACTTCCATACACTGTTTTTTAATATCTCCAGCTCCAGCTTTCAGGCATCTATTTTTATTTATTTTAGCTTCTTTCTCTAGATTCAAGATCCTTCTCCCACCAATATTTTCCCCAGGTAGGAACTGTTATGCCACAATAAAAAAAAATGTTCTAGATGATAACCAAGGTAGGCTATCCACTTTATTTTAAAAGCTTATGTTAAAAGCACCACCATCAAGCATAGTATGCCAGTGGGGTTCTTTATACAGAAGTAAAACCATCAACATATTTTTACTCAACAGTTAAGACTACTGTTCCTATAAATAACCATGCTTCAAGGTATATGACCCACTGGTTATTTTCAATGGATTCTATGATATTTTCAATACAGCATCAACACCCTTGCAGTCCTCAGCTGCTGCTACGCCTTCGCTCAAAAGCATCTGTAATG
Source organism: Euphonia xanthogaster (assembly GCA_034509185.1). Classification (NCBI taxonomy): domain Eukaryota; kingdom Metazoa; phylum Chordata; class Aves; order Passeriformes; family Fringillidae; genus Euphonia; species Euphonia xanthogaster. Next base: position 45,805,250 of record JAYDZK010000202.1, on the reverse strand, counting down.
GTAGAGATTTAGTCAGAACAGGGGAGACCTAGCTCAATTCTCTTTTCTAGCCAAGACAACCATGCCCACTGGAGTCCTTGAGGACCAATAGTAATCCATTACTTCTGATTCTTCTTTTTAATCTTTCCATTGGATTTGTGAACTGCTGAACCAAAACTAGCTTGTCCAAATCCACTGTTCATAACTTCACCAACAACTAAAAATGCAACAGCATTCTGCTAGTTGGGTTCAAAAACCAGAACAAACCACCATCACCGCTTACCGAAGGATTCTTGGGGAGACCAGAATCTGGACCACACAGAGAAAGCACATTCATTAACTTCTCCCTAGTCCTTCTCTGAAAAATATACCAAAGAAAAATCACGTAGCACGGCAGCTGCTAGAGGTCCAGGTAAAAACAGAAAACATTTGCATATTCAACTAGTCATATTGCATATTGACATCCTCTAAAAACAATCTTAAAATTTTTTACTTTTCACTATTATCAGCTTTTAGTTTATGCTGTATTAATTTACTGTTTTGCTATGACATAATACAAACTTCAAATAACACTTCAATACATTTTTTTTATTACATTCACAAACACTGTTTCTAATACATGTATAAAGTTTGAGGCATGATGTTTGAAGCACGATGTACCTGAGATGGCTGTGGTCTCTTCCAGCTGACAGGAACCAGTGCATTTGAATTGGAGCCTGATGAAGTTGAAGAAGTGCTCCGGGTCACAGCAATGACTTTTGGCTTCCCATTTCTACCAGCCGCACTGTGTTGATCACCATATTTATTCCCAATAATTGGTGTCTAGCAAAGACAACAAACACTTGCTTAAAATTCAAATCTATATTAATAAAGACCACATATTTGACTTTAGAATTTAGCATTATATGAACTGTAGGAAGGTTGGTCTGTTTGTAAGCACTCTGTAAAGCCCATGTCTAATCAACCGAGCCTTGGCTCATTGGGAAATACAAAGCTGAAAACTTGTACCCTATGCAGCAAGGGCCATTCTGCCCACTTGTGTGGCTTTGAATTATGCACATATTATGCTGACAATCCAATTATATTTTTAAACACACTTTAAAACCATATGTGTTATAAGTTTAAAAGATGCAAAGCTTCTCTGTGGAATCATTCCCTGACTTGTACAAATTGTTTTCGCAGACCAGCAACTTCACAAACACGCACACACATTTCTGAAAAAACAATGATCAAATTCAACTCTTTTGACAGCAAATGCTAACCCAATGAACTCTGTGGGAATTTATCTTGTCTCTCAATTATCCACATGCCCTGAAACTTCAGTAGTGAATGTACTTGCCAATTTAAGTAATGTTCCTAAGACATCTATATCTCTTATCATTATCTAGGGTTAGCTTCAACCAGGGGCTCTTACTCCTGATCACTTCTAAAGTTTCTACAATTCTTATGTCTCTACATTACACTGCAGTCACTTGGCCATGCTCCCCTTTTCAGATGTAGAATGAGTATCATCGGTGGTAGGGGTGATATTTTTAACCGCAGGAGGTTTTTCTCCAATTGTATCCCTCTTACATTGAATTTCCTACATTTTGTATCCTATCCCCTCCTCTAAATTTCCTCCCCCTTCCAAATTCATGCCAAAACTGCAGTACAGGGTTTTAATCCTCTCAGCCCTTGAATGCACAGCCCTTCATTTGTTGAAAGCCTGGTATGTTCAGCTGCAAGCAGCAGCCAGGTGCATTGTCTGCTCTCTGACACAGATGAGAAACCCTTGAGAATAACCTTACTGACTTTCAGTAATTGACTCTCTAGATATTCAAAAGGGGGAAAAGGCAAACAAACATCATAAAAGAATTTGAAATTTATCTTCCAGTATCACTCTCATTTACAAGTACATAAAACTTCAACCTCTGCCATTCTTAAAAACTGTACTTATTCAAAAACATATAAATGTAGAAGGCTAATAAAAAATAACGCCTGAGTTTGTAACAGCAAGTCATATGTGCATTGTCATCTAAATATAATAATTACCTCTGATATATCAAAATGAAAATCTAAGGTCTTCCCAGGTAGCTCCTTGGAGACATTATTAAAAATTTTCGTGAAAGAGATTTCTGGAGAGCCTATGTCACCTCCATAAGACTTCGGAATATCATTAGGCACAACAAGGCTTGCTGATCGAGACACCACCAGTTTCAAAATATTAAGGGCTTCCTTCCAATATGGACTCTGAAGAGAACATACACAAATCACACAACAATCCCTTCAACCAAGACAGCAATTTTTATGTACAGTAGCATTTTGTAAGAATCCTCAACCCAAAACCTCTGATCTATTACCCATGGCTGAAGGGGCTAGCACAGGTGGGAAACTTCAGACCCTGAAGTGCCAGGAAAGCAGTGGCCATCCCATGGAGCGTGGTCAGGTCTAGTCAAGCAGGCTCAGTAGCTCCAGCTCACTGGGCCAGCCACAACCAGACCACAGTCCATGTCCCTCCATCTGTGTAGTTACACCATGTTTTTTACCATTGTCTGAAGCAACTGCCCTTTGTGACCCAGGAGACAGAAACTGAGAGTATTTAACTACCACTTAACTACAGTAACTGACAGTACTCAAATTAACAATTCCACCTCTGGCAATCTTCAATTAATTTGCAGCTATGGGGAGAGTAAATGGAATTTGAAACAAGCAAAACTATTCCTTGAAATACGTGAGGAAATACAAAAGATTTTAACTAAGAAGTGAAAACATTGACAAAGTTTTTAGTATCAAACCAATGGAGCGCTTAAAAAATACTACAGAAGTGTGAGAATGTAAGAGGCAGAGCCAGAGTTAAGTGGACTTTCCTTAAAAAGATGATTAAGACAATGTAAATAATTCAGTGGTTTCAATTACACACACTATAAAAAGAATCAGAAGAAGAGACAAAATAAAAGCAGCTTTGTGCAACGATTAAGATTTACACTCCCAGAAATGCAATGATTTTGCCTGAAACTTAAATCTTCCAATTTTTGAAATCAGCATGATGTCTGTTTTGTTTTTTTTTTTAATTAGGAGGCTATGTTTGTCAAAATATTATTTTATTGCATTAAAAAAAGTAAACGCCCCTTTCAATTCTCTATATAGTATATTCTTTATGCTTCTTTGCAGCTAATGAGAGTCTTCAATAATCTCCTCCATTTCTGTGCATCATAAGCATAAAAAAAGCAGTCTCAAACTGGAACTATCCTGCAGCAACTTAGATTTATTTACAGCCATTGTCATTGCAGAGGATTGAAAAGACCCAAAACTTAGTAGAAAATTTAAAAAAGACATGACAATTTATGATCTTTTCTTTTGTCATTTATAGTAACACATTTTATCAAAAATATGTTAAGACTTCTCTGGAAAGATTTTTCACTAGTACCATCTTTTGATAGCTTACATCTAACTAAGATTACATTCCATGGTAGTGTGGGCTTGCATAGAAAGCTCAGAGAGGGGTTAGAGGTGAAGCAAGAAGATACCAGGCCATAAAAACTATAGCTAATGCTAATCATTTCATTTTGCCTAATGCACTCTGACAGGAGCACAATAGCTAAAGTACATATCCATCAATAACAAAACATCCAGGGAACATGACTTTCCTAGTTAATTATGATTAAACCATTTGACTGAAATACATTCGGCAATAATGGAATTCAGAGAAAAAAAAGAAGAGAATGTTGTGCACTGAAATGGTTTTATGCTCCAGGCATTTTTATAAAATCTTTCAGTAAGATGCTAGACTTTCTTCTGTGAAATAGATTTTCAGCAAATTTGTGTTTTGAGTATAAAGGCTTAAATTACCGTGGGCAAAATACTGTGGTTCATCTTTTGGGGACTTGCTTTAATAAAAAATGTACTCAATTTTATTAAGGTGCACCTTAAAGTTCCTCACGGATATATTACTGAGAGTGATTTAAATATTCATTTAACTGTAAAATTTTCTTTTAAAAACATATACAAATAAATAAACATTTGTCCAGCTTAGCAGTAAACATTTTCTTGTGTTTTGATAATTGAAGGATCATCTTCTCTAACTATGTATGACAAGTTGCCTACATCCATACATAGATGTACATTCACCCAGATAACGTGTGCCACCAGATCCAAACCACACTGGACAAATACAAAAGCATCAAGTGAATTAAGTACATAGAAAAAAAAAAACCCCAACCCTATGGAATCTGTCTACAATCAACTCTTTTTATATCTGAAAAAAATTCCCCCCAATATTCAAGTGTAATTTTGATACCATTTTGATAATGAGCAGACAGGCTTTTACAGTTCTTCAGAGTACCTACCTGAACATATTTACCAATAACTTTAATGATTTCCAAATTAAACTGCTTCACTGGAGCTGTGGATAGGTCAATATGACTCAGAAGACTGTAAATGATCTGCAGCAAGGACTGTTGCATACTGGATAAGCCTTTCTCTAACAGCTAAAAGGTTTTTAAAATACAAAATTTAATTAGGGCCTTCAATGGTAGCAAAAAGTGAAAGCAAACATTAAAATACAGCTAACTTCTACAGACATTTATTTTTCCCTTCAAGAAACTTAAATGTACCACTTCCTATCTTTCAAATTTTTGCTTTAGCACTAAAAAACAGTAATGCAACAGCACAATGGTTTTTGTCCTAATTAATTTTTTCCCCTGAATTTTGACATATTTTTAGCACAGACTGAAAGCATCTAATAGTAAAACACTTTTCACTAAGTAAAAGTTCATACCAATTTAAAATCTTAAAACTGTATGAAAAACAATTACAGCAACACCTTAAAGAAGGTTGGTAAATGCAGTTTTACAAACAAAAAATTTATATATAAAGTAATTTGTAAGAATGAACAAATTTTTTTAAATGCCTCCATCGGTTTGAAGTGATACACTTCAAGGACAAGCTCTACAAGCTTTTCATACAAAGTACTTGACATCTTTCCTGTATGAATGGCCAGCAGAATAATACACTGATTTCTGTACTTTAAATTATTTTTTTCTACATTATGTACTACTTACAAATGAACTTTGCAATTAATTTTTGAAGTTGTGATAAAGACGTGTACCTGACTAAAGAAGGTCTCTTAAAATTTTAAATTAAGCTTATTTTGCTAATAAAGCCAAGACAGTGTATATTTGTGTACTACAGAATATAAACATCTACTACCAAACACCATTCTCATAGAAGATCTGTCATTAGAGGGATTCTAATTTGAAGGTATTTATAAATTACTGCCCTGCAAAAAGTCACCTTTTCTACATCCTAGAACATTTTAGTAATATTTTCCTGTTAGAGAAGATATGCTGTATTCCCCCTGATATGCAGAATCATGAGAAAATCGTAATTGGCAATGAATTGTCATGAGATACTTCCAGTAATAATTTACCTCTGCAAGATAAGTTATGAGGTTAAATGTGGCATCTGAGAAAGAGTCATGCAAGTATCTACACACTACATTAATCCAGTTAGAACAGTCTCTGGAATAACTGTGTGTACTGTATAAACTCATCATATGAGCCAGATTGGCAAGAGTTGGTGACTTCTCCTCTGCACAAACCTGAAAAGCAAAACCATATTTAATTATATTAGAAATATTTTTTTCAAAATCCAAGCATTCCTGAGTCATTATGCTTCTCCCAAATTTCACTCTAAGATTTCACTTTAGTTATTTTCTAGTAAGTGAAATCAAACCAATGACACAAGCCTGACCTGCAGTTTCTATTGAATTTTGGTAATGTGGCATCCATGTTCCAAGTTTATCTATTCATCATACACTTGGTATGATGGACCAATATCCCTCACAAGTAATACAAGTATTTAAGGGCAGCAGTGATTTCTGCACTGGCATCAGGCACATACTCTTTGAGTCAGCCTGAGCACAGCCTCAGTGGTTTAGTGGCTCACAAGTCACAGCCTGAGCAGCCAGAGGTGTGTGCCTGCACCTGTGCCAGACAGCTCTTTTCTATTCCCCTTTCCACATTCTTCCTTGAAAGAAAGACTCTGTCTGGCCAGTGCAACACCATCCTGGCTAACAGCTGGTGTGTATCATGTACTGCTTTAACAGCCACTGCAGCTCAGAAATACTTCAAGGTGTTTTTACTGTGTACAATGAAAGAAAGAACATACAACCTTTTCTTCTCTACCAGTAAGAATCACTTTCTACTTGTAAGAAAATTAGGAAGCATGCTTAAAACGTGATTAGGTTGACATTCAAAATTACAAGCAGAAAAACAGAGAAGTAAGAAAAAGTAATTGATATAATTGGTAAGAAAATTTGTTATTGAAATCTAAATTTTACACAATAAACTAAAGAAACAAACAAACTCAGGGGTTGATACAAGGTCCAGGTATATAAATTTGACTGGATCACATCTTTAAAATATGGCCTCTGACAGTTATGTGTATATTACTATTAGAATCACATAGAAGCATTAAATAAGGGACCCCAAAAAATACAGAAACAATGCTGGTGTATATATCCTCCTGGATAGTTCTCAAAGCATCATGTTACATACCTTTGCTATCCTGTCAGCTGTTTCTTTACAAAACTGAGTTGGGTTATCAAAATGTTGTATCAGATGAGGAAGTAGGCACAAGATGTTTAGGGGAAATCCTAAGCACATACATAAACAGAGTTATATGAGTCCTTAAGGTTTTTAATGACTTAATTTAATGTGAAATTAGCCAGTATTTAAAATTCTGACAGCATGACACATACTTTCACACAGATATATAAATTATATATACACATACATTTACCTAAGTATGTATGTATGAACAATGTATATAGATATGTCTGTGTTAGGTATAAAAATGCATGATGAAAATAAAATAATCACTGGACCAATTAATCAAAACTACCATGAAACTGGATAGTTTTAGGTGCTATGTCACATTGTTTCTAAAAATGTGTAAATAGGGCTAATTGAGCTAGTTAGCATAAGATAATGAAAAAAAATACATAGCTTTTAAAACTCACTTGCAAACAATAGCCAATGCATAAAGTTTACATGCAATCTTGCTCGTGAGATAATCATAGTCTGTAATGTATTCTCACTATGTGGCAGTGTAATACAGACAACTGCAGAAAGCATTTTACAGGAGTGTTTCTTTAAGGGAAATGCACAATCACTACTGATTTTGACTCTAGTTAATTCGATGAAAAAATATATTTTTATCACATATTTACTAAAGGTACCTGCTAACTGAGAAGGATCCACCAAAGCATGCCGGGAAATTGTGATGAGTTTACTGAGGAGATGAACTGTCATTTCTTGTGTAGAGGCTGAAGTAAAGCCTTTCAGAAAAAGCTGCTGAAGGCCTGGAAAGTTATTCCATTTCAGTTTATTCTGCACCTCTTCTATCTTTTCCCGACTCTCTGATTTATCCAGAGGCATGTGAATAAGAAGCTTGTTGAGTAGCTTGAGAGCCAGAAGGTATTCATACTCATAATCTGACTCCAGCAACGAAGTTGCAATCCAAAATATGGTGGCCATCAAGTTGACAGGGTCAGTAGTGGGCTGCACATCATACATCCCTCCCTCTCTCAGGGAGGAAAGACTTCTAGTCCTTGCCAAACTTCCACCGTGATTTATCCTTCCATCCATTATATCCAGTGTGTTGCTCCGTCGCCGGTCCCCTCTCCGTTCGCTGATTAAATTCAGTCTCAAGGAATTACTCCTTGTATTGCTGTAGTATCCCAAACAACTGCCACTATTCATGGGACTTGTGCTTAGATTTATCTGTCCAGTGCTTTTCCTATTAGCTGCATACTTGTTTCCCATTACAGAATCATGGTATGAGGTTCTGAAATAAAATCAGTATTACATATTGTTACATGCAAAATACTTTAATAACAAAGAATTTAGAAGAAGGGAGGGAAGAGAGAAAGAAAAAGTTACACTAATCACATATACATGCAGTATACTCTGTTTAATCATCCTAAGAGCATTTTAATACAAGTAAACACAGGATATCTGTATCGATTATTAAAATATCCTTACAGCATAAAGACAACATTGCAGCATCCTATTATCTTTTCTATCAAATCTATTTGTTACAATCCCAGAATACCATAAAACTACAGTAAAATTGGAAAAAGTAGCCCATAGCATGTAAAAGATTATGTGTAAGTGATGATCTAGCATCCCAACTTATTTAAAGATGTGATGAAAGTAGGGAAATGAATGAATTAACACAATTATTACTATGTATTTGTCTGAGGTATCTGACCTTGGAAACCCAACACCTTCCTATTCTGATACTGAGAAATTGAATGTATTCCTAGAAATCTCAGCATTATCAAAAAATTTGCAAGGAAATCAAACAAATATAGATGTCTGTACATTTAGGGATTTTTTTTCAGTTTGATAAAAAGTCATCAAGGTAACCACTCAAACTGTAATGAAACACACAAATGACTCAGACTGTTCAGCTACACTTTTTATATACGGACAACAAACCTGAGGCCTAAGACAGACCAACATTTGCAGAGCCTTTAAATTCAAGAAGTTTAAGAAGAACTGACAATATTTCAGAACTGTGCCATAAGAAACTCCTTGAACACCATTTTTACAAAATTAAATTGAACCCAAGAGGGTAAATCAGAAAGGCAATAAGATATCCTTTTCAGAAAATCTAGATTCTTACAAGTTTTGCTTGAAGCAGAATGATAAAAACACATCAGAGCAAGCAATTTTGCTATATGGATACAGTTATTCTGCAAAGATGACAAGAAATTATTTAATTACATTTATAATACAGATTTTTAATAATTCAAATGTACAAAAGTGCATAATAAAGATAGACTAATAAAAGAACTTACTGAGAAAGGGCAGAAAGCAGATCATAATGCTTCATGGTTTCAGCCAATGTATCAATAGCAGATTCTAAAGTCAAAAGCAGCTCTATGACAAAACCCTGGGGAAAGCCACAGGCCATTATAAATTGTGCAATATGCACAAGGAAGATCACAGAAAATCTACTGAGTAATAATATAAAAATATAACATCAGTAGCAGTAACTTAATTATTTCATGCTTCAATTAGAACACAATCCTCATGAGATGGCTCAATTTAGCAGTATAGCTTCAAGACAAGGAAAAACTTCAATTTATTTATAAGCATTTACTGAATTAATTCTAGTTTGCATTGTTTTTAAGGATGGATTGAAGGATGAAGTAATTCAGACTTATTTTGCAGTATTAAAATATTACATACACTCTTAAGATGTACAATGACACTAAGTAGAATGATTGTTAACACTTTATCAGGTAAAGTTCTCAACAAAAGAAAACAAAAATAAATAATTTTTTATATGACTGATCTCAGTATTCTCTAACAATGAAAGAGGTGGTGTCTACAGTAAACAGATGTATCAAACTCTCTGAAAGAGCCTCTTGCTGTAGAAGAGAATGTGAACAACTTTTCATCAGTTAATTAGGTGAAATTCAGGAAGTGTCATGATTAAAACTGTTTCACATTTGAAATAGTTAAAAATAAAAACAACTGAATAAAACAGTGCTTTTAAATGTTGCTAATAATGCATGCACATCATTTAGGCAGACTTAGTTTTCTAATAAAGTGGGAGCAAAATTTCAGATACCTGAGCTTCTTCTCCTGCGTCTCCAACAGTTTCTACTAGTCTGGAGAGAACATCAGAAAGTGTAGATGGAGTGAGAGGCTGCTTCAGAGCCCTGAAAATCTGAAAAGACCTCCCAGCATAATGGCGAGAGGAGCACGAAAGAGCAGTTTGCAAAGCAACTTCACTGAGACGATGTTCCAATTGATATCCTCCTATGAAGGCAAATAAATAGTCAAGCAACACTGGCTTATAAAAAAACAAATCCACTCGAATTTACTGGAGAGTGAATTGCCACAGTCATCCCCAAATTTTAAATATTCTCACATCCTCTACATTTTTCTCAAGAAGTATTAGTTTCAAAAATCTTTACAGGAATATAAACATGTATTCCAAATACTTAATGCTAGAGAGACTTGCAGACAATGAAACATTTATGATTAGAATATTAACTGTTCACAATAAATTAATAAGATGTTTTATCCCTTTCCTAAAAGATTATATTTAAATCTGTCATAACAGAAACATGAACTGAAGTGAGCAATACACAAGAAAACTATTATTTACAAGCAGTAATTTCCTAGAGTGATTTTAGAGATAACCTATGTATTTACATGCGTTAAAAAGTATTTATTTAGTCCACAGTCTTGCAGATTAGATCATGTATTGTCTGTCTGCTAACATACCTGAGCCAGACTGTTTAAATATAGATACCACATGCTTTAAAAACACAGTTAACTGTTCAGCACTCTTTATATTAGGGTTCTTGGCTGAAACATCTTCATGATTCCAAAGCGGGCCTCTTTTCCTAAAAAAGATAAAAACAGAGTAAACAGAATGTAAAATGTAGCCTTTGCCCTTAATATTATTTAAATGAAATTTAAGCCTTAAGGTTAATTGCAAAAGAATCTACTATGTACTACATAAAAGAAACCATCTAGAAGTGCAGGCACGAATTAGAAGGAATTTTGACAACTGACCAATATTATACAATATAGAAGAAGTTAAGACGAAGTGAAAAGCAGTGTATCAGTTCCAATTGAAATAACTGGGTAAGAAGATGGAAGAGATGTTATAGTATCTAACAGATATAATAGATGGAAGGCATAGTTATAGTATAATAAATAGTTCTCTAAGAAAGAACCAGTACAACTACCACCATTCTGCACTTCCTAACTTCCTTTCTTCCCAATTCCTTTCCATCAATACGCTACACAATTACAAATTTAGGCTGAGGTCAAACAAAAGTATCAAAGCTTGGACAAACAGGTAGGATTTCAGATTAACACCATCTTGAAAGCTTAATATAAACTATCATACAAAGTGCACAAATGTGGATGATTTTACCAATGTCCTGTGCAATAAATTCATCAGTTTCGAATAGTCAGCTCTCTACTCCTAGGTAATCCCTAAACTGCACACACTTGTAGCTCTCTAATCATCTCAATGTATTCTTGCCCTAATTCAAAGTAAAACATGGCAAAATACTTTTAAACAGATAGGACTTGAAAGGATGGTCAAAATTCTCTGAAAGTGTTGTAAAGTTTGAGCTTTTCATATGTGTATCACATAAAAACATTTACTGGTGATAAAACAGAGACAGAATTAGACAACATGATGCTAAATAGTGAGACATTTGCCATTTTCCCACAGAATATGTGTCTCAACAAAAAATAGCTGAAAGCTTACCTTGAGGTAATAAATTCTATAAGAGTTTTTACTTTTTCATCCTGCTCTACTGAAATGTCAACTTCATTGAGGATTGTGGTGTGCAGTTGAGAAATGGCAGCACTTGTATTTCCTAAACTGATGCTAGAAGAGGTAGAACTTGAACTAAGCCCTGAGTCTGTCATTGGGGAGGGCTGGTAATCAGGTATAAAATCGTGAACACCTGCTGAAATTGAAACAAGACGATTATGCACTTTTGAGTTCACAGTTAATAATAAATATATCAAAAGAAAAAATAGCCCTCTAAAAAGATCAGTAACTTAGTAAATGTAATGCGAATACTGAAAAGAGAATAGATTAATGGATACAATAATTTCAAAGAAATCAACAAATCTCATATATCCAAATTCTTCTTATGACTTATCTGAACTTTAATTGGGGACTGCTAGATCCCTTTTAAAACCCCTGTATTATCCTTGATTTTGTACTAATAGTATCAGAGCTCATCAGCTTCTGAGGCATCTCAACTTAATTTAAAAAATTATACAGACTATTTCTTACGAATGAGAAGACTTCTTTTGGTAAAACCGAGTCCCACTGTAACTGACAGTACTTGAAATCAGTGAACACTGAGTATTATCCAGTGAATGGACTCTGAGCAGAGCCCCTGTGGCTGCACGAAGTTTCTCTGCTCATGGCCAGAAGATTTTTCTCTTCCATATAAAGAATCACGTGACAATAAAATACAACTGCAGTGACTCCTCACACTGCCCTTCTATCCATCTATGAAGGGCTGAGGGAAAGTAAACTACCAAGGAAAACTGGCAGGGCCTGTGACTGTAGCACTTGTATTTAAATAAGCTTAAGACTCATTAACCCACCACAAATTTTCACTACAGAACCACAGAGTTTGGGCTGGGGTATTTGAGCTTAGCCAGCTCAAATAAAATTTAAAATTAGCTTGTCCAACCTTGTGCTACACGTGCATACCTGTAAACACCTTCTCCTAGTCCCCAGCTGGAAATGTTCAATGCTGACCTTATTCTAGTTTCTATCAAACAACTTTGTTTTACTGTGTCCTGTTTAGACAGTTTTATCCAAGCCCTTAAAGATTAGGAAGGGAATGGTTTGTATGTGCCACTGTCTAGATGTACCATTAAAGTTCTGCTGAACAGATTTCTATAAAATAATCCTTCCACTATACACAGTGGAATTTAATTCCTCATTGCTACAAAAAAACAAATTCACAAGTCAGACAACTACTTTTGCTAAGTAATAAAACCATTGCTGATGTGAACAAAAGAGAACAAACAACTGTATGACAATATGCTGCCACCTACTGAAATAATATGAAATACTAAATTAAAAAAAAAAACACAAAGAACTATTTCAATAGAAACTACAATACAGTCTCACCATCACAATATTCTCTTCATAAAGAGATACACAGAAATATAAAGTATACAGTATAATTACAATATTGTAAAGTTAAGGGG
>JAYDZK010000202.1:45761908-45792407 GCA_034509185.1 Euphonia xanthogaster | reverse complement strand
AATATTAAAAAGTAGTATCTCAAAAAATATTCTGATAGCCAATAAAGAATGCAATCACAGCTGACAAAACTTGGAAATTTTAATTTGCTATAAACAAGTAAGAGACGTATCTTCTTGTTTTTATTTTCAAAGGCATCATGAAAACTACTGTATTAAAGGTCCAAAACATAGATCTCCCTCTTTGATTTCCACTACTATTTGTCATATAACTGTGCTCCCTACTCTGATGACTGAGCATGAAGTGCCAATGAGAACCCTATATTCATTTTGACTTCATTAAAATCCAAAGAAATAAATTTTAATGCCAAGGCCTCAGGAAAATATTTCAAACAACAGAAATTTTATTAATGCTTGTAAGAAGAGGTAACTTCCCATGTTACTTTAACAGGCAACATGTAATAAATCAAAAGCATACCTGTGAAAGTGTAATCTAAATGGGTAGCTTGCTTAACAGTAAGCACCCTGGACTCGTTGAACTCTCTGTTTCTGAGCAGGACAGAAGCAACAGACTGGACATTACTGCCAGAGCCCATCACTATCAGTAGATGCAAAAGTAGTCGTTTACAATGCTCATAGACTTCAGGGTGACCGTGGTCGAAACCTAACACAAAAGGAAAACAGCAAGGCTTTACGATATTCAAGGGCATGTTGAATTACATTATTTAAAAAATAGCAGTATTCAAATTGGTCTGCTATACTTCACAAAGTACCAGATAGAGAATTCTCTAAACAATATTTTTTCAGTGTTTCAATATAGAAACAACAGCATATAGTTTAACAAACTGTATGTTGATCAGATATCTGATAATCCCATGCAAGGTTAAAGTACAAAATAATTTTAAGTAAGAAGAATTTAAAGAACTTCATTTGTGCTCTGTATGAAAATTATTACACTTAGAAACAGAAAGGAAAACATTGAATTTTACTGTGTCTTCTACAAGAGGCAAAAGTGACTCTTAAACAAAGTGCCTTAAAACAGCTCCAAAAAAATCTACATTATACTAATTAAGCTGAAAGACATTTAATCGAATTTAAAAAAATACTGTAAATATTACCAAATTAATGGGATTTCAATACAATGGTAAAAATTAATTTAAATATCAAAAAGAACAGCTGAGAATTCCTCAAGTTACTGTAAGTATTTCTGTAAGAAGTTAGTTACCTATAAAAATTGCATGAAGCAAAAGATGCAAGTATCCTCCCCATTCCACCTTTACACTGTGGTCAACTATCAAATCAGTCAAAAGAATCACTGCTATATTGCATCTAAAACAAAAAACAAATAGTATGTTAGAAGAATGGAACAGGAACTTCACAAAGAGTTGCAAAGAGCTTCATATGCTTCTAACTTGTATTCTTCAGTCTATAAACATTCACAAAGCTGTGTTATAAGGGAAAAGATGAAGGCGAATAATAAAAATAGAAACATTTTAATCCTCCAGATTAAAAGCTTGAGTAATCTTAAATTGCTAGACCTGTGAGTAAACCCACAGAAAACAAATGTATTATTAACTGCCCTTTAATCTGCTATCTTCAAACGACTGTATTTGTGCAACACAAATGAAAACATAAGGAACTGCCACTGGCAATGCCAAAACAGCTACCTGTGAAGTGACATGCCCGGAGGAGAAGTTTCAGGCAAGTAATCCACCAGTGGTGACCAGCAACCTCCAGAAGGTGGGAAAGGGAGAGGCTCTCCTTGATTGTGCTCCATCACCTTCAACCGCCAGTTGGAATAGAGAGGCATTGAATCGCCTAACAGAACAGAAAATTAAACCAGAAATATATTTACAATGCATATTTCTGTATGCTACAGTCTTCTGAAGAAATATTTTTAAATTCTTGAAAAGGTGAGATCTAGGAGAGGGGAAGGGGAGCCAGTGTAAACAATAGTAGTTGGACACAGTTTATTGAAAGAGGAAAGTGTTATTTCTTTTAGTATAAAGAAGCTACATAACAGAGTAAGATGTTTTTGAATAGGTTAATAAAACTTATGATTAAAGGCAAAGTGATCTAATGTAATTTCCTTGAATTTCAAACCTCATGCCAGATAGGGAATTAATTAAGGCTGGGTCCTAAGATTTAACTGAACTCATCTTGAACAGCATTTTATTATAGGCTAAGGAAGTACTCATCAAGAGCACATCGTTATAGGTCTCACAGCTAAACCCCACCAGTGCCAGATAATGCCAGCCTGATCCATGGGTAACTTGGAAGTTGCCACTTTTACAACAGCATAGCCCAATCCCACTGGTTGATAAAAGTTACTACTTATAAAACTAGTAAATTTGTCAAGAAAGCACAGAAAGACATTTAGTTTTTTATTTAGCAAGCTTCAAAAGTGCAAGAAAAACATCAGCTGTTTGGTATGAGAGTGTACTGTGTTAACACACCCAAAATGCTTTTCTGGTTTAAAAGTTGTTTTGGACTTCAGAACTATCAGTCAAGACTAGAAACAAGAAAATTGCCTCAATAGTTCAGTGTTTCAGTGGTTCTACCAGCTCTGTATGGAAGTATAGCTGTGGAAGTTTCAGATGTTCACACATGTATCAGCTCATTATCACCTTTTCCACTGGAAGTGACAAACTCCTTACCGATGGAATACGGGAAATATCATCTAGTTCAGGATACTCAGTGTTGCCATCACAAACAGCAAACAAATCCAAAACTGACTGCAGCTGTGATTCTGGATAATGCCTATCCATGCAGTAATAAACATTCTGGCTGATCAGAATCCATTAACCTGCTACTGACCCAAAGTTTAGGAGATTCTGCATTAGCATGCCCAGCCCTTTCAACAGTCTGTGTAGAGGACATTAGGTTCACCTCCTTAACAGAGGCAGTAAGAACTACATATTCACTCTAATCTTCACAGTGTGCAAAGAATCAGTCATTGAAGAGTGCATTAGAAGATCCTAATGGACTCTCGTTGCTTCAATACAGCAGGGACAGGATAGGTTCCATACTGACATCTAAAGCTCAAAATGCAGAAGTTCACCTCCTGTTATTCAGTCATACAAGAAAATTAAGGAAAAGGCAGTGCTGCACTGTGTGCTGTAACATACCCAAACTACTTAACCAGTAGTAAAATCAGTGGTCAATAAAAAATTGAGTAAAACCTAAGTCTGTGGGACCACTTCCATGACTGAAATATATCTGATTATCCCATGCAGGGTGAAGTACAAAGTCATTTAAATTACTAACAAACTGTTAGCTGAAACAAGAGTTTCAGTGAAACTTTTGACTAAGCACACAGAACCCACTAATGTAACACATCATT
Source organism: Euphonia xanthogaster (assembly GCA_034509185.1). Classification (NCBI taxonomy): domain Eukaryota; kingdom Metazoa; phylum Chordata; class Aves; order Passeriformes; family Fringillidae; genus Euphonia; species Euphonia xanthogaster. Next base: position 45,789,127 of record JAYDZK010000202.1, on the reverse strand, counting down.
TACAGTCTGACCACTGACCTCATTTTTGCCTGATTACACGACCTGCTTTGCTTTTCATAGCACTGCCATGGTGATTTGTATCTTAGGCATTGGTACAAAAGTAGCCACAGTTAGTAAGCCTTAAGGAAATCTTTGCAAATGCATAATGGAGCTTCAGAAGAAATTTTTACCTCTTTCCATACCTCTGCATCTCAGTTGAAAAAAAAAACAACATATATCACAAAAAATAACCCAAGACACATTTTCAGAACAATCTTGGAAATTAGATGTACATAAAGAGAACCTTTTTCCCTGCTGTATTTTACTTTGCTATGGATTCAAAAAAGGTTAGTACCCTTTTTTTTAAATAAGTAAAGGATAGAATGCTATCCTGTAGAAGAACAATTACTCGTAATTTTCTTTTTTTAAAAAACTTCTTTTCCATCACCTTTTTTTAAATGTCATCTTCATCCTGCTCATCTCTATTTCTTGTGCCTAACTGTCAAAGGAAATGAAGTAAAACCATTTCATTCAGGAAGATGGTCACAACTCATTCAAGAGGATAACAGAAAGAACAAAGCATATTATCTTCCTTGAATATTTTACTGCAGTATGCTAAACTTCAATAGCTGTAATAAGATGGAGGAAGATTAAAAAAACCCTGATTTTTAATAGGTGTATGCAAAAAACATTGATAATGCTAATTTCTTTATATTCCACAACCTTCCACAGAAATATTGACTTTTGAAAATTCTGCGTGCTATTCATAGAAATATTTTAAAATAAAGAATATTACTTTTTTCCTCTTCATATGATCCTCCAGAGCTGCTGCTGTAGCGAGATTCCAGTCTGTGGTGCTGGCGGTTTAAGTTGCTGTTCAAGCCGGTGTAGATGTCTAGGTGTGCGTAGCTGTAGGTGCAAACAAAGCAGAACTAGTAAGTGACATTCTGTGACAAGCACTAATCAGGGTCTCTCAGTAAAACTCCATTTCAGCAAAACTCCTGTACAAAAAACAATTCATCTTACAAGGATAATCATGCTGCCAAAGCACCTCGGCCATGTAAGACATACCTTCTCAAGCAACACCAGATAAGGGGATTCAAAGAGATTATCCACTATAAATTGTATTTCTGTTCCATCATTTTCACTAACATTTACACAAATTAAAATAATTGTTACCATTTTACATAAGTTCTTTTCACTCTTGAACAAAATAAGGAAATCATTATGTGATCTGGCAGAGACATATGCATGTATACGCACACAGTGCTCAAGATCCTACATTGCTAACCTGAACTATAAAGAAATCAGAGATATTAGAGCGCTAAAAGCACCATTTTCAAACCGCTTCTATGTAAGTTTCTAAAATTCTCTCCTTCTGGCAAGTCCAAGATGTACAGGGTACATCTTATCAAGAAGCATATACCCTGGGGAGGTTTGAGACAACCCTACGGTATATGCCAAAACTCAGAGACTTTCCAAACTGCCTTCATTACTTAACAAGTTTCTTCAGCTTGAGCCCCCATAGCAGCCAAGTCCTTGTCTGTGCCTTGCTAGGCTGAATTCTGAATGAAACCTTGCTTTCCAAGTTTCTGACATTTACTATCATACAGCTCCACCCCAATTTAATTTAAGTATTGGGGTTGCCTTTACCAATATGTTTACTATTCTAATTATATTGACATAATTTTCCTAGGGAAGGAAAGAAAGTGTCCAACTGGGAAATTATATCAGAACTGTAATTATTAAAGCTCTCAAACAAGTTGTCAGAAACTCATTCGCGAACTTATGACACAGTTGCTACTCGACAGTAATGGCATCCATGCACACTTTTGCTCATGCTAGTTACAGAGTCTCCACTCCCTTTCCACTTGAAGGTTAGCTGTCCATATTAACACAAAATGACAGCATGCCCACAGTCAGTTACTGCTGAGCTCAAAGTACACAGCCTAAGTCTATATCAACTGTTTTCTTTCCACCAGCCTCACAGTGTCTGCGAAATTTCTCCAAAAAATTATGTTTAAATAGGTCCAAAATTAGGGGGGGAGAAATCTGTTTTAAAGTTAGTTGTAAGGTATCTTGACACAGATACCAGGCATCCAAATAACCCAGTTAAGGAATATAAATTAGCAAGACATAGGCACTGTTCATTTCCAGTGACGTAATAAACCAATCTGCAAGTCATAAAATCCCATCATTACTTGAGTTGGAAGGGACCTTAAAGATCATTTGGTTCCAACCCCCCTGCCATGGGCAGGAACACTTTCCACTAGACCAGGTTGCTTAGAGCTCTATCCAGCTTGGCCTTGAACATTTCCAGAGATGGGCCATCCACTTTTCTGGGCAATGTGTTCCAGTGTCTCACCAACCCCACCTTACAGTACAATTGCCCTCATGTGAACACACAGAGTCCAGTGTAATAGTAGTTACGTTAGGCACCACCAACAATATAGCTGTAAGCAATACAATGCCTGACCTGGACTGGAGTTCAAACTACAGCTGAGGCTGCTACTGTTAATCCCAAATAGTATTCCAGTTCTGTTGACATGCATGCCATTACATGGAATGTAATCCCTGCAATGAAGACATACCTGGAGCTGCTGAGATGGGAGTATTTAAAGTACCTAGAAGGAATTCCAATAATTCAACTAATAACTGCTCTTTGAGGAGATACTTACTTCTCTTCAATACTGTCTTTCATGTGTTTACTGTCAGGGTTGCCATCTGTGGGAGCCACCATTGTATTGCTACTAGAAGTGGTGCCTGTGAATTATGGACAAGGAAAAAGGTTGGTCAATAAAATGGAAAAGTAGTCTTAAGCACTACAAGATCACCCTTATTTACTGGTCCTTGCCCAGAGCCCTAATCAGGTTTATTCTACAGCAACTGGCAAATACAAACTGAGCCATACTTTCATGTGCAATAAAGGATTGTGAGCCGCTACCATAATTTCACTAACCGGAAAAAAAAAAATTATCTATTCCAGGAATCTCTAACTCTTCAATGTGAATTAAGTAGAAAGTTTTTAAAGCGGTATCTAGAGACCTATTTCCTTTTTTCCTGTATTATACACCTCACAGTAATCTGTAACGTGGTTGGACTTTGTTATCCAGTTAATTCAAACCACAAACTCATTAAGGATTAAAACCTAATAGCCTGTGGTGAAGCTTTTAACAATTTTCTTTTAGGAGAAATTTGCAAGCATCACATTGAACTGACAGCCCCAATTGGAAGCAATTTTGCACCCTTCTAGCCTTTGCTATTCTAAATTACATTAAGTGCAAGAGCCCCAGAACTTTTCTGCACTTTTTTTAAACACTTCCAAGAATAAGTGCCAATGCATCCACCATGTGATCCAGATAATACCATGTGATAGCTCCAGGCTGCCTCATAATATTGACAAATTTTCAGCACAGAAGTTAAGGCCTTGCTTAGATACCCTCCCCACATCTGTGTCTTTTGCAGCTCAATTTGACAGATGGAAACACCACCAAAACAAGACTGCTTCTCCCCACATTTCTCAGCATGTTCTTTGATTGAAGTATGAGGTAGACACTTTCGGTATGTTCAGAACTTTGGGGGGTTTCTGATGATCGATCTATTGTTAATAATTTCTAGATAAATTTTCCTAAGTAAGTGAACTTAAATCCTCTTGAAACAATTCCTATGGATGCAGTTTGTGTCTGTAACAGAACTTTAAATGCAACAACTTGGATTTAAAATTATATGCATTTTCCCCATGGTTTTACTGACTAGACATAAAAGTCATATAGTGAGGGTAAACAGTGCAAGGTCTCTGAACACAGATGAAGTCTGATGCACATATTAAGACAAACCCATCCCTTGTGAACCCATCAGATGTTCTTCAGTAAGAATTCTGGGTACACCAAAATCTGCAGATACTGTAAAACAAACCTTTAAGCTGTTTTTTAGAAACAGAACCTTGCACTCCTATTGAATATTTACAAATGCACTCTAGTAGCATAACTGATTGATAGCAGGATGTTTATAATTATCAATAATAACAGTTCAAATGAGTTAAGTCAGTAAATGCTTACCTGAAGTGACAGAGGGGATTTTGTAACTGGATGTAATGCGGTAATATGGTGGATTATCCATATGGGTGACTCCTGAACTGACAGGATCCGTAAGCTGAAGTTCACTCACCAGCTCTTCTAGTAGTTGCATTGTTTTGTCTCTACCCAAATAAACAATGACTTTCTTTACCTGCCATAAAAAACACACATATAAAAATATATATATTTATATTAAAAAATTTGAATACCACAACCTGTTAGAATCAGTATCTACCTGCACTGCAAGTGATGATGCATGAAACTTACTCTAGTTCTAAAAGCAACCAAAATTGCTTTCCTAGCTGTCAATAGCAGGAAGCATGGGAAATATATCACAACAGTAAGAAAGTAAATCTTCTGAGTTCCAGTCTTCTGACAATAAAGTTTGAAAGTATGCTTCTGAAAATTATTTAAGCAAAAGATTTTCTTACAAAGGTTTTAGAAGCACCTGAGATCAACACTGGAATGAATGTACATTCTGATATAATTTCTTTTTGATATTTCAGTTCTGTTCTATACTATTTCTTTTCCTGCATATTACTATATTTTTCTTCATGCTATCCTGCAGTGCTCTCACATACATTTTCACATAAAATAAAATTGGTTTTGAGGGTGCTTGGGATGGTTGGTGAGGTTTTTTTGGTATAATACTGGTCATGAAAGAATGATGCTCTGCAGGGTAAAATTGGTGCTTTATTTTCCTGTATTATCTATCTTTTTAGGAATATACTAAATTATACCATGGGAAAAAAATTGTTCAGCATGTACTCTTAATAAAATTAATCCAAGTTTAGCTATCAAACTCTTAAGATTTCTTTTTATGACAAAAGAAAATAAAATGCTAAGACATATGTAGAATTTTAGTAACTCTTTCACATTTTTTATTATTTAATCACTAAATAATGTCTATGGTCTTCATATAGTCCTACATTCATTCCATGAATGACAAATTAATTGGTTTAATTGACTGACAAATTGATGCTGTAATTTTGACATAAATGTCCAAAGTAATGCAAACAAAAGAACTGAATTTGATTTGTTCATAGTATTAGTGGTCATAAAATACAGGGTGGAGATTTTGATACTATAAATCCTACCTCACATTTTTATTTGGTGATCTTTGCTGCTAGAAATACTAATTTTTAAAATATCAATAAGCACCAATGAGAGATCTGTCACATACTCACATAAGGCAAAAGGCTGGGTTCACTGTTCACTCCACAAATACTGATCAAGAAATGCAAAATTATTTTCAGATTCTTTGGCCAGCTGTCTGCCAAAGTAGTCCAGACATTTTCTATCTCTGACCAAGCCACTTCATCACCATACTAGAAAACAAAAAAAATGTATGTCCTGAAAACTTCATGAGAAAACACTGTACTCAGAAATTACCTGTACTGATCAAGTGAAACAGGCTCTAGAAAAAAGAGACATAAATCTTGTAGGAAACTGTTGCCTTTTTAATGTTCCAGAATGATGCTTTCACATGTATTTTTAAAAACATACTCTGGAAATAGCTTTTTCTTTTATAGATATAATTGTATAAAAATATATTTAAACATATGTGTACATATTTTATATCCCATTGATATACAATACATTAGACTGAGGAAGCTGGGCCTTTCTAGTCTAGAGAAGAGTGAGAGGGGAGGGTCTCATTAATGCATATTAATATCTCAAAGGCCAAGAGAATGGTGCCAGACTCTTTTTGGTGGTGCCCAGCAACAGGACAAGGAGCAATGGGCATACACTAACACACAAGAAGTTCCACCTCAACATGAATTTCTTTCCATACAGGGTGGCAGAGCACTGGAACAGGCTGCTGAGGGAGGTCATGAAGCCTCCTTCTCCAAAAAACAAAACCCCACCTAGACAAGTTCCTGTCTAACATGCTCAGGGTGACCCTCCCTTGGCAGGAGGGTTGGTTCTGATGATCTCCTGAGCTTCCTTTCAACTCTAATGACTCTGTGAAATTTAACAGAGACCCAGTCTCCCAGTTGCTGACAATACTGAATAAAACTCCATGGAGCACACACTGACAAGAGCTTTTAACTGATAGTTCAAAACATGATCTCTCATCACTAGGATTCTCACTGACAGGAGCACTGCATGTGAGCAATACTTCTCTGTTGGAAGTAGCTATGATGGGAAGAAGGAGAGTCAATAAGGCAGCAAGACAGGTTCCAAAACTCCACTTTGAGATCACAGGTATACAGGCAGCTAGGTATTCTCTATCCAGCTAGACATCTATATTGCAAAACTTTAGTTATATACTGTCACAATACATAACAATTCCTATGACATTTATGTTACATATTACATATTTCTTGGAATACCTCAAAACTATAGGGTATAGTTTGGGTATACAAAGCACCTCCACAAATATGAACAGTACCTCTTCAAAGCTTGGTGACATAATATTTCTGAACAGTATTTTTCTGCATCCTAAATAGACCAATCCACTGAAACAAGATAAGCATGTAAGTAATTAATTTTACCTTTGCAGTCATGTACATCAGATTGTTCAGAACCATAGCTGTAGCCTGTGGTGATCCCCAGCCTTCCCCTCGTAGCCATCGTCTACTGTTCACCATCATTTCTCTGTCTTTCAGAGAATCTTCTTCATCTTCATCTTGCCGACGAATAGTTGGCAAAGGTTTCAAGTCCACCAACTCAATATTGTTCATCCATGGCAGCAGATAATGCAGCATCACCTGTCTCCCAGCTGGGTGAGCTGTTTGGATTCTCTGACTCACTTCTGCCATTCAAAAATTAGGTACATACACGAATTCCAAATCAGTAATGACAACTGGCTTGGTAATAACAATCATGAGCCCAGCACACCATACTGATATAATGTCATGCTGATACAAATGCGTTTTTTTTGTTTAGCTGACTAGTGTCATTTCATAATGATTAAGTCCACAGTCTTCAGCAGAGCTAAGTGAAGACACTGCTGACAAACAGTATGATGAAGAAATCACATTAGTATGCACGTATGTGTGTGTGTGAAAACTTTTTCTTCCTTATATTAGTCCTAGTAGGGTTTTTTTAATTTATGTAATAGGTTATTATTCTACAATTGTTTAAAAATGGTACAGAATAATGCATTTAATCAATCTACAATAAATAACACACTAAAGGGAACAATGAAAGAATGATTTTTTAAAAAATTGCAAATTATTTCTATAATGTGATTTTCCATGGTTATCAGAAAGTCAGTAAAAATATTTTTGATTGATGTTCTTTTACCTTGAATATATTTCAAACACAAGTGAACAAAAACTGTCACTTAGTAGGCTTTTTTGTCTCTATTCAGTATGATGATGTTGGTGTCCTAATTTTAGTAAATTACATATAAATCAGTTATTAAAAAATAAGAATGACACATTTTGTACAATGCTTTTGACTTGATGAAGTTTTTTGTTTTGTTTTAAAATCGTACCTGAGAAAATAGCAAGTGTCAGCTCAGGGTAAGTCCTTGCTAATTCTTCTGACAGTTGATAATACGACATAGAATACAAATGTGGTAAAGGAGAAGGCTGTCCCAAAACCCCATCCATCCGCTGAACTTCCAGTTTGTGAGCGTAACGGAACATCTTTGGTTCCAAAATCTACAACAGTAATGTTCAGAATTTGAAGCTAAGTATAGAGCTACTGTAGAAATTTTTATACAAAAATCACTTCTTAAATTCATGTACCTGTTCTCATTTAATGTTTCTTATCTATGCAGATCTCCAAACATCTACAGCATTTGCTAACACTGTGGTAAATTAATAGGAGACTAACTAAGATACATTCCACTGGATGAGTTTCCAGCAATAAAGTTCCAAAACCTGCTTTCACAAAATACCATCTTAAATACAAACTTATCCATAATGAAATGTGAAATACTATTTAACATTTGCATTTCTAAACAATACCAGTTTTTGCTCATCTGTGAGATATGGACAGGAACAACACAAGCTCTTATGTGATAGAGATGCAGCAGGAGGCTAAAGCACTCTGATACTTTAAAAATAAATTTGGCCTGATTTTAAGAAGAAAGATGGGGATGATGCATCAATAATGAGAAGAAAGATGGGGATGATGTATCAATAAGGGTGTGACTTCAGTGAGGACTTAATTGTTGAATTTAGCTGACCAAAAAACCTTCGAAAAAATCTCCAAGACTTAAGGTCTGAGCTACTATCAGCACAGATTTTAAAACACTAACGTTACCTTTAAGCTTACCCCTAAATGACCTCAGAAAGGAATATACAAAAGTAAATTAAATAGGTAACAAGATCTTCTCTGTCACCTCTCCACACTGACAGATGAAAAAATGTTTGGTAATAGTGCAAAAATCAGAAAACTGACTGCTACCCCAGCAGACAGTGAAGGCTGGGGAAACAATCTGCTTCTCTCTGAGGTGCTTTTGGACAAATGGACCTACATATCACTCTGGGCCAAATCAAGAGAGTCCTGATTTAGGTTGTTTCTTGAAAAAGTAGGCATTATGAAAATACAGGTTTTGAGTGCATGGAAACAGACAGACTTTCAGGAAAGTATTTGTGCCAGGTAAGGATCTGGTTTAACTATGTAGTAAAATAGAGGAGAAAAAAAACCAACATTCTATTTCACTACTGAAGACAACCAAACAAAACCAGATTTTTTTTAATATATAGGACAATTATTATTTTAAAAGAAAAAATAATAATCTGAATTAGCTTACAAACCTGCAATAGTTGCATAGCAACTTCATAGATAGCCCTAGTAGAATCAGCTGCTTTAAATAGTATCAGATTCAGGAGGGTCACTGTATCACACTGGTAATCCCTAGGAAAAAATGGCAAGTATGAAAAAAAATAAAATTACATTTGGTTTTCTAAGTCTTGAATTCATTTAAGTTTAATTTACAAGGAATACAATAGGGGATCGAATAACATTTTGAGAAGTTTCTCTAGAACACAAACACACAAACAGTGATGATATTTTCTCTCTGTGGAAGCAAATCCCACAGTTCTACATAAAAGCACACTGAAAATGGAAGTTTTAAAGCTTTGAAAAATGCTGTAGTACCTGTTTTGGAACACGCTGGCTATGGCTTTAAAGCAGCCAGCTGCTACCCGCTTGGAACCTGTGTAACACCGGTCAACGGCCCAGTACATGAGGTTACTCTGGTCAGGATTGAGTTCCAAGAGCAGCATGACTGCCTCACAGCCTAGCTGGTGAACCTAGGGAAGAGTAAATATATATTTTAAAATGTATAAAAAAAATCAACTTACGAAATGGCATAAAATAGGAAACCAACTTTTTAAGAAAGCTGAAACCTTTGGGAACATAAAATCTGTTCTATCCAAAACCAATGACACCATAGCCTAAAGTGGCATCAGATAACTCTATCACACTGTTTACTGTTCAACTTGCACTCAGTCATAAATTATTGACACAAATAACTAGAGATCTACTGACTTTTTTCACCCCCCTTCAGTTCCAAGGCTAGTTTGAGCTAAATTTTTTATGTCTTGCACGGAAACACTGCCCTGAAAGCACTAGATACAAAGAAGCATTTAAATACATGCAAGAATTCCAGTGGGATACAAGGGATACATCTGCATGGAGACTTGCACCTTTCCTGGAATCAAAGTAGCCCCCAGGGGCTGTATTTTTATGTAGTCCTAGCATTATAGGGCAATAGAGGTCCTGCCTTTAAAGCTTACCTTGCTGTTTAGATGAAAAGCTTGGTTTTACTAACTCTGAAGGACCCCAAGGAACTCTACAGTCTCACAAGAGTTCAAGTTCAAAATCTCACCTCCTTTAAATTTGTGGAACACCTGACTTATTACTACAACTTAACATGGCTGATCAGTTGTATATAAACAATATACAGTGCTTCACCCCTTGTCCTTTCCTCTTCCATTCTGTTTCTCTGGTCTGATTAGGGACCACCTTCCTCAACAGGGTGAATACACATGAAGGACAATGCAAAAGCCTGTGCTACTAAAACAGCTTCGAGCTTAAGTAGAGCACTTAGGCAAATCTGTCTGCAAACTCACTAAAACATGGGTTTGAGGCACTGATAGTTGCAAAGTGATGTTGATATTACTTGTATTACCTTTTTATCTTGTGAATCCAAAATATTATCCAGCCATTTGTATAAATAGCCATCAGATGAAAGCCCAACATTGTCTGCAACAGGGCCACAACACAGTACAGCAGACATAGCCTTTGGAAAGCAATTGAAAAACACATTTAATAACTCAGATACAGGAATTACTCTTATTCAGTTCATTAAAATATCAGATAACTAAATTCCACTAAGAGAGAAAGACCAGGGGTAATAAAAAATGTTTAACATTTTATTCAAGAAATTACGAAATCATATTTTTCTCAACTTTCAAATACAAGGAAAGGTCAATACTAAAATGCTGACATATTGAAGAGTTAATACACCATTAACCAGTTTCATTGCTAATGTACATTTAGATGAAAGCCTTTAACTTAAGCAAATGAGAACTAAAGTCAGAAAGTGAACATTCAGTAGTGATTGTAAGAAATTTCAATAGCAAGTGCAATAGTGACAGTATGGGAAAAGCTGAACTAACATAAATACACATGTAAGCAGAAGGAATAAAAAGGTGCTAAAACATGGGTGTGAAAAGCACATCTAAAAGCCCGAAATGTTAAATTTGCATCATGCTGACGCAACGATCTATTTCCAAAATTCAGAAGTGTTAAAATACCTTTAATGCACAGTATTGGTGTCTGTTTATTCGCATGTTTCTATCACTGTATCTGTCCAGGGGAGTAAACATGATGCTAAAAGGGCCTGCCCAGTGACTGAACAGCATAAACAGACTGTGGCGTAGACTCTGCTGTGGAAAGACACTTCTTCTCTGGTGAACTGTAAGAAAAGCACACAGTTATACACACTCCCCTTGTAATTCTTTAAGATAAAGCATGTAACACAAACAGACCCAATGAATATAAAAGGAAAAATCCATGTAAAGACCTACTATTATTTTAACACCATAATGCCTGGATGTAGATTGACTATTGACCTGTTTAATGCAAGTAGTGTAAAAGAATAAGCTATTTATTACAGAACTGTCTATTACAGAACTCAAATACATAGACAATCAACAGGACTTTGCCAAACAGTACCAAAAATCTCTTAAAACTAATACTGCTAAAGTTGTACTCAAAACTGATGTCACAAATTATTTTAATAAAAGTATTCTGAAAGTTCAGATAAGAAGTGCCTTTTTGTTTAGTTTCTATTTGGTTGGTTTTGTTTTTTTTAAAGGTACTGCATATTAAATACAGTAATCAGAAGTTACATTTTTACATACCTGGAACATTTTGTATGATATTTGCCACTAAGGCACTAAAATGGCATCGGATATCTTTCAATGTATCAGAGTCCTTTTCATTTTCTGCTTCTAGGAGTTGTCTTGTTAGATCAACATACTCAAGTAAAGTGTTGTTGAGGGAATGTGTTTCATTATCAAGGCCACCACTTGCACTGAACATATAAAATAAATTTAGAAAATCAAAGAGCATGTAATTACATACAACATTTGAAAATCATTCTTATGTTTTTTATCTTTAAAAAACCCTACACCCTCCTCACTGCAAACACTTAATTCAAAGTAATTTCTTCATTCAGCTTCTACTTCAGCAATACGGTAAAAAACTCCAGTGAAAGCAAACTAAGAATCAAACCTAATTATCTGAAGTCTCTTATCCTTCAATAGAACTAGTTTTTATACTGGGGACAAGTGTTAAAAATATTAACTAAAATCTCCAAACACGAAGTCCCTTCCCTAGTGAGAACCTTAAAATATAAGAAAAAGAATGGTTTTAATAGTTGGACTCTAAAATATCAGCATGCTGATAGACATTTCAGCAATGCTTCTGAGGCAACATTCTGAAATATACTTGAAGATGAGAATTTCACACATATATTGTTAAGGCTGACAAATACATGTCTAAGCATCATTGTCAGAGTGGGAGGAAGGGGCCAACCATCTCCTAGACTAATTGCTCTTACACAATTCCACATGCATAGGAAAAAATTTCCTAGGGACTTTTGTAAAACATATGCCAAGACTTCTTTCAAAGTGTCCCCACCCAAGCAGGGTAAACTGAGGAAAAAAACACCTCAATAACCAAGTTAGCATTCTCCATCCTTCAGAAGTCCGACATTAATGAGCAGTAGCCTTCTCTGCATAGGATGTGCTGACTAGCACCAGCACTCCAAGTAAGGCAGAAGTTCCTGAATTATTACAGAACAGTTACAATTTGCACAAGTGGTGCAATGTTTGAGCACACACAAGCAAAAGGGACCATGATGTACTGCCTGTTCAAAGTATGGGGAATAGTAACATTTTAAATAAAACATACAACACACTGACAAAGAACGTGGGAGTGAGGGGGATTAGAAAGCCAGCAAAATTCTGAGTTTTATAAACCCATGACTATTTATTTAGTGGTATACTGAAACTCACTGATAAATTTTGCATGTTTGTTATACTGAGTCATAAGTCTATCAGTGACAATTCATGAACACCAACAACTTCTCATGTGTGCTGCCCCTACCTGTGACTAATGACACCAGCATCTGCCAACAGTTCAAATATTCGTACTAGTTGTACTCGTAAAATATCTCGACGCCTGCGCCGTTTCATGTTCTGTCCATCAGAGGAAACACAAAATTACATGAAGCAGAGGAAAAACTAAGTAGAAAACCAGAGTAGAACATTAAAGTATTATTATATCTGTACTACAACTGGTATCTGTTATTAGAGGCGCCAATCTTTTAAGATAACTTACCAAAATTGCTAACAAGTTTAATAAACCAAACAAGGAACAAACGTTTTCCTTGCTGCAGCTGAGATATATCAGGTTTGCTATTACGTGTATTATCCAGTCTCTTGTCACTAAGTGCAATATATAAAACAATGAAGTGCAAAAGGCACTCTCCCCACATATTTTGAGGGAGGTTATTCTGTCTCTCTGCTCCACTCTCATGAGACCCCTCCTGAAGCACTGCCTTCTGGGGTCCACAACCACAGGAAGGACATGGGCATATTGGAATGGGTCCAGAGGAGGGCTGCAAAAATTATCAGAGGTGCTTGAGCACCTCTCTTGTGAAAATAAGCTGCAAGAGCTAGGGCCGTTCAGCTTGGAGAAGAGAAGGGTCCAGGGAGATCTTATTGTGACCTTTCAGTCCTTAAAAGGGGCTTCTAAGAATGATGGGGACAAACATTTTAGCAGGGCACAACACATTTTGTGTTGTGATACAACAAGGTGCAATGGTTTTAAACTAAAAGTGGGCAGATTTAGACTAGATATAAAAGAGACATTTTTTATGATGAGGATGTGAAACTCTGGAACAGGTTGCCCAGAGAGGTGAGAGATGCCCCATCAGCAGAAACATTCAAGATCAGGTTGATGGGGCTCTGAGAAACCTGATGCAGCTGAAGATGCTCCTGCTCATTTCAGGGTGGGTGGACTAGGCAACCTCTAAAGGTCCCTTAACCCAAAATATTCTATGATTCTATGATTTTGTGTGTTGAGTCAGGCTTTCTATGCAAGCCTGACACAACACACAACAGTACAGTAACATTTTGAAACAGAAGTGCTGTTCCTTTCCATCATTTTCATTAGAACAGCGAGGTGAGTTTACAAACTTTTTCACTAAAACCACCACCATGACCACCACCAGCAACAGCAAACCTCAACAAAGTTGGTGGACAGTAAAACTCAATTCTATGTCATAGGTACTAGTAATTGTGGGAATGTCACTGATGATATAATAAAGTAACAATTGTGCAAAACTATGATTAGGTTAAAGAAATCAAAAGAATGTGGAAAAGGTTACTGTATTTTTTCATAATTTGAAACATAATCTCTTGATACAGGAATAACAGAGAGATCAAACATGAAGCTCTTCTAATGTAAACACTTCACAATCATTTAAAAAAGCAATATTTCACCTTTTTATCTGTTATATTGACTGGTTTTATATGCACGAACTAAAGAAAACAACTAATGCTTCCTCTTTATGAAAAGACAGTTAGAACTGTACTGAGTATAATGGGACTTAAATATTTAATTACCTCTGGCCTTCTTTCAAGTGCTTCCTTAATTATAGGATGTAATTCTTCTATTAGTTCCCTGAATTAAAATAATTAAAAGGATAAAAACAAACATTAAATTAACATCTCAACTGAAAGATGTTTCTCAAGAACTAGTGTTACAACAGAAGTTAAAACACCCTCAGGTTTTCCTTCTTTACCTGTAGCCTTTAAAAGCGAAATTTTCCTAATTTAAAGCAGATTATTTAATTAATGTCCAAACAATTATCCCTAAATTTGCATTCTACAAGTATTATGGCTTATTTCTATCACGGATAATTTTCATTTATTTTCATATTAAGAGTTTAACAAGTCATATGGTGCAAACAGATATCATTAGAGGGAAAAAAAAGATGCTGGCAGCTTATCATACAATGCCCTTTCAGCTTTTATGATGCATTTAGTTGTTAATATTGTTTCTTTAAGTCCAGTAACAATACACTGATGGAAGTTAGACCAGTCTCTTTGAAAACTGAAACAGGTTTTGACAGTGTGCTTACATATTCCCCATTTGTTCTGAAGCTCCACAGTCTTTATCATTACTTGGTTCCTTCTGCCAAACTAAGATTCTCTTATGATTTCAAAAAGGAGGCAGGGAAAGGAGATCAGTAGTATGGAAGTATACAGACAAAATACTAAGGTAAAAATACATTTGGTTTACTCTCATATTTGTTAAAATAGTCACTACTGCCTCCAGATTTGTTGGAGTGGACACATTCTTCTACTTCCTGTGGTGCTGTAACTGAGATATATCAAAAGCATAAACCACTTCAAGTTTTCGTGGTAATGACTGACTCCTCTGATACCTCATCCAAAGCTCCTCATTCAGAGAATGGGTCCAAGTGATCAGAATGCTGCACAAATGTTTGTGGTGTACTCATTTAAAAGAAAAGTTAATCACCATTAGATATTGTTATGTATTTTCTTTCAAACACAGAAAACACAGAAAATAATTTGGAAGAAGCTTTTTTAGGCTAAAATACAGTAAAGGGTCAGCTTACAATGGAGATCAAGAGATACCTAGAAGAGTCCATGTGATCAGTTACACAAAACAAAAATATTATTCTAATACATTTATGTGGATTGCGTATATATAATCTATAATGAAAAAAGTTCCTGAAAAAACATAACAAGTGGGGAGGAACAGTGCCTAAAACCACAAAAGCTAAATACCAAATCAGTGCAGGGCAGCAATGGTGAAGGGTAGGCTAGAGCTAGCATCTGGTGTGAGTACATGCACTGGACAGAGAAAAAAGCTGGTTTAAAAAAACCAGCCACATCCTAAAATTATAAAACTGATGAGGATCAGAACTTTTTTTCTTAACTTGCTGGATGAGTTGTTTCTAATTCAGGAATCAAGGATTTGTGGTAAAATTATCTCTGAAAGCATTTTCTAGACTTTAGAGCTGTTAAGCAGCTCTTCAGGATCATGGCACAAAGTCTTGCTTTACTCCTGGTAGCAAATAAAGTCAGATATCATATAAAATTATAAGATTATCAAGGGATATAAGCCAGAATACGACAACTGAGAATTAATATCAATATTGACTTTTTATCTATGATAATATGGGACACAAGTGACTGGAGAGAAGCATCATCTTATTCAAAACCAACAGTATTAGCAATTCCTGGCTCCTTCTGTGGAAGCAGAGTTGGTTGCTGTGTATGGTACAACTTTATAATTCTCATAATAACTCTCACAATCTCAACTTTATAACTCTCATAATCTCTCTCAGCAGCAGAGATTGACTGCTGTCAGAGAACATCTAATGGCCTTCCCAGGAGGTTTTCTTGCCCTCAGATGTTCTCTCTCTTCATTCATCCTCATAAAGAGCAATTGGCAATACCAATGAGGAGAGTTTATCAACTCCTACAAACTTGATTGTAATTAACATTTCAAATGTTATTGGTTCACACAATCTGTTCTTTCAGATAAGGGCAGCTTTAAATACCAATAAGCTGTTTATTCTTTCTACTAACTTCTTTTTCTTTATGCAGGCACGACCTCCCCATAAAATTCTTACCATCTCTAACCATCTCTATCATGCCTCTAAATGATAGAAAAGACAATGAGAATTCAGTTATCACAGCTTTTTAAAAATTCTTAAAAGGAAAAAAATGAAATTATATATATATATATATATAAAAGAGCTTCAATTCCCCAGCTTTGTAACCAATTAGAATAGAAACAGATGAAACACAACAGTTACCTAAAAGCTCCTGGGTTGGTCCTGCCAAGTCCCAGGACAAGAGATTCTGTAATTTCCATGCTCTCAGAGCGCATCATTGGAACTATGTGCTTAAACAGGGAGGAAGGGGATGGAATGCCAATAATCTAAGAAGAAAACCAGAACAAAACACAATGAAGCAGCTACCACAAGGTGGTGACATGAAAACATCTGCTGTAATTTTACAGTCTATTCACACTGGACCAGTAACTCAAAATGATAAAAGTGAAATTTATCTTTGACATTGAAAAGATTTCCTGAAATAGTAAAGTAGTATTAACTATTTCTCGCCTTACTGAATTTCCCTAGTCAGATGACAATGAATTACACAACACGATATACAGACGCTTTGCATGTGTATGTATCTGCTCTCCTTGGGGAAGAAGTAGATTTCTGGTGTCCATCTCCTTAGACTCCCGCGTGGTTCTCAAAGAGAACAAAGCTTTCAGTTTATAGTTTATCAGACTTAGTGAAAGTATCTTGGTAACAAACATGTAGAACAGGCTGCTTCTGTCAAAAATCTGCTGCATAGTCCATGAATTATCTTTATGTCTACTGTATCTTTTACAGGAAGCCAAAAAGGAGATAAACAGAAAGAAACACTGAAGAGGGGAAAAAAACATAATCTGAAGATAATATGAAGACAAAAAAAGTATCTGTGATTGGGAAAATACAACAAGATACATCATGCCTGAATAGGTTCCTGTTTCAGTTATTGAAGTGAGAGGCTATTTGCTCAGAACTACAGAAGTCTAATGACAGAAAACCACCCCTTTAACAGCAAACAAAGCATTTCCTTATTACTGCTAGATAAGATTTTGAGATTGGGTAAATGTCTTCATTATGCGACTGGATTTGCTTTAAAAACATACCACAAATTGGGAAAAGCAAACTACAACAGTATTCTAAACAAATTTAAAAAAAAGGTATCCTAAAAATATTTTCAGACAAATTATACCAGTTTCTAATCACGATAGTTATTATAGAACACCTCTGGTATTTCTATTTTCAAGAAGTTGTAGACTTATTTACAGAAAGTATTAGAAGGACCTACTCTTGAATCAATGCTATAACCACTGTCTGGGGTAGACGCCAGCGTCTCAGGAGGGGAACATCTCACAGAGCCTGTGGAAGTGGAGGAGTTTGAAGAAGATGCTGCACTGCAGCAAAGAATCAGGTAGTTTCTCCAAAGCCCAATATAGGAGTCACTGCTTGTAGTAGTATTTACTTTCTTTGCATTGATAGGGCTGCTATTAAAAAAGAAAGAGAAGAGCTCAGTAGAGTAAATGAAGCTTACCACACTTCACTTTGGTTTTCTACTGAATTTATTTTTCAATTATGCATATGTCATGACTTCCCAAATTGTTAACATAGTAAACGCTGAATAAATTATTCAGAGCAGACTTGTACATCAATAATGCAGGCTTTTATATTCCAATCTGCTAAATTACAATATGGCCAAAGGCATTAATTAATGTTAGCTGCAGCTGATATTTTAGGTAGATAAATCTGCTTTAATTTTTTGTTATATAAAGCTGAATTAAATCCACAGAAAATATCAAGAATTTATGTTACCTCAATGAAACAATAATGACACTACAATGATGATACATCTTGAAATAATACTCAATATAATATACTGTATTTACTTTAGAAATAAACTTACTTGATATCCACTTGTGGAGACAGCAGCTGAAGCCTTGTATAAGCAAATGTCCAAGCATAGCTTACAGCTGTTGGGCAGTGTTTTGGAAGATTTTCCTGCTTCATGAAACTTGAGAGGCTTATAATCCATGGATCTTGGCCTTGAGTCACATGTGCAAATATCCAAATATGTGAGGGACTGACCACATCAAGGTGGTGGCTGATTGGGGAGGAATTCCAGTCAGCCAGAGTTTGTAAATCTATTGAACTGGGACAGTACAGTAAAGTAGTCTGTGTGCAGAGAAAAGACAATGAGGAAATATTTAATACCCATGTATTTTAAGCAACAATATCTTTTGTTATATATATAATAAAGTATCAGTATCAAAAGCACGCCTGTCACAAAAAAAAGTAATTTATGGGGCTTTTTACAGAAGATCTTAATGTGGACAGCTATAGAAATATGTTGTTTGTAAACAAATGGGTATTAGGAAACAGCAAATCCTAGAAAAAGACCCTTTCATGCATAGAAATTAAATTCTTCCAAAAGATTTGTACTCTAAAAGCCTTACTACTGGATTCCAATTTGTTTCTTAATCCTAAAATCAGAAGTTTCCTTGATACTTAGGAGTTTATGATAAATACCTGAGTATGGAATTCAGCTGTTATTCACTGACAGTTATTACAGCATTCATCATGGATAAAGGGCACATTGACTGTTATGACACTATATCACTGCAGAAAAAAGCAGTGCCCTTTGCTTTTAAGAAATTGCAGTCTGTGAGCAAGATGAGAAAAAACAGATAAAGACACAGCTCTCAGTGTTCATATGGTGGTGATAACAACACACTATCAGTCAGAAAGTTTACAATGGTGGAGTCGACCTCACAACATTCCTCAGATTTTTGCCTTTTTGTTTGTGGTGATAAATTGCTGTTAAAATCAGCATGAACATAGTGACGCTCTCAAGTGAAATACATAATATTTATTTGAGATAGCTTTACAGAATTACCTCATCTTACAAGCAACTCTACATAAAAATGGTCCTACCTGGTCAGCCCCTGTGAGATGTATGAAACTCTCCAGGATAGTAGCACTTAGTCTGTCCATTACATCTATAGCCAACTCATCATCACTCTACAAGACACAAAGCATAGCAGCTCAAAAAGTGTCAAAATAAAAGCAGTTTCATCAGGCAGTAAGAATGGGTCATCAACTCTTACCTTTGAAATTTCTAGAAGCGTGAACAAGGCCCTTATTTCTCTGAGAACACTGACAGCTAATCTCCTGGTGGCAGGCCTCGTGCTGCAAAGGATGACCAAAGCAAAGCCTTCCACCACATGGAATACACTGGAATAAAGGCTCCTCTCCAGGGGAAGGGTATGGGCAGCCCCATTGGATACACCACGCTAAAAAAACAACACAGAAGTAAAGCAAATAAAGAAAAAATAAACACAACTAAGATACAGATCCATTATTGGCAATGGAGATTTAATCATAAAATATTCAGATTTTTGGCTACTGGTCAAATTTTGCATTATGAGAATGACATAATATTAGTCACTTCATTTTTTTATTACCTCTCTGAATTTAGTCCAAACAAATACCACAAGAACATCTTTATTTCACTTTCTCACAAGATGATGCAATGAGAGCAAAATTTCAAAAACCACAGGCAATACTCTTTTGTAAACAATTATGGTATTAAATTATTTTTTACTAGCCTAGCCTGGCTAGTAAAAAATGGTGGATTTAGTTCTACTGTTTAATAACTCCTACATCCTTCCAGTTACACATGATGACCTACAACGTAAGCAAATTGTGGTCATGAATTAATGTTCACATAATACTTAATAATTTGGGACTAATTTTATTTTGGTAAAAAAATGTTAATTTAAAACAAGAGATCTAGAAGTCTTCAAGTGCTGTAAGAAATTTAGCCGAATTTTTATTACTTAACAAAACCAGTAAAGCCCACTACTAAGTTTGTATGTAGGTTCTAAGTATGTTTTAACAGCAAAGGACCTTATAGAGATATACCTGAGCATCTTGGGTTTTATTGTGCATTTGGGCTGCCTGTTTCCACTGATTTATGAGCTGCACTAACATTTTTACTGCATTGTCAAGAAGCGTTGGGTGGATGTCAGTCACTTCACGCACAATAAAATAAACAAATCCTGAAAGAACATCTTCCCGCCAATCTGGAAAATCAAGCATTAATGCTTGGAGTGTATTGAAAGCCAAGGCACGAAGTTCTTCATCCATATGAATTGTCAGCCTGTTTAGAAAAAATATTGGTATCATCACCCTAGATAAGCACACTCTTAACCAGCCTTTATCATTTAATGTTTGGTGCTTACTCTTCCTTCTTTACTGTACAATAATTTCATGTCTTTAATATTATTTTAAACATTGAGGAAAGAGTGTTAGAAAAATCTTATTCTCTTAACTTATCACTAACTTTTTATATATGTAACTCAACCCATTATATGAAAATGAATTTATAATTTCAAAGCTATAAGCTGTCCTCTATTTCTGTGCCAGACTATTCTCACATTAAAAATGAAAAACAAAATCTTCTCAACTATTTATCAGTACTGATAAGGTACATTCAATTTAAACGGAGATAAGAGATGGAAGAATATGGGTAGTGTTGGATCACAGAAAAACAGAAAAACAAAGCAGGATTAGTAGAGAAAAATACTAAAGTTTCCCCCAGGTGCCCGTCTCAAATTTTGGTAATGTCAAATAAGAATGACTTTATGAAAATTTATAGTATTTGCGACACAAAAAAAGAGGAAAAAATATAGCAGTACCAAAAAGATAAAACAATTTCAAAAAAACAAAGCAACAGAAATAAATTCCTAGTTCTCAAAATACTCTCTCTAAAAATAAGTGCAAGGTCTGCAGGACAAATTTACCTCCTCCTGTAAAACCTGACCAACTGCAGAAGGCTGGCAGGAGCAGTGAGGACAGAATCTGCATGCAGCGACTCACGCTGCATAGCGAGGGCACTGACAATCGTGCACACGCAGCGTTTGAAAAGGAACATCCACTAAGAGCAGAATCCCTTTTCTCTTACCTTGCAAGCAATTCAATGAGGTCAGTCCTACTCATGCCATCTGGAATCAGTCTTGGGATAGCAGCAATGCAAGTTCTGAACAAATCTATCTTAGGTTTTCTCTCACCCCTACAAAAGCATTTTATAACAAACAAAGAGACAGGAAAATCTATTTCAGTACACTAGAAACATATTCTCAATTTCATGCCAAAGCTATGGAGGTAACAAACATTTTTATCAACGATTAATGAAACTAACATTCACTTAATAGCCCAGCAAAAACCCCACAACTGTAACACTTTAATGATGGCATCTGCAACATTAGAGAATAAAAATAACGTGATGCTACTGTGACAGCGGAAATGCTGCAATTCAGTACATACGTAATCATGTCTTCTGGTTCTTTATTGGACATCTGCACACTGGTCATGCACATGGGCCTTCCAACTTCTTTGTCCAAATGCCTAAGAATGCTATCCAGTGCTTTTCTGACTTGAGGATAGTATATGGACATTCCTGAAAAGTCAAAGAGTTCCATCACCTTCTTTCATATTTTTATTAAAATATCTGCCACTTATTCAGATTAGGACAAGTTTCTTATTGCACAGATGACATGAAATACATACTTTAAGTGTCAAAACAAATGCATGCATATATGAAATATGTATCTATGCATATATTAAATATATATATATAAAAATAAGACATCATACAAAAGCAGAAGTTTCCTGCAGGAAAAACAAAAGCAATGAAGTAAACATTAGCTGCTTCTTCATTTTCTCAACTAAGCTTTTTTAGTTCTAGTTTAAATTTGACATGTTGAAACAGTCTTTTGAAGATGACTACCTCATTCACAGAAGATCAACAAGGTACACAGATCAAAATTGTCTTACTCTGCTCAGCTGTGAGACATTTGGGACATTTTAGAGTGACATCAAGAAAAAAAACTTGCCATGCTATTTACCACACTCGCTGCACTCAGGCTTCTTTGTGCTTATTTTGCAATGAGTGCAAAACAATTTAAGAAAATGCATGGGTTTAGTCTGAGACACCAGAGGGTCAATATTGTCTAGCAGCCCTCCCTAAGAATCAAAGTAATTCTTGCTAACAATAAAATAAATACATAAATAAAGCTACACTAATGTACTGACAAGAATAATTGGGAATATATGCATACATACTGAAATGCCAACTTACAAAAGAATACAACATACCTATAACTTTTGCTTCCTCATCTGTCAGTGTTTTATTAAGAAAAATTTTCTTCACACGTAGAGTATTTCCTGACGGAAGAACAACTCCTGTTGTTGGCATTGGTGGTTCACCATCTTTTTGCTGCAAGCTATCTGCTATGACAAGAAAGACTCTGAGGCCAATATTCATCCTCTTCAAGAAGAAAAATGGGAGAAAAAAAGGGAAGAGAAAACAGAAAAAAATTACAATATTGAAGTAACACAGAGACAAAATACAAATTGCATTTTTCCTCTCTTTTAAACAGACAGCAGGACAGATCTTATTTAAATGTTACATATTAGGGTAATGAAAGTAACAGGAAGAGAGCTTAAGTTTTCTGTGCCACTCCACACTCTGATTCAAGCCTGACTTGGCCCAGGCTAAGATACAGAATATTTTATAGTACTGAGCACTCTAGGACTCAATATGACCCTCTAGAGCAACACATTGAAGACAAACATTGCTAAACATCCCATCTGTTAGACTGGGTCTTGAAAAGCTAGTTATGACTTTCCTAAAAAAATGCGTTACAGTTACACTGTACCAAAAAACCCATACTTTCTGAAATTGTTGTTGAAATGAGTCTTAACTGTAGAACTGCTTGCTCAGCTAAAATCAAACAGCAACAGTGCACAACAATTACTTCTTTAATGTTAGCAGAACACTCCTTCAGATACTCATTAATTTGCTTTTATCCCGGTGCAAACAGAGTTAACCACTTCCCCCCCAAAAATCCCCCAATGCCTTGTTCTCATGGCATGCAAGTATTTTATTACCTCTGGATTAATAGTGAAGGTTTTAGGTGATTTTCCAACACTAAGAAGATCAAATATTATTTCTTTCATTGCAAAATCCAAACGTTCCTGCAAAGGAAAATAATATTTGTATGATCATCTCTTTTCCATTAATATGCATTATTCCTTGGCTTTGCACAGCTACTGGGTATCATGTCTTAAAAGTTATTCTAAAAAGTTTATTAAATATTTCTTTTTTTCTTCTTATGACTCTTTTTTTAAAATCTAGTACAATTCAACACAGCTCATCCCCTGATATGGTTGAACCATTTCCCCTGAAAAAATTCCCAGACAATTCATCATCAGATCAAACACATTTCTACAAATAAGATGAGCTGTTATAGAAAAAAAAAAATTGGGTTAAACAAAAGACCTAAGGTATAAAAAAATACTACAATATAAATACAAAAAAATATAAACAGTGATGAGTTGTGTATCCTGCCTCATCCCTGTATGACGAAAAGCAAATAGTTTTGGAAGCTGAAGCACAGACAAGCTATTTCTAAGACAGGAAAAGATGTCTCTGATCTATAAAGATTAATGAGAGTCTATCTTGTGAGATTGCATCTTGCATCTTGATATTAGGACAAGAGAAGCACCTAAAATAATATAAATCATAATGTAATGTTGACTATACACTACTGCATTCATTGCATACTATTTCTGTCTATTGAGGCCAGTCTCCAGGCTAAACATAAGTAGGTATTACTGTTCTAATTCTTTGTCTCTTATAAAAATATCATAATGTATATAGTAATTATATTAGAAACAAATATATATATATATATATATATATATATATATATATATATATACAGCCCCCAACAGTGCAATACAAATGTAAATACTAATCATCATAATTTTTGTATATAACAGTTTGGGAATTTTAAAGAAAAAAGTTTTGCCACCACTAGAAAGAGAATGAATTCTTTCATTTGTTACACATATTTGGAGAAATTCTACTCAAGATATGAGACCACTAATTCAGTACAAACATTTCAAAAACTAACCTTAAATTTACATTTCTTCCAAATAATGTTCGTCTTACTATTCTAGCTCTACCTAGATGTGTTCTTACCTGAGCAATGAACTGAATAATCTTCACAAATATATTCAGAGGTGTGTCTCGTGGGACCACGCTGCGCGATCCTTTTGGGAAAAGTGCTGATACAATGCTCATGAGACGGCTACAAGAATTTAGAAACAAAAAGAAAAAAAAAAGATCTCTTAAAAAGAGATACTTGTAACAGCACAGATGTTACAGTTCAAATCTGGAAGTGTGTGTGTGTGTGGAGCTACTATGAAATAATACCGAAGCCTATACAGGTAGGACCACGTACAGGAAGCCCAGCACCAGCTGTCACGGGCAAAAGGATCATGGGTTCCTCTTTGAACTGAAAAATATCCTGTTTTAAACCAGTTACCAATATTCAGGAGGAGGGGCAAAATCTGAATAATTATTAGAAATTCTCACTATACACAATTATAAATAAAACCTTTTTATTTCCAGTCCATACTCAGTGATGGACACTTCATACCCAATTTGTTCTGTCACCATTAGTGCCTTTTGACTTTAATAAATTTCCTGCTCACCTCTCTGCCTTCTTCTATCCCTGCAAAGACAATTCTAGACTCTATTCCTTCTTTCTGTCAAAGTACTCAAGGGCTTTTGTTTTTCTCTATTAAGACAAAATATTTACTGCTTACTTGACTAAACCATCCCTGAGCTGGCTTCTCTGATATCACTAGGTTGGAATAAAATCTCCATCATCAGTAGTTTAAAATACTTTGCATAATAAACTTACCTTTGAGTTACAGTGTTGCTTTCACATTTAATTCTAATAACATAAACCCACAATAACCTATACAAAGATTCCAGTGCAACTCGGGACATTTTGGGATCTTTATTCTGTAAAATAAATTTAGAAATACAGTTATTGTTGCCTGTGAGACACTGACAAAATTCTATTATAATGTTTATTTACTTTTGAAAAGAATATTTTTTAACAATGAAAACAGATGGGTTTAATACTGACTACAAGTTTTTGATATTTTTTTCGAAAAAACAAGCCCGTATTGCTTATTTCCTAAGCTTACATTTTAAACGAGTAACTCCAGCTCATTTTACACACCTCTAACTCCTGAGGGTAGAGCAGTAACTAAAAAGCAGATATTCCTCTTGAGATGAACACACCAAGAGTATATTGCTTTCAAGAACTTTTCTCAGAAAGCCATTGATAACAGATACCGACTTCATAGCAAACCAATTGATAGTTTGTCTAAAACATTGGAGTAGCTGCTTTGGATCAGGCACAAGGTCTCATTCCATCACTCAGCCTGTGACAGCAGACAACAGCAGGTGCAGAAGAAAAGAATGCAAAACAGGGAAGGCACACAAAAGATGCATCTCTGGGTGTGGCTTCAGACAACGCAGACACTTCCTGCAGGCTGTATTAGTGTTTGCCCACTTTCAATGAATTTTTATTGTAACAATTATGCTACTGTTTCTTGAATTAATATAAAATCTAGCAGCACAATTCAGTTTAAATTACGTACTGAATGCAAAATGATTTTTGTCTTAAAGCTGCTACTATGAGTTTAGCTTTGCTCCTCCAAGCTCTTAAACTGTGTAAAACAGTAACTAACATTCCTTGTACCAGCTCCAGAAACCTCCTTTCCAAATAGGGATTCTTGGAGTACTTACAATCTAGAAGTGTCCAACAAGACTCTTGGACCTGGCCGTAAGTATAAATTTCTGAATATAATAAATGATTCCGAGTTGTCAACTTTTTAGGCATTATCCCAATTCAAACTAATAAACCCAAACAAAACCAACTCAAAAGCAAATCCAGAATCCCAAAAGCACACCTTCCCCATCTCCAGTGAAGTCTCTCTGTTTCAAGACATATCTATATGATGACTTGAACATAATTAATTCCATATTTTGTGCCACAAGCCAGTGAGTCAGAATAGCAGATGATTTTGTCCTTCCAGGACAAATGGAGTGCAAATTCACAAAGGGTGTAAGTGGAACTAAAAAACCGTATTGTTCAAAAAGGGATGGTCTCATTCGTGGTTCTCTCTCCCACAACCTCAATGCTCCCTCTACATTAATTCTAGCAGTAAGAAAGTCCAACTTGCACCCATAAGCTGAACAAAATAACCTCATGTCCATGTCTGTGTAAAAGACTATATACACAAAGGTGAGTAATTTTGGTGGCTTAAATACAGGTGGGTCCAGACTACTGGTTTTGGCACTAAAAGCCTACCACAGAATCACAGAGGCAGAAGTGGTATTTCAAAGTAGGACAGACAAGTAACAGACAAGACTGACTACCAGAATATTAGAGGGAATAACTTAACCCAGTTTACATCAGTGATAATGCTGTTCTATCTTCCCTTCACACATCGATGTGTGCTGCCATCACCTCTGAATTAGCACCTATAGTTAGGCAGTGGGTAAATTTAGGGAAGTGATCTGGACAAAATCTATCCAGTAAGAAGTTACACCTGTCCCTGTTTACTATTCACACTGATAAATGTCTCACTCTTCAGTTAATTTACCTGCAGTGCTACTGTGAGGAACAAGGAAATGTAAGCGTACCAGCGGGTGAGACTGTGATAGCTTTGATTCTAATCAGCTTAAAGAGCAAAAATCCCACAATATTATTACTCATTGTATTTAATTTACAGGCCAACAATTACTGATTGTCAAAGCAGGCTGGGGAATTCATTGGTACAAGTGTTATCGAAGTCTATCTGAAATGCATCTGGAAATGAGTAATGCTTCAATTTTCTAATTTCTGATATTCTACAGGGGAGCTTAATTTACAGGTCCAGAAGTAAACAAAAAATTATTACTGGCTTTCAATAAGCTAATAAAAAAATGGTAGAGGTAGCAGATAGTTTAATAATGTGTAAACAATCTGTTAGCAGGTGCATCACCCAATAGAGCTATTTTTGAGTAGTTATGACAAAGTTTGCTTGTTATAAAGGAAAAAAAAAAGGAGCATATATAGAGGCATTCATGTTTTAAAAAGAGTTAGGAAATAAATTCTGTAGTACTTTTATTATTTTAAG
>JAYDZK010000202.1:45714477-45754161 GCA_034509185.1 Euphonia xanthogaster | reverse complement strand
CCCCCCCCCCCCCCCCCCCCCAAAAAACCAAAACTGAGACCATGGAAAGGAAAGAAGCATTTGCCCAGGGCAAGGTAAACCATTTAAAAGAGGATGAAAAGCTCAGAGAGAGTTATCTTTCTTCTCCTATGATCTTGCTCAGATGGGATGCCCACCCGGCATGTTACTCTTTGTAGATCCTATTCTACAAAACAAGATCTGCATGTCCCAATTTTCCATATATAGCACGATAAGTGCCTATAGTCTGTGTGGCAACACAGAGCCACAGCTGGCCACTTTTTGGGACTGCATGCCAAACACAGGCCTGGCATCTGCTAAAACAACTAGCATTTTAGACAACAATCCTAGAAAGTATCAATCTACTAGGAAGAAATTAACTGAACTTTTCAATGGTCAACTTGAATTATACTCAGGTGCCATAATTTCTTCTTGACCTGCTGAATTAGCTTCACAAAACCAAGCAAAGCAGCCTGGTAGAAAGCCTGTCTTGACTAAAAGATTCTCACAAGCAGCATTACAGGCACAGTACATCCAACACTGGGATGATAATGAGGTTTTTTTCCTTGTTCATGGCTGCTCTGTGAAATTTCTTTTAGATTTAAAACACACACAGAAGATAACTGACTGCTCTTCCACTTGAAGGATTAAATCTAGTGGACCTTCAACTTTACAAATGATTTTTATTTAATTAGCCAAAACCTACATTCTTCCTTCCTGCATAAGAGTTCACACTCTCCTTATCAGACTGTAAAAATGTTGCACATCTCAGCTTATTACAGAAAGAACTTAAAAGGTTTCAGCTAATAAAAAAAAGTCAACTAGACCCTTGAGCAAACAAATATTAAACCAAGGAAATTTCAAATTTTTAGAGCACATATAAAATTACACAATGCTCTGGTAATAAAGGTGTCCAGAAAACAGACAATTTTTTAAATTTCTGAAAAAACCTTGGAAACGAGCTAACACACAAGCCAACCTATTTCCCTTTAAGACTGTGAAGGTGCTTGTAATCTGTGTAACAGTCACAGAATGGTTTGTGTTGGAGGGGACAGGTTCAGCCCTCACTAGACCAGGTTGCTCAGAGTCCCACCCAACCTAGCATTGAACACTTCCAGGGATGGGGCATCCACAACTTCTCTAGGCAACCTGTTCCAGTGCCTCGCCACGCTCCCAGTAAAGAATTTCTTCTTAAAATCTAATCTAATCCTACCCTCCTTCAGTTTAAAGCCCTTCTCCCTTGTTCTATTACTACATGCCGTTGTAAAAAGTCCCTCTTCAGCATCCTTGTAAGGCCTCTTTAGGTACCAGATGTCCTTCTGAATCTATAAAAATGTAATATTTTGAGGATTAAATGAATAATTTTAATAATGAGAGACCAATTGAAAGTAGGAGGCAGGGGGGATTAAAATACTTACAGCAGCCACAGGTATGAGAATTTCCACAAACAAACCAGCAAGTGCATGTTTTATATCCTTATCTTTTACTTCCAGGAAGTACTGAGCACACTCCTTAGTAAGAAAACATTAGAAAATTATTTAGAAAAAAGAACACAAACATAACTATGTCATAAAAGCCACTAGCGTTCTAACATTAGTTGCCTGTTTTAATTTTAAACATGTAACGTGTTGGAGTTAGTTTTATATTCCTTAACAGTATCAACCTCACAAAACATAAGAAACTTTAAAACCAGTTTGGCCAGCATTACACCTCAATGAATTAAAAGGAGAACATTTGTAATATCAGATGGTTATTTACTTTTTACTCAGAATATAAAGAGTACTCAGAATACAAAAGAATATAAATATGCACATTTTCCCACAGATTATTTTGAAGCTTAAATATTTTAATGCTTGCCTGCATTAAAATTACTGGAAAATTATATTTTATTTTTATATACTAATTTTCATTTTCAAAGGACTTTGATACAAAGAAAATTAAAGATAATTAAATATTCCATACACAACAAATACTCAATAGTGAAGTGTTTTTAAAGAAAAGTATGTCTTGACTTCTCATCTGTTAAAAAATTACATATCAAATAATTATTTTCCCTTAATACACTGCTTTTGTAAAGAGAGGAAATTATTTGATTGCTACCCATTTTCACTCAGTCTTATATATTACAGGTTTGCCACACTACTAAGGCAATTGTGAAAGGCCTCTCCTGATGCCAGGTACTCACAAACTGCAGAGAAACAAGTAATTCACACCTCTGAAAAATTAGGAACTGAACAGAGAAGGATGAAGGATGACACACAAGTAGAGGGAGTGACTGATCACAGCAAGTGTCATCGTAGCTTCATTACTTAAACATTTAAAAATATACTCATTTTAGTTTTCTGTAGCATTTGTTTACCTGCATGAACTGAAATGATGCTTCAAAATCCTCCACAGGATACATCTTTACTCGAAAAAACTTCATTCCCATAATTAAACTGATGATACTCTGTACTACGTGAGGACTCTGTTCTTTTTGCCGCAGTTCCTTTAATTCAGTGACAAACTTCTTCCTAACAGCTTGAAACCTGAACAAGGATACAGATAGCAATTATGTGCATTCTTAGTAACTTTTGTACAAGGTCTATAATTTTGAATCAATTTCTTTAGTCTGTAACAATAGCAGCAGCTACTGTATGAGAAACGCAAGGAAAATGAACCCTGGTACTTCAAATCTAGGCATTTACGAGTGCCTACAATGATCAGTACGTTAGAATATACCAGTTAAGCAAACAACAGTTGACTGGCACAGGGCCTCCTTTCCCTGCCCCTTCAAGCTGACTGCAAAGCAATTGTACTAAAGATTAGTTCTTGATTTGTTCAATTTTTTTGTGTTGGAACATCAGACAGACACAACACACTACACCTGACTACATTTGACACTTACAGGAGTATCTACTGGGGACACAAATAGATTCTGCTGTATCAAATAGTCTTTAAGTCTACATTGGCCTGTCCCTAAACACAAAGAGTCAGAGACTAAACTTACTTTGATTGAGCAAGAACCCCTGTCACTTCTGCATATAAGTCTGCAATAATATGAACATTCCCAGTGTTGGTTCCTGAATACCTAAAGAGAAAAAAAAATCCAATAAAGGGAAAAAAACTCATTTAATACAACTTTGCTCTTCCAAACCCCAAGGAAGTTATCAATTACAAACAAAAAATTTTTCCCCTAGAAGGCAAATAATTAGCATAAAAACAATTAAATTTAAACATGAAATGCATGGGTGACATTTAAAGTAATGTAGTTTCATTTTTTATTTCAAAAGAAACATATTCTGGATAGAAATTTTACTGTATTTATTCAAACTCAGACTTTCTTTACTGTGTCTGAGGATGCAAATCATTCTGTATATTCAAAGCAAAATAAACTCAGTGTTATGTTGAACACAGTCATGTTCTTTCAAGATGTATTTTCAATTTAAAGACATCGACTCGTGTTCATTCACACTGGTATTATCACCAACATGTTACGTGTGAGGCAATGAGAGCAATCATAACAAAGAAACACAGGCTGGTAATACAAAATATTTTAAAGTACACAATTGAAACTTACCCTTCCTTATGTTTAAAGTGCTTAAAAGCCAAGTTTAGAACTTCATGAACTAAAGGATCTGGCACTGGATGAACAGGTATCTGAAAGGCACATATCACTTACATGTATGTAGCACCTATACATACATGCATGTATGAAGCAAATAAACAGTACTATGAGATGCCCTGGAGAAATCTCTCCCACCAGTGTCCACGGACACATCCTTTGCTGGCATATATCAAGCTAATTCTGCAATATATAACTTTTACACAATCTGCATTGGCATTCTCAGCAAAGTAAGGATAATTCTAAAGTGAGATTTTAACCTCATTATCCAACAATTTCAACCTGTATTTCAAGAACATTTAAGCCAACAAAGGGTACTGCGCATAAATTAAATGTTATTTTTTACAGTTCTGCTTTTTGCAGTACATCAGCAGCTTTCCAAGACACATGAACTGAGGTAATGCAGGCAAGTAAAGAAAAGGCAGGAGAGGCCAAAGGCTTTATGTAACTGAGAGTATAATTACAGCCTTGCATATGCTCATCATAGATATGTTCTAGTTTTTAAAATAAAAATTTAAAGGCGATTATCAAAACCAACATTACAAGCAAAACATTAAAATTAATTTGCCAAAGCAAAAGATCTTACCTGTTTTAGAACCTCTATTAAAACTAAACAAAAAATGAAATCTACAGCTAAGTCCCTCCTTTCAAGTAGGTAATCTCTTTCACGTTGTTGGTCATCCCTAAAATAAGAAATCAAGAACACAGCTATCAGACACAAGACTGAACACAAATATTGCAGGGACAATGACTGCATTGCTTTTCATGTAATCACTGCTGCAGATGTATATAAAATGGATAGGTGGGAAGACTTAGGGGTTTGGCACAGTACTGACATCTTTCCCCCTCCTCCCAAAAGGTCCTGCCACTAACCAAAAAAAAAAAGGGGGGGGGACACGACAAACTAGCTTTGCATTACCAGTATCCAACTTCCTTCTGTATATCCACACCAAAACCATTAAGTCACTTCATGTATATCATCTACACAAGTTAAATACACTACTTTAAAGAAGTCTGTGTTTTTTCTACACAAATTTAGGTAAGGACAAATCCAAATACAACATACTTTTTACAGAAGTACAAAGCACACATTTTCTTATGAGAAAGCACACAAAAATCAAACAGACTTCTGTGAGGAAAATTCTTACCCCTTTGATTTTGTGCTTGACCGAGGTCTATACTCATAAGATTCATCCTCTGTTCCATTTTGGCGCCTGTACCAGTCAAACAAGGTGCGTAGTAAGGAGGGGAGACAGTGCTCTGCTACTGAGCTCATAGAGCTTATCAACTGAAAGAGTAAGAAAAATACTTTAGCCTGATATAGCAATGAAAATCCTGGAGTTTAAGAATTCTTTTAAAATGTTTTTAATGTTAAAAACCATGTATCACATAACTTCACAAAGTGGCAAGTTAATATTCATTTTCGCCTAGGACAGTTACTGGAAATATAACACACTAAGTCCATTATTATAATAAATTTAAGTAAAGTGTTCCAAAGCTTACAGGGATCACAAAATGACAAATTTATGGACATATAACTTGTATAAAATCACTGAGAAAACAGCAGAGGTTTTAGGATGTCCCTGAATGTTGCCATATGCATGTCTGAAGTATACACACCTTCACATCACAAATGACAAGAGCCAACCCTCCTAAACGGAAGAAGTTTATAACTTTAAAAAACGTGGTTCTTTGGTTATCATATAAACAAAAATAAGAGCCTTTTAGATATTCTACATTGCCTCTACTACATTTGACTGCTCTGGGTCCCAAGCTATATTTATTTTTAGTATAACTCCCCTATCTTCTGCTTTCTTTCAGAAAATCTGTATGAGTAGTAAACTCATCTGTGCAACAGATGTGGCAATAGAAACCATTATAGAAGGAAGACTTTAAGATGTTATTAAACTTAAATTATCTAGGCTTCCTTTAACTAAAAACCTTTTGGAAAGGAGAAGAATGACTGAAGACAGCAAAATGCCATTATAAACTTGCTTCCAGGAGGCAGCAGGGAGCAAGTCCATTCCCTAAACACAGGCTGGAATGGGAGAGTTACCATGTTGCTCACTGATGCCATGTATTACTTACCTCCTGGATCTTTCAAATAAGGTTTTAAATAGAAGCCATGCTCATGCTGTAACTTATCTATTATTCACTACTCCAGATAACAATATAATATTATGGCAATATCTGTTCTGATATAACATTAATGAATTTATTTCTTTTTCCTCATTTGAAGCATCTTGGGGTTTTAGGTTTGTCGAAGGGTTAGGGACAAGTTAAACACAGGGAAACTTCATAAGGACCTCTTTTATTCTTCTGAATACATTACTCAGATTGTTAATTAGCCAGTTATCCAAGTCACAAGAATTAAATAGTGCTCTGAACTGATGGGTTTATTAGCAGAACAAAAAGAAGCAAGCTGCATTTTAAGCTTTACTAAACCTTTTCCTTAGGTTTTCCTGCAAGTTTACACAGTTTATCAATACTAATACCATTCATAAATGTTCATAAAGGTAGTTAGGCAATTTACATTGGCTTCTAGAGAAAGAAGCATGTATCACACATATCCAAAAATGTTAAAATGCTAAACCCAGAAACTACTGGCATAATAAGCATTTTCCTCTTGAAAAATAAAAACCTTTACATAATAATTATTTATTTCCTGCCAAGTTTTGCATTCTTTGTATTCTAATGAAAAGGCACTGGAATCACCAGGAAGATGACATCTTTGCTAATATTGCATAGCATCTAAGCAGAACATCAGCTATTTTTCATTTAAAATAATTACAATACTGCCTCGATACTAAATTCAAAATCATTTTATATTAAAAAATAATTTCTTACATAAAAGATATATTTCTCATACAAGAAAACTCTTTTATTTTAGCAATGCATTATGCCTAGGTTGAAAGCAGCAATCCAGACAAAGTGCTCCTGTAATACCCAGGAGGACAAGGCTGCAATAGATGTGACGTATACTTCAGCTCCTCAGAATGAAACAGCAAATCCTGCTCAAGTCTTAAAGGCTGTAACATATTGCTAATTGCTTCACATAACATATCCAACAGCACAGTGAGAAGTAAAAAGAGAGAAGCAAAATTATAGTAAGATGCTAGAGCACAAATTCCAGCTTTGGCCAAAATCCTGATCCTGAAAACATTGCTCAAGTTGTGCCTAAGCATGAACAAGCCTGAACCTCACATACATCTGCTTTCAGTCACTGAGAAGGTCAACACAGGCTTC
This sequence comes from Euphonia xanthogaster, assembly GCA_034509185.1. Taxonomy (NCBI): domain Eukaryota; kingdom Metazoa; phylum Chordata; class Aves; order Passeriformes; family Fringillidae; genus Euphonia; species Euphonia xanthogaster. Next base: position 45,747,314 of record JAYDZK010000202.1, on the reverse strand, counting down.
TGTGTGATCATAAAATTTTGGTGTCTTAGGACAAGAGTAGGAAATTGCCAAGTGTGTTTCCTACAACAAGCAAAAAAAGAAAAACACAAGCTATTTCAGTTTCAAGCTGTACAAGCAAAAATATTTTAAGAAATGCAATATATGCTCTATAAAAAACTCCTGTCTGGTAGCTTCCTGATGTGCTAGGAATGGTAAAGGGAAAGCTCTGGTACTAAAATGCTAACATTTTTAACAGTTCATGAGTGTATCAACATACACATTTTGTTCTCCTTTTCCAAAATGTCACCTCTTTTAGCTAAATTTATATTATTGTTCCAATTAAGAAATCAAATGACAGAAGATTTCTGCTGTTTGAAAATCAAAAGCCATTGTTTTTTCCAACTTGTTTTAATAGCAGCTCTCTTGGTCTGGTTATGTTTCTAATAAAAATTACTTATAATCTCATTAAATGCTATTTTACTTTTTCATTAGAGGAACAGGCAACACTACATGCCTTCCTCCCCCATCCCTCTTCTCATCACTTACTCAGCTGAGAGAACAAGTCTTAATTAGATACCACCTTAGTCCCAGAGCCTTCTTGTGTTCCAAGCATGCTCTCTTTATTCACAAAGTACAACACTTACTAGCTCAGACCCCATTATCAGTACAGGTAAAGCCATTTTTTAGTCTCAGATTCCTGAGACTAAATAAAGACCATAAAGACCTCTGGGTGAACAAGGTTGGTCCAGCAACAGCTCTCACTTCTCTGCTGGATGCTGTGGCTGTGACCTCTGGATCCTCCTCATTCCCACACTTTACCAATCACTTTTTTTATCTGTAATCTTCTGCACTGCTGGAGAATTGTTCTTAATAAGGATTTTATACAGCGAGCAACAAACAGAGAGATGCAATCTTAATTCCTTTTGCCAAACAATGTGCCAAATTCCCTAACAAAATTCATAATCCCAGCCATTTAGGTATGTCTAAAGCAGTTATTCAGTTGCAATAAAGTTTAGATCTCAACTTCAAAGTAGATTACAGATAACAAAAGAACAAAATAAGAACTCACACACATATATATACACACAAACAAAACTTTTTTTTGAAAAAGCTGTATTTCCAGGAGAACTAATTTCTTTATATATTATCACATTTTAAAAGTTACATGTTTTATTTTTTATTTCTCCTCACTCAGCCTGTTTTGAGACCCTCTCTGTAGACAGAACACTAAGCTTCATATGTAGATGCTATTCAGGAACAGGCAAGAACAGGAACAGGCAATTAATGGGGCTTCCTCTGAACACTGCCTCTCCACTGCAGGGAAGTAGCTATGAGACAGAAACATGCCTACACTATTGAAGAATTGGAAATACAGACAATAAATATGAATAAATTGAGCAGAGAGTCTTTCCAGACACAGTTCACTGAGAGTAAGTGAAATGGAATTGCCTAGCAGTCTATCTATATTCTCAGCAAAGGACAAGTAACACTTTAGTAACACTTTGAATCCACCCTATACTTTCTGCCATAGAATCAAAAAGCACTCAGTAAAAACCATGTTACTGAAATAAAATTAACACTATTTGTTTATAAAAACAGAACTCCAAACATTCAAACAATTCAAATAATTACCTATTCTAGTTGTTTATTAGTATCATATTCTACAATGGAAAATAAAGTCTAACATTCAGAGTCTAAATCTTCTGACACAGGTTCAGAAGTGGATGTTCTGAGTTACTACAACAGTGGAACTACTATTCTGCATAAATAAAGCCCACCTTAATCCCATGAAAGTTGCTTTCGGTTATATGTCTCCTACCTGATCAAACTGAAGATCTTCACCTCTTTGAAGAGATCTGGACAAGAGCTTTTCCTGTAAAAAAAATAAAAAGAAACATATATTTCACAATGTCATTGACTATTATCAAAGACAGATTCATTCTTTCTCAGTTATATTACAGAAGAAAGAAATAACTTCTAATATAAATATTTGGGGTTTTTTTTCAGATAGAAATATTTCTGGAGATGTGAAGTATATTCCCAAAAATTAATTCAGTAGGTAAACAATAATAACATTAAAGACTGACAAAGAAAGATGTCAGAGGCCAAACAGGGACTAGATGGTGACGTCAAGTGTAACTTGGAGGGAAAGCCATTCCTATCTCAATTAACAAGTTTATTAATGTTCATATATAGCAATTATTCTAAGTTACAATAATGATTTTTTAAATGTCGTCACAAAGGCAGAGACATGTGCTCAATGCATTTCCAATCTGCTCTTCCCCTGAACTGCAGTTAGAAGATCTACTCCAGTAAAAGGAGTAGGTGAATAATCACTTGCTTTAACTTGAAGTAACTGTAAGGAACAACAACAAAAAAAAGCAACATTAAAAAAAAGGTGGAAGAAAAGACTAAAGAAAGAAGAAAGAACACTGAATCCTGTGGACTGGCTCTGAGAGTCACTGATTTACACCAACCCAAGTGCCTCAGTAACAGCAGTAACATATGTAAAGATCTGCTGAGCATTTCCTCTTATTTAAAAAAAATTTGAACTCCTTCACTTGATAATATAAATGAGTCCAAAATGTTACCTTTCACAAGGAAGGTAAAAATGTACCTAAAGAGTTAACAGTTCACATTAAATTGCAGTAAGCAAACAAGGAAGTTTTATGGAGCAAGGTAAGTCAAGTAGTTAACTTGCCGGGTCTGGCATGAAAAAGGAGGTGTGAGCAATACTGATAGCCAGTTCTGCTCTCAGCAGGCTGTAACTCAGCACAAAGTAACTGCTCAGTAGTTTAGTATGCTGTCAGGCTGTTGACAAATACTGAGAAAGTCAACATTGCTTGGTGATTAACACTTGCAAGGCTGCAAGAGACAGCCTAAGCCTGTACGTTCAACAGAAAAAAAATTCATTTTGTATGTCCCAAATCCAAGGTTTGAACTAGCAACTTATTTTTTTCTTGTCATAATTTTAATCTTGAAAATACAGTACAGTTTCTGGCATTTTCTCCTGTAAGTGCAGCTGTATTTGGTGTTAAAAAGAATGCAATATCTGGCAACTATTACAGCCTCTGAAAACTTGGATTCAACACTGCCCAGGCAAAAAGCACTTGCCTACTCTGAAAGTATAATTTGAAATTATAAAGATGCCAATGCACAAGTCATTTTCACTTTCCATAATCCAAAGAAATCCACTTAATTATCTAGGAAAATACTACAATTTATGTTCACTTCCAGTATGCCTAAATTAAAAAATATTTTAAGAAGGGGGTTTCTAGGTAAATGCATTGGTTATTCTGAAAAAGCTCTATTTTTTTATCAACTGATGTAATAGTTAATGTTCTTTCACTGTCTATTTAAAAGCAAAGGGGAAAAGGTTTCACTTTCTTGATTCTTTCAAATTCATGTAATTTTACATGTTAAATCTGTTCAAAATACTGTTACGAAAATTGATATTTTGAAGCATATACTAAAAGCTCCAGAGAGCACTTGCAAAGCCAAATTTTCTTCTAGCTAGCAAGCCTGCCTCCTTTTTTCTTACACAGAAATGCCTGCTATAGATGAATTCTTGTTATCTGTATTATGCCTTCAGATAAACTGCACAGTAGTTGCCAGCTTATCTATAAAGCAGAAATACAGGAAATGTTCCACTCTATACAAACATTCTATCATTGCTAAGTAAGTTAAATGAGAAAAACTAGAAAACTATTTCCTTATAAGATGGAAAAGTGTAAGAAAATGGGAAGAAGTCTTCCTGTAAGAAGATGGGAAAAGTCAGGTTCCTTAAGTCTCCTTAGGATACAACATCCCAACAAACCATGTTTCCACCATAATACTACAATGCTATTATACAGGTGAAGAAACCCTGGGTTCACTATACCCACTGCATGTGTCTAAACCCGAAAATTGCTAAAGAAAAGAATGACAAATCAAAGAGAAGTGAAATAATCTCTAAGTCTTTACTCAAAGAATTTGAAATCTATGTCAATAGAGAGCAAACTGGTTCTGAAAGTTTAGCTTCCCTCCCATAACCCACACTAATTTAGATACTTCTGTATATCAAATGATTAAGATTTTAAGGTCAGAAAGAATGAAGACCTTACAAGTTCATAATCAACTCTATTATGTTTCCCCAGCCCTAAGGATCTTAACTGTTAAAAGGTAAACACACTGTAGAGGTAATGTAACACTAACCAAACAAACCTGACATAACCAAATAATACTCTTGAACCCAACCACAGGTTTATCAAGGCCTTTGAATTATTTGGCTTTTAAATCTAGTTCCTTTTAATGTCTTCTTCTACCTCTGCTTTGTCATGGCTCCAGTCATCTCACATGATTTAAAGAAATCTATTCAACAGCATAAAGTAAAGGTCTGGAAACTCTAACTGAATAATTTAAGATTTATTTTCCTGGCTTCCTGAAGTTCAGAGAGGGATGAAAATAATAGGTCTCCATTTATCTCTTAAAAGTGAAATGAAAAAAACCCAAAACACTATTGCATTAAGCAAAGAGTGGTTTGCATCCATTGTGTAAAGGAGGAATGTCAACATATGGCAGGCAGCAGGGATCAGGATATGCATGTGCTGTGCAAACAGCTGCACCCATGGAAAAAGGTCCCACCCGCTGGCCTCTCTCCAGCATTCCCTGGCACCATCCTCTGGTGGCTAGCACACCTTAGCAGGGTGGCTCAGGTGTGCACAGCTAACCAGAGTGCTTCTGGCTGTGCTCCAAGGTGCAGGGAAGAAACCAGACAAGGGATGCTGCCTTGCCTCCTGCAGCCCCAGGGCTGGGCAGTGCACTCCTGCCCCAGGGGCAAGCAGAGTACTGTGCTAAATTTCACTTCAGACAAACTTTTGAAAGCACCTGGGCAAGACTTGCAAAAGTGCACAGTGCTAGTCTGAGCCATGTGTAGTATTTCCACAGCAGAATAAAATCGCTTGTGTTGGTAACAGGCATAAATACTCTTGCTGGTTGTGACGTCAGCATGACACTACTACAATTTAGTAGGTGGCACCATGTTAAACTCTCTGCTTAAATTCCAACCATCCATATTTACATGAATCTTGACAAAATGCAAAATAATTGAGTTTATCACTAATCTTTTTAACTGGTATGGTTTATGTCACATTTGGGGAAGGGTGGTGTCACATTCCTCAGTGTCATCCTTCTCAGCTGAGAAGGAGTACTTTTTAAGCTACAAGACTACTCTTGGGCTCTTTTTTCCTTCAAAACTATATACTGCTCCAAAAGATTTAGCACAGCTGGTTAAAAAAAAAAAAGTGGTTTTATTTCATTTATTCACTAAAAGGATGATCTTCCTTCCTGTCATTACACTTGCTGCTTTCATTTAATCATTTATTTTAAGCATTTGCTGATGAGCCTGTCTGTAACTTTGAAAACGCTGAGGTATTACAATTTTGCAAGCAGAAAACTCTTAATTAAATTAGTAAGAAGAAATAAGGTAAAAAATCACAGCCAGAGAAACCATTCAGTTAATTTTTGAAATCACAAGTCAGTTACCTTTAAATGTAATCCATGCATTTAGCAAAAATGATACTACCCCTCACCCACAGATGCTGTCTTGATCTGCAGTGACTTTTATTTAATTCATATTTTAATTAATTTTTGCTCGGCTACTGTCACGTTCAACTTTTAAAAACTGTCTAGCTCCTAGTTTTTATTGGTCTGGCTTTAAATTCTCTCAAACAGCTTCACCCAACAGCCCAGCTTCATTAAAGATTTATGTAACTATATATATTCTTCATACTTTTGTTTGCAGCCAAGTCATTCCACAAAATCAAATCACACTAAAATAATAAAGGACTTTCCACTCTTCCATTAAAGCCTTTTATCCAATCACAATCAGTGCTTTTCTGGTGCTCTTCCAGCCTTTTTATCTTTCTTTTTAAATTTCATACACTAGAACTGAATGTTCAGTACTTCCAATTCTACATACAGAAATAAAGCTGCTTCAATACTTCAGTATTTCCTTTCAGCTGGATACTTAAGGATTCCCTTCTACCTCTTTATGTTATACAGGCTCAGGTTGTTTCACTTTTCCACAGCTTTTGGCACCTCTCTTAATTTGCTGGTTTTCTATATAGTCCTTCTCACCCACCAATAGAAAATAAGGAAAGCTGGCTATACATGTAAATTACATTTGTTTCCATTAAAATACATTTTGTTTAAAGGAATTCAGCTTAGCAAATGAACCCAGACAAAACTGTTTAAAACCTTTATAGATCACTACCTAAGTAATATTTGTAATTTCTTACTTTATCCTAAAGAATTTTATACACACTGTATACACACAAAATACTGACTTCAGATTCTTATCAGTAAAAAATCTTGACTAAGGTAGACTTCAGGCAATCACCATAAAACCTCACCAGGCAACAGAGCTGGGAATCACTCTTCTGTGAAAAGTGAATTATTTAATTAGTTTCATGGGGTTTCTAATTTTTAATCTGGTGAGATGTTTCAATTTTGTATGATTAACAGATTTAAAAACATTTGTTTAATTAACAGTCAACAGCATGGCAAGGAGATACAACCTGGGATTGATGACAGAGGATTTATTTTATCTGGTCTAGGGACAAGTTTTGCAGCAAAAGTGAACTCCAGGCTATTATATTTGCCTTGCTCACATTATTCTGGTTATATTTGACTCCAAACTAGCTGTGTCTGCAGGAAAAGCCCTCTTCAGCTCATCTCAGTTCCAGGCAGTCTGTCCCTCTGGCCAAGCACTACCCTCCCTGTCTGTTTAGACGATGGATGGGAATGGGGCTGGAGGAGCAGCACTTGGCACATAGATGGACAGTGGAGATACCAGCCCTTCCTCCCACAGCATCGCTGCCACTACAGCTCTCCTCTCATTTTCAGCCAAGTACCCTTCCTCACTTGTGTGCCTCTTTTGCTGCAAAGTTTTTGTGCTTATAAGGGGTTTCTTATAAACCCTTCCTGAATACATTATTTTTTGGATGTCAAAAACAAATAGACAAGTTATATTTAAGTCATAAACTGGCTTGGTGGATACAGACATGTATGTAAAGAACAGATATAAAGAAAAGTTTCATTTTCCTCATCCTTTTATCTACTAATGGTTGTAGCTGAAGATGATTCCATAATCCACAAAACAATTTCAGCCCTGCTTTTGTGTTCTTTTGTACTGCTTCCTAAGAAAACTTTTTCCTGAAGTTTCAAAACTGAGGCTCAAAAGCTCACATATGCACTTTCTGCACACCAGCACTTTGGCAAGCAGCACCTGCCAACAAAAGCCTTCTGTGAGCTGGCCTTCTGCTAGCCACAGCATCTCACCCGCCCAGTGAATTTCCAGGTTTAAAAAAAAAAAAAGTTGGATTTGTTTGTTGTGGTTTTGGGTTTGTTTGGGTTTTTTTCCCAGAAATTTCCAAATTAAAAGAAAACTATTTATTTCAAGACCACAAAGTCTGGATCACCAATAGAATTTTACCTTTTTGCTTGATCTGCAATATATGCAAACTACTATATTATTCCAGGTGTTAGTATCATTACTTTAGAAAACAAACCAAATGCATCTTTTCTTGAAAGTATATTGCCTACGTATTATTTAAAAGAAACACTGACAGGAAACACACTTCACAGTATTAATGAAATAACATTTTTTGCTGTTCCTACTTCCTTTTGTAACTTCACAGACCTCAGGGATACACTAAAGAGGTTTTGTTTCCAGTAACTAGTAGGTAACAGTTTTGACACGAGACAATAAAACAAATCAGGGAGCAACCCTGTTTGCAGAAGCTTATTTATTGCTGAAGTAATCTCTCTGAAAAGTCAACAATATCTGGGAGTGCTTTTTTCAGTAACCATACATATGATAAATCAGCCTATTCCAGAAAAAAACAAGAGCGTTTTGAGAGATACTATGAAAAAAAGGACTTACCAAAGGTTCAGCCATTACAAGTTCAATTTTCTTTTCAGCTTGAACAGCAAATTCAGCAAAGAGGCTTTTGATGACATACTCGCCCGGTTTCACATCTGGGTCAATAGTAATGTTAGACATGATGATGCCTCTCTTTTCCCAGGTGGAAACAGCACTTGGAGAAACTCTACGTTTATTTACTCTGCTGGGTGGTGCGGAGGCTAAAGTAAAAAACAAGAAAAACACAGAGCTATAAAGCAGAGCTTCTAAACATGGTGCCAGTCACTTTATATTTTCCCATTCATCACACACATTTTCACACAGTAAATTCCCTAAAACAGAAGGAAACAACTGTAACGCACAACAAGAATTTGTTTTAGTTAGGTCGGAATTTCTACGCTTGAGTTGCACAAAGGTTTACAATGTAAGTCACTTCTGTTGTCAATAAAATGCTCTACAATGACCATGATTAACATACAGTAGCTTCAGTTCAAGTATGACTAAAAATCAGAAGGTGGAATGGAAAGGGTTATCCTCTATACTATGAGAAGCATTGCTTGATTTCATTTTATGGATCATCCACTAAGTTAATGTTTCTATTTAGTGTCCAAATACCTTCAAGAGAAATTCTTCTTTGGCACTTGGTCAATACGCTGATTTTCCCAACAAGAATGCAAACCTTTTTTAGACATGTCATGCTAAGTGATCTTCTAGTCCCATGTTAAAAACTTATTCCTTGTAAGAAATATTTATTAATTATTAAAAAAAAACACTGCACGTATCAGTCTCATTTTCTAAGAATTAATTATTTTGCTTTTATACCAAAATCGTCATATACAAACTTGATATATAGATATCCACCTTTAATTTTTTTTTCTCCCCAGGCATTCCAAAGCATCTATTTATTGTGAAAGATGCTAGCAATGTGAACTGCAGTATGGAAAATCATGCTTCAGAGCTCACACACAGAGGTTTAACACACAAAACAATCAGGGTAGATAATTACAATTCTTGTCTTGCACACTATATATCAAAATAACTGCTGACATCTCTTAATGATGACCCAGACGTAACAAAGGAGGTCTGATATTTCCCTAGTGTATTCCATGACTGCAGATGTTATTTTTCAATTGCTATTAGGAAATGATATTAACAATTCTTATCTATTTATATTAAGATTTTATTTTCCTAAGACAGTCATGCAGGGAGCCTAGTTCCCATCTGTTTTATTCTGCTATATTTTGTGATGTGTTTAGGTAAGCTTTTTTAAGGCTTTTTGCAGGTAAAGTGTGACGAGACACATTTGGTTTATTTTGCTGAACCTGAACATTTTTTTACATTATCTTAGTTTTTACATGTGCAAACCCTGTAAGCTAAATATTAATCACAACTTTTTCTCAAATGTTTTTTTCAACTCATTTATGAAAAAACATGAGACCAAACGTGGAGACCAAATGTTGGTACATCACATCTTCTCAAGAGAAGTCTTGGCCATTTATTATATCTTCTATCAATTCAGAAAGTTACATTTTACATAATATAAAACAGACTCCTGCAACTTCCATTGAAATTTATCATTTATCAAATGCATTGGTGAAGTGAGAAATTCTGCAGGAGTGAAAACTGAATGCCCCCAACTACCTTAGCTTCTAATCCAAAAGGTTACCTTGCATAAGATTGTGAGTACTACACATGACTTGTTTTTAATCCCTATGCTATTGTACAAACTTGCTGTTTAGATGGAGTAATGCATCTTTTTTCCTGATGCATAAAACGGGAAATAAACACAAATTGCAGAATCCTTTCTTTGAAGCTGGAAAGACTTGCACAAGGTCACAAAACTGAGTTCCTGGGCACCAGGGGGAACACCAGAACAACAGATACACACTGCATATGTCATTAAAAAATTCTAAATATCCTCTAACACTTCAATCCAGCACTTTGATCTCAGTAACAGAGGCCCTAAAAGACAGAGGAGAGCATGTCCCACACAGCCAGAGACAATGGGACACCACAGACACTGCCATGATCTAGATCCCTATGGTAGAAGCTCACTACATATAAGTACATAAAAGCATTAAGAAACAGAACACAGTGCAGGCTGCAAAAGGAAGATTACAACCCAAAACTCTTTCTCATCCCACATTTGATGATTGGCTCATCCTTCAGTCCAAAAACATAAACATTACAGGGACTTTAAAAAAAAATGAATGTCTTTACAATGCCTATGCTCTCCAGCATCCATACTCTTGCCATCCTGAAGCGTCAATGTTTCCAAAGGCAGCCCAGAAAATGAGAGAGATGAAAATGTGTCAAGAACAAGAGCACAGAGGCTTGAGAAGAGGTGAAAGAAGGCATAAAGACATCCTTCATAGCCATAGCAGGTAACAAACAGAAATACCAAGCATGGGATAGGCAAAACAGAAGAATGCTGCAACATGCAGATTTTGAACAACTTTCCTTTCATCTCCATCAGACAAGCAAAATAGAAATTTGAGTAGCTAAGGACCCATATTTCTAATATATGCAGTTGCTTTTATCCTAAATATGAGAGTTTCTAGGAAAGCTAAAGCTTTGTTCTAATTACAGACAAGTTGGACTGTCTTATTTTAAAAGACATATTAATGCTAACAGGCTGGAAAGAAATGAGTGTTTAAATCTCCTTTTGAATATCATTACTTGTGTCTTGTCAAAAGAAATTTAGCAAAGCAGCAGCTTCAGCTCATTCTAGACTTACCTACTCGATATGCCACAACTGTTGCATGATCTGGACTGAAGCAAACATTCCAGAGCTCTGGTACAGTTCCTGCTCCTGAAGAGCGAGGAGCTGGTACTCAACCAGCTCTTTTCACTCTCTGGGGAAACTAAGAAAGACCACTGTGCTCCTTAATCCCAAACTATATTTAGATGTAGACAACTAGGTAGACAACTATTAATAGCATGATTACGCAATACATTTCTGTCTTCAGATTTTAAAAGATCACATTCAAAAAGCCCCTGTCACTCAAGAACCAGGAAACATTGAGAGCTGATCATCTTTTAAGTGCTATCCTTACTTTGTGTTAGCAATTCAATCCCCAGTAAAAGGGACCCCTTCAGTGTGTTAACTTTCAAAGCTATGAGACAGCTTTCCTCACCAAGGATGAATCTCTAAGGCTGTCCACACTGATCTGAACACAGGTAAATTCCCTCCTCAGGCTCAAAAGAAACCCATAGGAAATGGATAAACTAGGCAAAAGTCTTATGCTGGCAAGAAAAAAGAAGTAACTGGACTATAATCAGACTGGGTCTTGTAAGTGCTGCAGACGCTTCAGTACAAGGCAAAGGACATGACCATGCAGCCAAGGAAATGCAGTGCCAGGGCAGCCTTACATCCACCAGAATTAGCAAGGACCCCACTCCCTGCCTATAGTTTCACAGAGCCCCCTTTGGAAGCACACACTGCAGCACTGTCAAGGGATGCAATCTCTTCCAGCCAGCACACAGTCAGTGCAGGAACAGGGCTTGCCTTTTTACTCTTTCAGCAGCTAAGCAGGGTCAAGGCTATCCTACAGCCATTCATGTTATTAATCTCTGTGTTCACATGCACAAACTCTCCAGGTGGAAACAAACTTACCCCCCACAAAAAAACAAGGGAAAACTGTCATACTGAAGCAATTATAAACACTGCCATGAGAGTATTACAAATACCTTGGTTTTCCTAAAATGTAGGAGTATGTAAAAGGAAGAAAAAATTATTAGGATTTACTTTCATCCATGAACTTGCTGAGGACTCTAATACACAACACCACTAGTGGTTGACATTAGCATCAAGACTTTTGTCTTGCATATGACAATGTCCATGGTTTTATCTGCTTTGTAAAACCAGTAATTTAGTTAAATACACACAGAAAAACATGTAGGAGGGAAAATGGAGAGGAAGCTCGACTACATAATAAATATATAAGAGTTTGTTAAAGAAAAGTCAAAATCTATTCTTAGATTTCTTAGCTAGGTTAAACAACATTATTATCTGGTATAATTACATTCAGTGGGATGCATTTACTCATGAATTTGCAACCATTAAAACTGTAAGAAGGACTGATATGAATTTAAATATGCTTAATGGAAAAAAAAGTCATTGCAAGACAGAATTAAATAATTTTTTTCTGCTATTCTTTGCCATCAAAGCATAAGCCATTCTCTACTCTTAGCTGCCAGAGAAAATGTAAGTCTCAAACATCGTTTGGAAGCTTCAAAACACGAAGCATTCTACAGAACTTCATATGAGATCTGGAACCAGAAACCATACAACTTGCAACAGCTCAAAACTAAAAAAAAACTACTTTCACAAATCACTTGAAAACAGTGAACATTATTCACTTGAAACAATATCCTGTTTGTTTGCTCTGATGTGAGCTACTGCTACATGGGAAATCTGGGAGCAATGCAGTAAGGAAATCTTTGTTAAACAGTATTGTTTGGTTGCTAGGGCCACACTGAATTGTTTGGATAGTTTCAAGGAACAGTAAAACAATACAAAGGGTAATTAGACAGACAACACACTCCTAGGTCAAAAGGCAACACGCCCTGAGGTATGCTAAGTGAAAAACAAAGTTGTTCCATGTTAAACCCAAGTGTCCAGAACTAGGAAAGATTATTTAATACCCAACTGGATAGTAAAGAATGCTACTATTTTATCATCCTCTTTCTCTCCGCATAGCCCAAATGCATCAAGTATTTGAGGATATAAAGTAGCATCCTATTTACCAATGAGACTATTCAGAGTTCAAACATACAAAGCAGGTACTGAAAGGTAATGAACACCAGCCAGTGACAGCTGATGAGTCCATTTTACTTCATGGCTAATAAAAAATGATGATTTTTAGCTTTCAGACATTTTTTGGGTACTACTTTACACTTAGCCAAGTGTTGGCACTTTATATGTGCTTTTTCCCCAAGTTTTTAATGGTTTTTGCTTTAACTGAAAGTTGAGTTCAGTTGCTGCTGTGTCGCAGAAAGTTGAAGTGGCTGGACTGAAGCAAAACTTCCATCAGGTATCTCCCCTCTTTCCACATACCTGAAAACACATCTGGAATTACTTTCATAGCATTTTGAAATAAGATACTCAACTATAAAATAAAGATGCTCAACACAATCTTGAGGGACCTCCGCAGTTTTCATCAAGCAGATTATATTCTTGGTTGCTATTTTTATAATCAATTGTTAAAGTAGGACATAATTTTACATAGCTCACATTTAGCAATTAAGCTTTTTACTGTTATTTTTGAAGCACGTGTACTTTCAGAAGTACTTTATATTTCCTGTGACACTTGTTGCAGAATAGGGTTTGCATGTCCAACTGACAATACAAAAATCTCCAAAGACTAAAAATATTACGTGTGGTTACTTAAAGGAATTTTAATTAAGCTCCTTGCCTTCTACTCTGATAACATCTAGAACATTTTATCCTGCCTCACAGAAATTATATTAATATACATGGAAACTTGTCTGTAGTGATTGTTAGTGTTTCATAACAAAAAATCTTTAGTTTTTTAACCAAAAGAATATTTTTTTTTCCTAAAAAGGATGCCAGTGCTCAAAAGACATGTTAATCTATCCAGAATCATCCCAACAAATTATGAATAGAGCCCAAATTTAAATCTAGGTTTCTCATGTCCCTGATCAGAACCCTGTTTTTCAGAGCAACTTCCTCACTAAATTTATCATTACTTCACAATTCTGAAAATCCTGTTGATCATCAAGTTTCTACTGTTTCCAAAGTCTGCTTTCTCCTACCAGTCGAAAAGAAAGTCTTATGACTTGAATGAAAGGAACGGTGAACAGCTTTATGAACACAAAGAAATTCAACAAACACTGCTCTAGTAACAGGTGCACATTCCAGATCTTAGCCTCCAACCTATAAGCAAATACAAAGAAAGAGTCATTCTTCACTCAAATCTCTTGGATTTGCTTCCACAGTAGCGATGGGAGGATGTGGTTTACCTGGGTTGCTGAAGCATGTGGTGGCACAGCAGACAACCAGGTCTACTTGACTGGTTTCTGTTCCAACTATGCAGCACTACTGACAGTGCATGAAGCCTGTCTGAAAGCTGGATATATCCCTGCCTCACTTGCTCCAGCTGTACTGAATCCCTGCTGATGTCACACACACCCAGTACTGCGGCACACGTGGCTGGCTCCTTGGCTCACCAGCGTCACACAAGTGCTGGATTCAGCAGTCCTACAGAACTACTGGACAGCTCTGCATTATACTGCATTTATCCAGATTTTCTCATTTATTTCACTAACACTTATTTACCAGCAAGGTGGTACTAATCTTAAATGGTGCTACTAGATACAAAAAAGAGAAAAAAATCGCAAACTCATAAAATACATACTCATTTTGAGCACATCTGTTTTTATACAAATGCTATTCTGATTTTCTTGGTTATGTAAATTATTCTCAATAATATGTTTGGACAGGTCAAGAAATTGAGTTTCTGCCAGATGCCCTTTTTTGAGGCATTCTTATGAGGCCCTTAAAAAACCCCATACCTAATATGAATATTAATCTTGATACTGGTATGAAACACTCAATGCCAAGGGAGAGGCATAGCAGCCTCCTGACACCAGAGCAATGTCGCGTTACAAGATAACATAAATAATGTGAACAAAATTAACAGTCTTTGACAGTGAAATTAAGTATCTATTATGGGCAACTGACTGCACGTTTTCATAGAGTCTGATACCTAGATATTCCTTTGCTTTTTATAATACATATGAACTGATTGGTAACACCACAAATACAAACACAGCAGTAGAAACTGAAATAAATTTGAATACATTAGAATATACATGATCAAGAAAACAAAACTGCACTTTTTGCCCTATTTCTCATACCTTAGTCTGGATGAATAGTTCTTGATGCACAAACTTCCTATTCTTTTCAATACAGACTACACAACTAATTCATCCAGCAACACCAGCTATGGAATTCTCTCTTCTTTCTCTGTGTTGGCAGTATACAGTGAATTTTCTTTGGAAGATGTTTAACAAAGATTTTTGCTTCATACATGTGTCCAACCATGCAACAGCCAAAGAAAAACTATTATCTCATTAGGAGGTCACATGGACTAAGCCCAGAGTGCAAATTCTTACCTCACCTCTCTCAATTCTTTACTGGTTTTAAGTGACTTATGGAAATAATTAAGTAACCAGCAATTGTAGCTGGTACTTGTGTCATGCATTTATGATACATCACATGATGACAAGATGAATGGATTACCTACCTGTGAAGTAGAAACAGGCTTAGAAGTGGCTTTGTTCAGTGGTACGGTTCATGTATAGTTTGTAAAGCCAAGTCCCACCTTTCAGTGAGAGGAAGTTTTATGTGTATTGATAATTTCCCCTCCACATCTAAATCAGAACTCCCATTTTACTTCTGCAGCAGAAACACTTCCCTATTAAAAACTTCTCTAAGGACTCTCAGATATGTTTAATTTCAGCCAAACTCTGGGACAAAGAACATAAATGAAAGCTGCATCAATAAACAGAAGATAAATTCATTTCAACAAGTAGTTAATTAACCATATGGCTGTAACATGAAGGATAGCCTGAGAGAGAATACAGAAGGTATTTCTGAGTTTATTGTGGGAACTGGTGCTATGACAGCTGAGCTTTCATTTGGACTAAAAACATCCCCACAGAACAAAATCTTCACAGAAATCTTCTAAGTTTTATTGTAAAGATTATTTTTTTACCTCCAGCAAATATGAACATTCTTTCTTTAGGGAAAGTTGATTCAACTGGGAGAGCAGCTGTAAATTTGTCTAGTTACAGGTACTCACATGAAACTTGTTTTCTGCTGTCAAAGACTCTGCAACCACAGGCAAGACTGGTAATAGAAACATTACTTCGTGTCAACACAAAGACATAGCAGAAATTCTAAGGCATAGAACCTTGTCTGGCAATATCTGGTTTTCTAGGTATCTGGGCTAGATTGCAATCCCTTAGAAGTCTTGCTGCTACAGATGATCCTCAGATTTCGAGCTCTGCCTTATAACTAAGTAATTTAGTCCTTCCAGAGATTCAGTAGCCTTCTTCTCCACTGCTGCTAATACCTCTGTCACTTTCATTCTTAAAATGTAATTTTTAGATTTTCATTTGGCATAAATTTCTAGAAATGCAACCAAACAGTCTCCCGCAAGAGAAGAAGCAAAAGGGAAGTAATAGCCCATCAAACTTGAAAGTGACGTTTTTATTATTTAAAGAAACCCAACTCAAACAAACCACAAGTATTTCAGTTCAGAAGAAAATTTCTGTAGCATCTTTTCCACACATATAGCTATTGTCTGGGATGTCTGAAGTAAATTCCCCGTGTGTCAAACACAAAAACGTCCTTGAAAGGTCTTTTTCCCTTCTAAACTGCCCATCACCATAATCCTCTGGAGAAATTTTGCTCCACAAATATATTCTCTGCCACATTGCTCTTTTACTTCTTTTTTGTACTTATATTCAGATGTTCTTTGAGGAAGCATTATGAAGAGAACAAGACATTCTTCTTGTCTAGCTGCTTTAATGGCTGAGCAAACTCTAACCAGCAAGTACTCCAATTTATGTATGGGACTTCATCTCTTATAGTCCCTTCCCCACTTTGAAAAGTCAAAAATAAAATAGGTATCCGATTTCTTTCCTGAAACTCTAGAACAGATAAAAAGATAAAATGGATTTGAAATAAAATCAGGGAAATTATTTTTAAATACTTATTTTTCGTAAACTCAGACAGATGAGAAGAGAGAAACTGGGCTTCAAATTTCTCCAAGTAAATCCTACTGGCTTTGTCATTATGGAGTGTGGCAGTCATCCCTCTTACCTTTATACATAGGCAAGAAGTAGCAGCTCCACTAACCATTCTTTCTAAACCTCCATCCTCATAGTGTACGAGGAGCACCTGCTTCTCACAGAACTGTGGCTGAACAGGACAAACAACAGCCACGTACATAATGCACAATCACCTAAATCAAATGGATGAGCATTTTTTATTCACTGGAGTAGAACACACAAAAATTTTTATTAAGAAATTGAACGGTTGAAAAAGAGATCAGATCTGACATTCAGGATAGTGCGAGGATACCGAGGGCAGTAGTCAGAAATAGACTGTTAGTTGTTACTGGGCTCCCTCTGTCCACTGAGAATGTTGGATTTAACAGCATCAAAGGCTGCTAGAAGCTCCAAAGATAATGCTGAAGATCATCTGATCTCTAGTGCTTCGTAATTCTAACGTAGGACAGCAGGACAGACTGTCCCATCTATGGCACAAGCAACTACCATGGCAAACAAGAAATTTAAAATTAAATACTATTTTTTTAAATCAATAAGATCAATATAAGATAAATTTACATACATTTTAAAAAATCCTCAACCACACAACAGCTAGGAATAGATGGGAAATACTGGCTGAAATTTCTACACGCATATGCAAGAAGTACAATTCATTTTGTGACTCATTTTACAGAGCCTTGTATGGTAGATCATGCATGTAGATTATTATCAGACAGGAAAAAAAGAAAAATTAAAAAATAATTTTGATAGCACAAGATGCCAAAAGAGCAAACCATACAAGTGGAAAACAATGTGATAGAACACAAAAACTAGAGGGGGAAGAGGAAATCTGTTTGAACTCAATTGTCTCAAGTCCTGCCCAGTCACTCTTGATTACGGCATGCCATCAGGATATCCTGGCCATTAAAGTGTCAGATCATTAAAAATATAGTTTATGTAATTCCTTTTCTAGAACAACAGCCAGAATAGAAAACCTCTTCAAATAAAGTACGTTAATTAAAAATAATATTTTTGAATTTCACAGCAATCCCCATTTAGAAAGAAGAGAGATTTAATTAATAGCATATTTCCAAATGACTAATTTATTTAACATGCTTTGTTTCACTGTCAGAAAGCTGCTCTCATGCAAGATCAGCTTCAAAGAATGTAAAGGATAAGTCTCATCTGTCCATAATCTAAACATAATCCATCACATCTGGAAGCAAGATAATGGCAGGAATGTAAAGGTTCAGGGCTGTAAGTTAAATTCCCAACAGTAGTTTTCAGAAATGCTCTTAGCATCCTGACATTTTATACAACTGCCTTCAGTGCAATTTTAAGCTGCACATATAATAAAGCAAGCTAGACTTTAATACATTAATTTCTGCTCGAAGACATTTCTGTAAGCAAGTTGCAAACTTCTCAGAGAAACAATACCACCGCAAGCACACATCTGGTACCTTCATTCTCCTTTCCCTGTAGGCCTTGTGAAGACCTATCATGCCCTTAACTGTCTAACTACTTTGCACAGCACAAGTGAAGAATGTAGCTATCCACCCTGGTATCTCAGCTTCCTTCAAAACACTGAACTTTAACAAATGAACATATATAACAATCATCATTCACTCATTTTGTGTTTCACAAATTTCACAAATTTTGTTTTCCCTCAAAAGAATAACCACATAAGTATAAAAAAAATTCCTAAACTTGTTTCTTTACTTCCTATCCTCATTAGCATTAGGCTTCTACAGCATTGCAAGTCATACTTTCATTAATGATGCAAACACAGAAGCAATTTATTCCAGTATGATTAACTTGCAAAAAAAAAAAAAGCTTACAGTATTAATTTTAAAGGGCAGTATCTGATGCTTATTTTTTATTTAACTTTATTTCTGCAACACGAACAAAGACGTCAACTTCCCATTGAATATGGAGAGCAAAGACAGAACTGCATAACATTTGCTTGTTCTGTTAGTTCTTCTGATCCATCTGCACCCTGGAAAATGTAAACTGAGTCCCCACTAAGTCTGAGCCAGTACTATTCCCTGCTTTTCATGGGGGCTTATAAGTTCAGGGTCACCACCATACCAGCCAGTTACCATGCTTTTAGATGATATGTGCATTCATGTAATGGCTGAGAGGTCATAACTCATTATGGAGTTACACTCCATATGAAACACTATTTCTCCTTCAGTTCAATCTCCTGGAGTTTTTTATTATTTAGATGTTTTCAAGGGGGATGCAGATTCCTACAGAGCAAATTTAAGCTTGCTGAGGGCAGTTTGGTTTCTCATCATTCCCTCTCCTGGCTGGTGGACTCCCATTTGAGAGGCAGATACTGATGGTCAACTTTTCGAGCAACAGGGAAGAGCATGCCGGTAGATTTGCATGCACTCATGACCTTTCTGACTGGCACAGAAAGTGTGCCCTGCACAGCCCACAGGGTGAGGGAAGGGGGCACAGAACAGAACTTACTGCTCTCTCTTACTGCTAAGAGAGAAACCCATTTTTGCCATCAAATTGAAGGCTGCGCCAGGCTGGAAACACACTGATGCTCGGAATCCTGCATTAAGCCTGAGCTAGCAAAGGCAATAAAATTAAATCAATGCCTGGCTAAATGATGTTAAACTAAAAAGCAGAAGGGAGGCAAAGGCAGCAGTGGAAAGATACACTAGTCAGGCCTGGGGAGTGAAAGAGTAGGAAGAGAAGGAAAGAGAATTTTATTCACTAGTGTTTATTCCACATTTCCTTATACACTGATCTGTAAGTCAAAAAAACACACATTTCCACAGCAATGATGAGAGTGAACCTACTCTGAATAAAGAATTCACTTCCATGGTATGCTAACTACATGAAGATAAAGAAAAACATAAACTAAATCTAAAGTTTTAAGAAGTAGCATTTAAAATCTAAAACTAAGGCAAGGATATAGCAGCAAAGGAATACACATAAATACAGGCTGCACAGACACTCTAACAGTTGTCACTGCAAACATATCACCTGTGATGATGTTTTATTTCCTTTCAATATATTAAAAGACAGGTATACACCACACAAAAAAATGCATCCTGTAACAAGGTCAAAGTGACCACAGGCATGCCTTTGTGAACTAGCAAACAGAAACTTAAATACCTTATCTCATCTTTCCTAATCCACAGTTCTCTGGAAAAACAAAACTTCACATCCTCAGTTTGCAGACTTAACAATATAAAAAACTCTATTGGTCCACTGTATTTGAAGAAAAAACAATGTCAAAATACTCAACAAATTTATGCTTAATCTTATTTCCAAATAAGATTCTGTTAGAAGCCAGCAGCTTTTGCAAAGAGGTCTCTTGCAGAGCACAGCCCAAGGTAGTTTGTTTAACCTTCTCTCACTTTGCTGCCTGCTTATTCTTTCCTTGTGAGAAGAGGGCAATTCCAGCTCCCAGTTCAAAGAGGAAAAAACTTTTCCTCATTATCCTCATTATCCTCAATTATCCTCATTAGTGTCAAATTGATACCTTTCCTGAGTAAATGCACAAAAGTAATGAATGCTGGCAGTTTTGCTCTAAAAGATTATTTCAGAAAAGGACTCTGGAATGTCAGTTATAAAGCAACCAAGAACTTCAAATAATGTATCATTTAAAAACAAACAAATAAACAAAAAAACCCCAAACCAATACATTAGCCCAGACTTGGTCCTCTTAGAGAGCACCTTCATGTCTTTGTAAGTAACTGTCTAGTGGCGTACTCAGAAATATTGTAATAGCATTTCTGATACCAAGGTATGTTTTGAAAATTGAAATGTTAGGTATATATACACAAGGATTAGAAAAAGCAAAGAAGAGAATGAATAAACAAATACAATCCATCACTGGAATATGCTCAAACATACACAAATCAGGGAGAGAAAATGTCTCATGCATTAAATATCAATTTCAGAAAAGAACAACTGTTCCACGCTCCAATTCTGTCAGTTTTGCCTGGTAATCCTCCATATGAACATATGAGCTGAAAAGGAAAATATACTAGACTAACTCAATCTGCCACATTTAAGACAAACATGTCATAGGAAGAAAAACAGAAAAAGTGAACCCAACATTTTCAAAAGCATATTCTTACAGTAATTTTGCTGAGGAATAAAAAAACAAACCCTTTTTTCTTTTCACATCCAGGTAACCACCTAAATTTAACTGTAAAAAAAAAAATCTGATCATTTCCCTGAATGAAATTTTCTGCCCTGAACTCAGGGGATCAGCTCTTCTGAAAATTCAACTCCAACGAGTTTCAATTCCCAGTAGATACACCAAAGAGTTATAAGCACATAGGAGACACTGAGTATTTTTCAACTACAGCAAAAATTTCTTTGTGAAGGCATAAACACATCTTATAATGCTGTTGTAAGTTCTGTTTTTAAATAGGTGTAGTTAGTTGTCTGTGTTTTTCCTGTTTATCAAATGTGCTCTTCTGAGCCAAGTCCTTCATTCATCAAATTATACAGAAAAACAGCAGTGTCAGCTGCTTAATTTATTGATAGTCTGGGACATCTATTTTCTTGGGAAAAAAGTTTTATGAATATGAAAATTAACAAATATATAGAAAATTTAGGATTGTTCACTAGGAAACTTATCCAAATTTGCTTTGCATGTGTGGTATAGTGTGGGTATTGTTTTTTGAGGTTTCTCAGTGCTTTTTAAGTTTTTAACAGCAAAAAGTAGTGCTGAGTTCACATGAGACCCTAGTTAGCATTTTTTTTTAAGAAAAAGCATGAGACACTTGTATTTCTAATCAGTCTTTCTGACTAAATTTATCTATGCTTACTGCAAATAAAAGTAAACTAAATTAGGAAGAATCCCAAGTTGTGCAATTCCTTAGGGAAGCAGATGACAACCTTCAGGGCTTTAAGTCCTCAGATGAAGTGCAAGGGCATAACACAAACCTGGCAAAAAAATCCCATCCAGCATGCACACAGCCAGCACTCACACTGGACCTCTATATGAAGACAATACTCAGTGCCATGCAGAGCTATTCTTAGCCACCATAAACACACCAAGGTTTCAGAGTTAACAGCTTCTTTGTCAGTTTCATGGGAGGAGACTAGTCACATCTGAAATAAAAATAGGTTGTCATATGCTTGTCCATGGAACTCCAAAATACATGGCTAAATTGGTCATTTAAAAGATTTGAGCTGCATGTACTGGTATCACATGGAAAAAATAAAACTTTTTTTCTCCTACCTCCTTCAACTTTCTTTTTATGTTTTTATCTGAATCTAATTTACTTCAAAAAGTAGTTTGCTCTATCTGCAACAGGAACCTTTATCTGGTTTCAATACATTCTTTTAAGCTCTAAAAAGCATTGCAGAGACCTGTAACTGAGAGGCTGAGGCTGATATGAATGAGAAGTTCTGGCTGTGGAGGCACCAGGGAACATGCTGCTTTCAGCATGGCCTGCATGACCAACACCTGGCTGAGTAGGTATGAAGATCCCCCTGCACCCACCTCACCCATCTGCAGTTTCAAAACACACCCAGATCTGGAGACAAAGAATCATGGAATGACTCACAGAAGTGGGACAGGATGGGCACACTGAACAGTGACAACTTCAAAAACACTGCTTCAAAATCTGTTGCCAACTGAAAAGGAGCCCAGGACACGCTAAGAATGTTACACCTGACATTCCTGGCTCCCTGACCATGACCACAGATTACAGATGTAATAGCTTGACACAAGCATTGTGGTGCCTTTTTGCTGGACAGACACCTTAAGCACCCCTCATCCTAGTGCCTGGCTGCTGGGTGGACCTCTTGGACTCATGCACTTTGCTCCCCTCAGTTCACAGTTTAAATAACATCTACATTTCCTTGTACAAGATATCACATATACATCTGCTACATAGTTTACACAATGTTGCAACAGCATTTCCTACACTGTTTTGTGGCAAAAATTCAATAGTGTGTTTTGTATTTGTGTAGGAAGGCATGGAAAATATCCACAGTCAATCAGCAAAGAAACAGATATGCTGGCCTACAAGCTGATGGACAGGGATAAAACCATGTTTATACATTAATCCATATTTTAAAGAGAGCAGCCTGTTAAGGAGGTGAGACAACTGTGTCACAGCTACATTCAGATCTGCTGTCATTCAAATACTACCATGTTTTGAGGTTTGAAAAAGAACTAAGTATCTAACTGCATGTGCTGACACCAACTATGGCTGGCCAAAAATGACAGCAGTACTTGCATGATATTTAGAAGACTACACAGTTCATGCAAATATAAAAATGAGGAATAAGCAGGAAAAATTATAAGAAACTATTATGTTTCTGATTTAAAAATTCTCCAATGTTCATCCCTCTTTAGGAAGAGAGGGTAAAATTTCCTAGTAGAGGATATCACAAAACAAATAATGGTCTGATAATCTACAAGGTTCCTTACTACTGCTACATGATTTAAAAAAAAAAATAGCTCACTTAAGTTTCCAACCAGAATTAGTTCAGACAGGTAGTCAATGCTGCCATCTCCCAAGCTGCAATACATAAATATATTGGCGGCACTGCTTTTAAAAATGAAGCAACACTTTCTTCATTCTTGCTCAGGTATACTCTTAACAGAACTGATATTATACATTTCCCAGTAACTCCCACTTAACCCTGGAAATCTCAGACTCTCTGATCAAGGTTTTGGAGCTCAAGTTTCCTCAGTATATTGAAGTTACACAGGCAAATTCTGTATCTATTCTAATAAAACATTACCTCAATAATTACTCTGCAGTAATCAAACACAGATGAGATGAACAACTGACCAGCTTCTGGGGGGAACAGAAGCAGAGGTGCAAGTTTGGGCACGGTGGGGGGTTAGGGCCCCAAAGCAGGGAGGGCTCCAGTCCTGACACCTGGAAAGAGACCAAATGCAAACCACAAAACCATAACAAGCTCTGGCCTCCGCCAAGCTACACTCTTGGCCAGTGACCTGGAAATGTGAGTTTCACATCCAGAGCGCATCGCTCATCTTTTTCTTTCAGGATGTGGTATTTAAGTCTGTGTGGTCACATATAAACACCACCATAAAACAACGAGATGTTTTAACCATGTCAGGATGGCACAGCTGCACCTCATGGGCCTCTTGTCACCTCTCTCAGTCCCAGGTAGCCAAAACTGTCTGGTAGTCACAATCGCCTTCTGGCAGTCAGTCCTAGTAACCTCAGTCCTAAAACTGCAAACAATTCTCAAAGACTTAACATTGCTTTTCTCAGCTTCATTAGGTAGATGGTCTCAGCAGAAGTAAGCATGCAGGAAAGACATACAAAAGCTTGAGAAAAAACTAGAAATATGCAAGAATATATGTTAAAAAAACAGTATCTAAATTAAAGTTAACCAAGGACACAGTACGTCCTCACTTCAAGTTTTCAGAATAAGAAGTGCAGTGCATACTATTTTTTTAAAGTCTTGAATCTACAGCAAGACACCAGTTTAGCACACCAAGACTAACTTTTAGTGATGCTGAACTTCAGCTTCAATACACTTCAAAAAGTTTTTGTGCTCAGTGGCAGCATAATTCACACCCTTTACTACATTTTAGACAGTGAAATCCTACAGGTTTACTTCAAATAATACAGAACCAATGCCAAGGACCTCCCAGGCTCTGTCCTGCCATTCTCTCCCCTGTTTGATTAAACACATTATGTTGTTTTTCCTTGTCTTCTCCAAGATGAGCACACCAGTTTCCAGTTACAGCAATGTCTTTAGGGATAATGTGGCCATAAAAGATAGGCATGAACTATAAATTAAAAATAAATACATAAGTAAAAATTATTCAAATAAACCTTTGAACAATACTACACTGATAGATACTAGGAAAACTTCTAACAGTGAAATCACTTTCCTTTTGTCCACCTTTTGCCATATTTGGGAAACTTGGGGTTTACCCATAGTTTTCTTAAGGTAGTTCTTTCAGAATTAATGATACACTTTTAATTTTTCCTACGGAAGAAAAATTCTAACTTGAAGTACTCTTTCAGGGTTTTTTTAATCATTATTTAAGAAGAAAAAAAATAAGACAAAAAGACTGCAAAATCTTTGCCATCCATGCACTTCTGCTAGGTTATTTCTAGGTTTTGGGCTCTCCTTCCCTTTTTTCCTACCCAGTTACATTCTGAAGAGAGAGAGATTAAAAGATTAAAATACCCCTACAAGCAGAACCCACCTTAATATCCCCAGCTTAGTCTATCATGGGTTTCTGGACACAGAGTTCAAACAGCTACAAAAAAAACCTTTGAACTTCCCAGCCAAACCTCAGTACACCTGGCTTAGCTTCTTTCTTTCTTTACTTCACTGTCATAAAAACGAAGTGCCAGTTGCCAACCTCCCTTTTTTCAGGATCTCATTTGATCAAAGACCTCATTTGTAGCTGAAAGAACAGTTAAAATCTGGTGATATTTGGCCCAGCTCCTATGTCATGCTGACAGCCAGCACAAAGAAAGATGTTGGAGAGAAAAAGGAGGCAGATTTCCACTGAGATGTCAGACACACAATTTTCTAAGCCCAACATGGGCTGCACTAAGAGCTGCTGAGCTGTTACTGGCCAGTGACCCTGGCACCCTCACAAACATCACTGTTCCTAACCTGAAGATCTTCAGTTCTAGTTCAGCAGCGTGAACAAAGACAGCGAACAGGGATCATGAATACAAGAAGCAAAAGGAAGAAAATGAACAACCGCCAGAGCTACTTTCACTGCTCTGACAGCCCTGTGAATGTAACAATTCTTTTAAATATCCAGTAATTAGTTAGCATTGATTTGCAAGGGCTTAAGGCATTCATACATCTTTCTAGACCACTATTCTTGTCTGTACCTGTTGCCTGCAAAGAAAACTTCAAAATATATAGTTGAAAATATCCCCAAATCACATGCCAGCTGTGCCTGATGGGAAGAAGCACAGGAGTTATTTATACCTCCCATGCTTTCCTAAGATCCCTTTATAAAATTAATTGCTTCTAGAACTTAAATGAATTCTTGAGCAAGAAACCTATAAATATTAACGTTCTAAATTAAAAAATTTATTTTTGAAGATTGAAATGGTTGTTTTTTAAACGCTTAACAGTCTGTTTCTGAGGCTACATATAACTGATAAAAAGTACGTCCTCTGGATTTTCAAATTCTTGATTCTTAGAAGAAGAATGAGAAAAGGCAAAGAATGAAGAAAATGCTTCATATGTCTGTTGTTTTCTACTGCTACTTTGAAAGCATTTAAAATATATATGCATATATATTCATTAGTAGAATTTGTTCTGATCTGAGTAAAATCTGTCCTACACATCATGCTTTTCTTGGTTTTTTTAACTATACCTACTTTGGGCATCAAGTTTAAATTTTGATGAAAATTAATTAAAGACTCATAAACCATGTAATTCTGTAACTGTATTGAAAGACTTGCTATATCTAGCTTTTTGACCATCACTTATTTTAAGTACTTTTAGATCAGTCTATAAGAGACTCCTGGATTTGTCTAATGAGAGTTATTATAGCAAACTCAATGATAAAAAGTTTATTTCTTTCTGTACCTTAATTTTCCAATAATTAGTATTCTAATATTAAAAGCAGTTAAAGCAATTCTATGCCTCAACATTTTATTTTCTTCTGTTATTGCAGCTTGGTAGCCTATTACACACATCATATTTCATTTAACTCCCCTGAAATCTCTCAGAAAATGTAGTTTCCACCAGACCTACTAATATAAACCTTTGCTTGTGATGTTCACATAGGCAACTGGGAATGTTAAGAATTCAAAAACTTAATTCTTATTTACAGTAGCATGGCCCAGTTTCCTTTAGGTTCCAAGTGTCCTTTCTGATTTAGAATGGCCTTTTCCTCTTTAAACAGCCCCTTTATTTTGCACTGTACCTAACAGAATTTAACAGCTCCCTTTGACAAGCATCATTACTCTTTGTATAGGAATGAGGAAGAACATTTACTTCTGCAGAGCAGAAAACTTCTAACTACATGTACACAGGATATAATATAGCAAAAAAAAAGTTGGCAATCGCCTTTCCAAATAAATAAATAAATGTCATCGTGCCAGTTCTCTCTTAAATGCTACTAAACCCCTAACGTCTAAACCTTTCCCCTTCAAATACAAAAGCACCAAAGCTAGAGTGCAAAAAAAAAAAAAAAAACAGTCAGCAGAAATGGGGTATTTGATACAGCTTGTTGCAATTGGTTTATCTGGAGCTTTCCTGAAGTCCATGCAGAGCAGGCAGTTTATTCCAGCAACAGTAGCTGACAGAGTGATTTGCATTTGGTGCACTTTCTCCTTTCAACAGCATTCTCTTCTGCAATTTGAATCATTATAGAATCTAGTTATGGGTTTAGCAGAAAGTCTATCACTTTCATAGAAAGAATTTCACAAAGGGAAGCTCATTCTAGCATATTTATGTCTGATGAAGATAAATAATGTATATCCCAACATATAATGTACTTCCTACAACACAAGCATATTATTAAAAAATTAATACAAAGAACGTCACAAAAAACAATCCTCAAAAAAATTTTTGCGTTAAATAACAGTTCCATATTTTCCATCTTTACATGCAGAGAAGTCCAAAGTAAGGCACAAAACATCATATAACCTTAGCTAATTACAACTGGTAAAAATCTGGATACATGCACTTCCCTAATGAGCATCCACACCCTAATGCCCGACTTACATGGAAGGTGTTACAATACAGACTGCTGACATCAAATAGGTAAGGCAGGCAAAAAGTATACAAGTAGGTATGAATGCTTAGCAATAATGGAAGATAGACCAACTCCAAAATACCGAACCCACTCTCCCCATCTTCAGTCACGCAGAAGAAAAACGAGCAAATATAAAAAGGCTTCTATGCAAAAGACGGGAGAGCAAGACTCAAGGATCCAGCTGAGCTGAGATATCCATACAGGCCCACCAAGAGAGGCAGGCAGCCTCTCACATTGTGTTACAGGAGCCTCCTTCCCTTGAGACCATTCATTTATCTATGCTGGGTACTCTTCAGCTTCAGGGTGGTACTTGGCTTTGACTAGTTTGGATGTTATACTTACAGCCTTGTTATGGTCTTCAAGCCTACATCCACTGATAGACCTTGTTGTTCCAAACGTACCCAGAAACAAAGAAAGAAGGAAGGGGGGAAAAAATCCCCACCCAATCTTCTCTTACATAGCAAATTTTACTACACAGAACATTACCAGCACCTCTGTTAATGAATATGCCAACACACCATATATCTGGAAATGCAATGACTCATTATGTACCTCAAGATGTACTGCACAAGAGACCATCATCAAAGGCCACAGAAGTTCATAAACAGAGCCAAATATGGAGGTCACACTCCACAAGACATTAATACATTGATACATTCACACTGTATTGGGCAATTAACTACTGACAGAAACTTGCTTTTCCCATGACAACTTAAAGACTGTGGGAAGGTCATCATATGTCCCTTCTACACGGAAAAAAAATTGCTGCTTGAGTAGTACAGGGACCTGTAACTACATTTACTAACACAACTATATGTAGATGCTTTTTTCAAAAAAAGCAGAACTTAGTAGCTTTTCCAAAACTCAATACATTTGGATTAATATTTCATTTAAAAAATTCACTTTTCAATGTCAAAACAATTTTGGAAGATATAAAGAAAAATTGTTACATTCTCTAGAAAGTGCCTATCATATTTCAGCATACAAGGCAACACTACTAACTGATGTGATCCTTTGAAGTCAAGGTTACAATAAAGAAAAAGTTTCTTACAAAAAAGACTGAACATATTATTGTTTGAGATGCTTAACACTAGAGAAATGAAGTTAACACCCTACTTAATATTGTAGTTATTTAATAGCTATTATTGTTTTAGAGGGCACCAAAAATAGTATCTCATGAAAATAGGATTTCTCTACATTGTGAAGCATTACTGATTTTTCCACTGGAATATAAAAGCTGTATGAAAATTCTCTAGAGCACTGCCGTGCCACTAGTAACTCTTAGCCCAAAGGACAGTCTGAAAGAGAAGCAATCATGTAACGTCTCAGATCAATTTTTTCCTTAAGTTTCATTTTTCTTTGCTCTTTAACAGTTAATGGGAAAAGATATTTAAATTTATCATACAATAAAGACTTCCAGTATGTTAAAAACTGGTGCTTTTATTACTTTTAAAAAGTATAATCCACTAGCAAATAGCCACAGAAGCAGCAAATCTGCGGTTTCATTAAAAAGCCACACTCACCTCCATGTATGTTCTACCTCACCCATCTTCTCCTAAAGAGTAAGACCATCAAGAAAACATTTGTTTTCCCAGAATTCTTCCTATGGTCCTCTTTCATATACAATCCTATCATGCCACTTCAACATAACCTTTCTTATTTGAATTACAGCTTCACTGCTGTCCTCAAACAAAAAGTCACAGGATAAAAATGAACACACTACATCTACTTTGTTAAATACTGTATTAGCAGATCAAAACCTCTCTTGAGAGCCAAGAGTTCATTTTTGGTTGGTAAAGGAGGAAGTAATCTCCAGTCAAACTAATCCTATGGGATGATAAGTGAATCTTAAAAAGCAAACTCCAAGTGTTTTTCATTCACAGAAAGAATGATCAAAAATATCTGCCAGGCAGCTCCCCAGTTTTCATGTGCTCATCAGCACCTGGCAGCCACAGCTCCAATAATTTGGAGCTTTTAAAGCTGCTCTATTTCTTTCTGATTTTATAACAGTTTCCAAATCAACTGCTGTACAGGCAGATACAGCCTGCTTTCCTGGCAGGACTTTGTTCCCAGGCTCACAAGTCTCACTAACTTTGAAAATCACTGTGACAAACCTTTATCAAAAAGAGGCCAAGGGCAACAACCTCAATGTAGCTTTGACAGGGGCATTGTCAAAGTGCAGCCCTGTTCTCTTAACCAGCATAAGTTCTTGAGATGTATGCATGACTTCTGAATCAAGCTGAGCAAGGTGGTATGGAAAATCTCACAAAGCACCTCCAAAACTGATTCATCCAGAAGAAGACAGGGATGAATTCAAGGACAGAGAAGCACCCACACGACAGGTGCACTCTTGTTTAGTCCCTTCTGTTTACCAGACAGATACAGCACAACTGTAGCACGGCTACAGAAAGCTGTGTGATAGCTTTAAGAAAGACAATACATCCTATTAAAAAAAAATCCAGAAATAATTCTTTATTTCTAAACAGAATATGATTACTAATACAGTATATATTGAAAACACAAAAAAGCTTTTAATAAAGCAATAATGGATTGTACTTGTGCTTATTGGAAAGTCATTGTTCTCGTCCAGACTGTAAGCCCCAGAAATACATGCCTAGTTTTCATTAAAACTTGTGTCATATCTTACAGAAAGGTATTTATTACTTAATGCTTTTCACTGTCAGCAGCACCACATTTGGTTTTTGAACCCACATACTGCATAACTAAAAGAAATTCACACGGCATCCAGACCTCCTTAACCTTAAATGAAGGTTTTCATGGACAAAATATAAGAGCTTTCTTACACCAAGCAACATAAATAACAATCAAAATTAGTACTTTTCCTAAATTTAGGAACTCAGAAGAACCGCTAGACAGACCACATATTGAAACTGCAATGGGCATCCAAGAGCACTGAGATACATCATCACAACAGAATCCAAGAGCACTGAGATACATCATCACGACTAGGATTCCTTAAATACTAAGGAGCCAAGCAACCTTGAGGACAAGCAAGTATAAAGCCCCCATTACAGTCACAACTTCAGTAAGCAAACAGTTCTTAAGCAGGAACATCCTCAACTCACTGCTGGATTAAAAGAACATTCCTGACTCCATTTAAAAAGAAGTAATGCCTAAAATTGTTGGCACAGAGGCAGCATTCTGAAACTAGGCCGTATGAATGTCACTTCATTGTTGTTACTGAAAGAAAAAAGATCAACTACAATAAAACCTTAGCCAGCACTACAACATTATGCCAGCTAAGCAAGCCCTTAACCAGACCCATGGAGCTTTGCTGCCTTTCTGTTACATCTCTGCAGATGCTTACTTTTATGTACATGGAAATGCATGCAAGAACACCCACTCCTTTTCTGACATCCTTCAACATATAAAAATTTTAGGTTATGATAAAAACCATAAAAAGTAGCATTTGCACCTAAAAATTTTATGAAAACATAGCAAAAATTTTTCTGAAGTAATTTCTTAGCATATGGATATTTCCTGAATTTCCAAGCTCATCCTCAACACAAATATAGTGTAATTCCTTGCTCTGCACATACTGCATCACTTGAATGGACAATGTTTTAGGAATAAAGCAAATGGCTTGCCCACTTCAGCTCAACTCACTAAGGTATGCATGTGAATCAGAGTCCTTGGAGCTGGCACAGGCTGCACAGAGGGCTCTGCTCCCGGCCAGTCTGCACAGTGCCATCAGAATGCAACTCTCCACTCGACTCTTGACTCTTGCACGCTCAGGAGTAGACGTGCAGCTATGCTGGAATCACAACCATTCTCACAAATGGAGTGACAATGCTGGCAAAAGTGAATTAATCCCCAGCTATCTCACCAGCGCACACAGAAAATTGGTTTGTTGGTAGATGATCCAAGTGCCACTTCCTGATGAAGGAGTCAGGAAGCTCTTACTCCGTTGTGCTTACATAACAGAGGGCATAAAGGAGAAAACATAGCATCATATATAACCGCTTCTCAGACAACCTTTTATCATTGTTACTTTCTATCTTGTTATTATTATTACTCTGTCTTGTCACAGCTGACAATTATCTAGTCTGGAAGCTGCAATTTATCTCCTTATCTATACAATTATATATCTAGTTGCAGACTAAATTTATTGTTACTGATTGCATCCTACTATTTATTTTAGTTTGGAAACAATATATATGAATCAATATATCATTTTCATAAGGTATTTTCAACTTCTATTATAAAAGACTGGAAAAATCCTTCCGGTTATCTCTATTGCAGCAAGCTTGTTAATAACTACTGAGTACAATTACAAGGTATAATTTGGAACAGATACTGTTAATCTGCAAGACACAAATTAAACTAAAAAGTAAAACCTATAAGGAGACCTGTTCTGAAACACGAATTGCTTTAAGTTGTAAGACAATAGTCTAGAAGTTATCAGTCTAAAACATTAATTACAGCAGTTAATACAAAAAGCAAATCAGGTCTGAACGAGCTATTAGGACAAACTAAGTATCTGCATCCTCTCCTAGCACTGATTAATACACTGTATAACAAATAACTTGCTACTAATTCCTTCAAACAAGACAGGTGAATAGATACTACTGTATTGGGGTAAAAATCCTAATGGAGCTATTTTGATGAAGTGTATGGTGAGTAGAAACTGTGCATGCCAGTACATCTCAAGCAGCAATTAATGAAGCATAAAGCTGAGATGCCAGTTACTTCCAGATCTTAACGTTTTTCATTTTCACATATACAAGAACCTTAAGACGCAGGAAATACTCAGCTGACGTTCAATTACGTCATCTTTGTCACCTCCTGGCATCCTGTCATGAAGTTGCTGTGCTTATGTTAGCAAAGCCTTCAACACAGTGCAAGGCAGCTCTGGGCCCAGACCCTGCATTGAAGCATGTGTGAAGGGGTGATGTGAGGACAGACGGGTTGTCTGAACCAAGAGCAGCATCCTTGCTTCGCTGGCTCAATTCAGACAAGGAATTCTCCTAGAAACTCTCCTTTCAGGACATTTAGAAGATCAAAGTGGGCAGCTCTTGTAGGCATAATAATAGGTTTCAGGCACAAAAACAATACCTCCTCGTAAAATACACTGTCCAAGGGTGACTGATTTGCTTCAAAGGAGCATTTGGAGCTTGACAGAACTAAGACATCATCAGCATCTGGGAACTCCGCAGAGATGAGCATCTACTGTCACCTCTCTTAGACAGCAAAGGATGTAAAAAACCTTACCAGACTGTAACAACTGCAGTCTGAGAAAATAAAATAATAAGCAAATATATACATACAAAATCTTTCATGAGAACTAAGAAGGAGATGGCTCTCAGACTGGCTATGCCAAGTTGCACCAGCAAACAGGACCACTAAAACCCTGGTTTTTAAAGGGCAATTTCACACAGTAGCATGCAAAAAAAAAAAAAAAAAAAAAACAAAAAAAAA
>JAYDZK010000202.1:45695596-45714377 GCA_034509185.1 Euphonia xanthogaster | reverse complement strand
GCAAAAAAAAAAAAAAAAAAAAAAAAAAAAAAGAGAGAGAAAAAGAAAAAAAGGGGGGAAATATCCCAAAAAAAGAAAATTAAAAAAGGATGAGATATCTGCTACACTGCTGTGATTCCGGGTGCTGCGACATACTTACTGCTACTGCCGCTCCAGGATTTCAGCAGAGACTTAATGCTGATCTCGAAGAAGAGGGAGTCCTGCAGGCTGAGCATGGTGCGAGCAGGGCGGAGCGGGGCGCCGGCCGCGCCGCCGCCTCCGCCAGCACCCGCGGGATGGACGTGCCGGTGCCGGCGTGACGCAGGGCCCGGGGGGCGGCTCCTGCCGGGACCGAACACTCCTCGCCCGCCGGGCCCCGCCCCGGGGCCGTTCCCGCCTCCGGGGTGTACCCACGCTCCGCCCGGGGGATGCTCACAGCGACACAGGCACAGCGACCGAGCTGAGCTACCCAGCCCTTGGCAGCCGAACGAAGAGACTCCTTGCAACTACAACCAAAAGGGGCTATAAAAGGCTGTTTGTGCTTTACCGAGTGTTAAATAAACTTCCAACCGATCTGTTAAAATCGTGATGAATTAAATAAACTGCCCAGCGTTGCTCTGAGCAGTGCCAAAAGCCAATCAAGCCGTCTACGCTAAAAATCGTCAAAATCAAAGGAGGGGTGGCGGTATAGAGGATGGGAAATCACAAATGTGAAAAACAATCACAGTGGAGGGCAGGAAGGCCGGTAAGTATTCCTACGGTGGATGCCTGCAAGAGAACTACAGCCAGGGGCACTTCTGGATGTCCCATCCCCAGAAGAGTTCAAGGCCAGACTGGATGAAGCTCTGAGCAACCCGGTGTAGTGCTATTGCAGGAGGCTGCAACTAGACTAGCTTTAAGGCCCCTTCCAACCCAAATCCTTTTATGATTCTGCTAGCTCTTTGGAGTTTGGTTGGTGGTGGTTGTTTTCCTTAATGACTTTTAAAGGACTGGAGCTGGGGTTTGTTTGGTTTGGTGTTTTTTTCTTAGTGCCTTCCAAAGGACTTTACACAATTTTGGTATTTCTGATAGTTTACTCTGTCCAGTATTGTCCGAAATGCTACAATGGAAAGTCTCTTAGAAGTTACAGTTCCGGGTTCCAAGGGATGCAATCCAACACTGATTAACTAAATCTGCTTTAAGGTGATTTTTTAAAAATCCACAGTTTCAAAACTGCTGCCCATACTGTACTAGGAGTAAACAAACCATGAGGAGGAAATAATACCTGTGTCCTCAGACAAATTAGAATTATCTGAAGTTGTAGGAAAAATTTAAGAACAGTGTACATAAAATTCTTTTAAGGTTTGGGGTTTATTTTCCCCATACAAAAAATATTTTTCTGTAATTAGATACTAAATTGCCACCTATATCGGAAATAGTACTTTTCTTCCCAAACAAGTTACAGCAGAACATACAGAGTTACAGAGTAACTCTTGGGGAGTTCACATCAAACTTTCTCTCATAAGCCTGTTTCAGGTAGTACTGCCTACATAGTGGGTAGTATTACCTCGTATTCTTTTTCATCACTCCTTTCATGAATACATTTAAAGTTACACTTCAAGCATTCCTTTTTCCTCTTACTAAATAAGACATAAAAGAGGTTGTATTTTGTTACGAGTGCGATATAAAGGTCAGATTTTGGAACCGACTGATGAATTTCACCACTAATTTGAAAGACTGTATTAATTATGGTTGGTCTCTGACTGCCTTTAACACTGGGCTACAGAGACTTCTTCAAAGGAATAGTTGTTAACAGTGTGCATTCCAAAATCATGAGCCAACTCTCTCAGCACCTCAAAAATAATGACTTTATTTAAAAATACACTTTGCATTCTTTACAGCTGCCCTCCCCCCCCCAGCTTTTATTCTTTAAGTTATCAGTGCCAAAAACTTATTAAAAACAATCAACCCAGAATCAGCAGGAGATATACTAAAACAACCCTACAAAAATACTAGTCTCCATGTTCCACCTTCTGGATTCCTGTTAAGAAGACATTCAACCGACAGAGAAGTTGTCAGTATTTCTGTAAAGTAGTGTTTCAAAATTAAATTATTATCAGGAAATTTTTTATGACATTTGAGATGCGTGGCCAAGCAAGTTACACTGCCTTTAACCACAGCATCTGAGATTTTGTAGCACTGTTATTTATTCATAGTATCAACTAATGACCACAATAGATTGGGTTTCCTCAAGCATACTAGCAATTGTTATTTTAAATTATTAACAGAAAAAATATTAGCCCATTAACGATTTCTAAGAAATGAGAATTGTATGTACCAAGCATATAAGCTTCTCCTTCTAAGGATTTCAGTAGATGCATTGAAGACTAGGAAAATATAACATTAGGAATCAAAATACTTTGAAAATAAATATGTTCTTTTAATACTATATAAATGCGTATGCTCTCATACATACATGAACAGACATAGCAACTTTGATTAAATGGACATCACTAATTTATTAGACTTTAAAATGATTTTCATAGTCTTCCCCTTCCCCCAAGAAAGGCAAAACCAAATTATCAGTACGAGTCCATTTCACAAGTGGAGTAAGAGGTCTGTCAGTATCTTAGACCTATCATCTAACATCAGCATCATAAGAGTTATTTTATTGTACAAATGTGCACAAGCCTTCCAACAATTCTTTCTCCTCACAACTCAATTTAACTGCTTTATAACCAACGGTGGTATTAATAACAATGACTGCCATACCAGACTTCTTGGGTTTTGGTTTTCCTTTGAAATGAGTTAATGAAACAACCTACCAAATATCAGAATAAACAGAAGATTTCAGTATAAATCGCAAAGTTTAAAATGTAACCTTTTATTTTTAATCAAAACAAGAATAGTAAAAGGAAAGAAAAACTATGGATTACAAGCCTCTGAATCTTGGACAAGCACAGACATGGCTAAATCTTTGAGAAGAGCCCAAGAAAACTCATCATGCAGAGTTACAAGATATCAACATCACGTATTTCTAGAATACTGTTAGAAAAATGTCCTTTGCAATATGGATTTTTTTCCAGTTCCTCATTCTCAGAGAGGAAAATGAAAGAGTCTTCTGGAAAGTACACTATGTCTAAAACTGAGAGCAACAAGTATGGCCACTAAAAATACCTATCAGTTTGAGTACTTATAAGAAGTCTTCCGTAAGATTAATATTTTATTATTTTAGATAAAATGGAAAATAAAGCACTTGCATTTAAATACCAGTAAATAGCTTTCATCTGGAGCTGGTTCATGCAAGAAAAAAATCCAAAGAAGAAAACATGAAATTGAGGATCTGTGCATACTTTTATAAATAGGCTGAACATTACACAATTCCAATAAATACACAGCTTATATACTGATCTCAGTATTTGTATACCTTTTGATTGTGGATCAATTTCACTTCTAAAGGGAGCAGACTACTATAAAGTCTATTTTTGAGATTTTCCCAAGAGCCAAGGTGAGGTATGCATGAATAAGCACACTGGTATCAGTAAGCTCTAAAAAGAATATGACAAGAATTGGATTGTAGGTGCAGTAAAGCAGAAGTGCTCAATCTGCAGACACAAGCTGTTTGTACTCTGCTAAAATGATTCATCCAAGGGTCCACACCACGCTTTCTGCTCTGATATGGAAAACTCTTAGTAAAGAGGATGGCCAGGAGCAAATTGCTCAAGCTGCTTCAGTGACCTAAGTCAGCAGACTCCAGGCTGGAAATAGACTGATACATTACAAGATTCACGCACTGCAAGCCCAGCTGCTCCAGGAAGCATTAGACTGGCCATTTGTGGTACCATTCATCCACAGCATGCTTGACCTGTACAAGCAAAGCCCATTCAGCACTTCCACACATACCTTTTAGATGGAATTTTCAATACATGTACAGTAAGCCCAGTCACAGGACAGGCAAGATTTGCTTTGAGTGTTTCAATAGCTAGAGGACCCAAGCAACGTAAGAGATCAGAAACTTTAGCACTGTAGATAGTACAGATAACTTTTCTTTATTTGTAGCATCAGGTATTTAATAAAAATATTTCTGAAAGGATCATCATCCATAGTAGGATCAATAAATTTACCAGAAATGTGTATGCAAAGGCTATTTGCACAGCTTTACTTTAATTCAAGTAACACCATGCCATTTTCTTGGAGATGCCCAGACACATTGCTGGCAACTACTCTGAACAATGTACATGAAGTGCCATATGCATAACACTGCTGCTGCAGTAACTGCCAGAGATCTGGCCTGTGGCAAACACTGGCATGTGAGACCAAAAAAATTATTCATACAATACTGGTTTTGCTTCACCTCTACAGACTGAAAAGGTAAGAGGGGTTTCATGACTCAAGATATTGCTGTATTTACTATCTTAAAAGAGCAATATTTAACCTCAAAAAGTTTGCTTTTAAATGGCAAAAAAATAACACTTTATAAGTCATTAATTTGTGTTTCACAGGGAGCATTACATATTTTTAGCTTCATTTCCTTTCCCCCCCCCTTCATTTGAAGCGTTGTTCCCCAGGTCTACAACAGCTTCATTTCTTTAGGAGCATATTCATAACACGCTACCTCCCTCCCTCAAACCCCCAGTGCAGCTCTTGCTTTTTTTCTAATGACATGGCCAAGATAACAGAATATGATTTTTCTACTTATCCCTCCACAAAATAATTTAGATGATCTTGAACAAAGCATTCTGGCATTAACACTCAATTAAAACCAAAGCTAAAGGCATGCTTTTCAGATACAAAAAACATGCAGCTACTCTTGCTTCTGGAAGTTTCTTTACCGTTTTCAGTCCTACTACATTTATCTTCAGGATAATAAAGACTGACAGAAAATGCATTCAGAGCTACAAATAATATTTCCCATTTAAAGTAAATTATGAACTTTCCAGCTAGTTCTGGAAGGACACTGAAGATGCACATGCACAGCCTCCTCACAGAACACAGTCTTTGAGTAGGATCAAAGAGGATACAGTTAATATTTAACTTTTCATTAAGTTAACAATATCTAGGTTGAATAGTAAGTTTGCTGTAAGCGGAAAAAAGAAAAAAAGGGGGAAAGAATACCCCACAGCCTTCAAGAGCAATCAAATCCTGAAAAAATCAAATCATTTTCCAGGTAGTTAACAACAGGCTTATGAATTTTGTAGGAGTTTATAGTAAACAGATATCCAGTCCTTCCTGAAAATCTAGCTTTACACATCAGCAAACACTGTAAGAATACAAGGAAACAAATCAGTAATAAAAAGATGAAACATTTCAAAAACCACAATAGGCAGTTCTGAGATGCTATTTAACCAATCTCCTGCCAAGACAAAATGAGACAGACACGTAAAGTGATACCCAAGCCTGAAGTTGCTACCACATCTCATAAGTCTGACAAATCTAAGTTTCTCAATTGTCACGAGCAGCCCTGTAATTAAAATTCTGGGAAACAGTGATTTATTCCCTTCTCAGATGCTAAATTTCAAATCTTCAATGACTGCAAATAAAACTTAAAGGTATAAAGCCCAATTAGGATGGTTCAATGTCAGACAACCTGAAATAACTGCCTTAAGGTCTGATCTGTCCAATTCTGCACTGTGTCAGCCTCTTCACTGTGCTTCAGCACAAACATACCAATGCACTGGGTTTGGGGAAGCGGCCCTTGGTTTTCACCAACCTTTTAAATGGGACCTAGAAACAGTTACAGAGCTACACAGAAAATCCCTGCTTAGTTGCTGGGCGTTTAAATGGATAGAGTAAGGAAAGGCTTAACTCTGTTACCCTACAAGGCCTCAAGACAACTGCTACAAATCAGTTATGTTTCTATTTTTGTTGTTCCTCCCAAGCTGCTGGATGTCTGTGCCACTTTTACGGAAACATCGTATTTACATTATACAAGGATCAGTTATTCCATCCCTATAGAGAGCATTGGGGGAAAAAAAAACACTGAGAGCTTATGATTCATCTGGGAAAACTTTAAAGAAGAAAAAATTAAAGAAAAAAGCCACCTATAGGGATAAACTCAGCACAGAAGCTGCCATCTACTAAGCCTCGTCAGCGCAATAGTACTTGAGCAGAAAATATTCTCGGATGCAGATTACCACTAAACTCACAGAGCAGCTGAAGATCCTTGTGTATGTGCTCACCCTGAGCCTGGAGGTGAACTCCTGCCTTCCTCCCTCTGCCATAAGCAGAGTGTTTGCTCCCAAGACACTGTCACTGCAGTCCACTCTTGCTCATACATTAAACACTATAAAGCCCTGCATATGAAGACGTGTCATTCAGCCACCTCCGCCACAGGGCACTGAACAGTAGGCAGAGGGATGGGCAATGGCACAGTGACAAGAGGGAACTTCTGCAGGTGTCTCTGTAAAACCTCCTCACAATCACAAGCCTACCAACTTATTCCACCATGGCTTCAATCCCTATGTAGGCGGCAGCTCTGCACACATAGCATAAGGACTTGGACAGTTGTACTTGAGAGTCAGGAAAAGGAAAGCAAGAAGAGGTGGACAGCCAATTTTCTCTTGAGGTTTCAACTCCTAAAACTGCCTTTCCTGATGTTTCAGTTACACAGGGCAGGAACATATGGAGCTCCACCACCCAATATAAAAAATAAATGGAGTCATTACATTAACATGGCATTCTTCACAGTTGAACTAAAATGGCATATTTCTTTACTCCAAAGCCAGAAAATACTTACAGCACCTTTCTTTAGTGCTTTAGTTACCAGGATTTAAACAGTTAACTGTTTTTAATGCTGAATTTTGCAGCTCTCCCATTTCTGTGAAACACATATTCTTGTAGGAACCTGAACAGTAAGTAAAAAATAGAGACGCTTTTAAGATTTAAAACGGAAATTAAAAGGTAAAATACACATTGTTTTGCAAATTCGCAAAAAAAGAATTCATGAGTGTCTTTTCTGAACCTTTATCTTGAGCAAGGATGCTGTTACACTAAAGAAAAGCAATAAAAGAAATACAAAAATCAGAA
This sequence comes from Euphonia xanthogaster, assembly GCA_034509185.1. Taxonomy (NCBI): domain Eukaryota; kingdom Metazoa; phylum Chordata; class Aves; order Passeriformes; family Fringillidae; genus Euphonia; species Euphonia xanthogaster. Next base: position 45,707,393 of record JAYDZK010000202.1, on the reverse strand, counting down.
ATGGAGAGAACCAGAAGCAGTAACAAACCAAGGGCAGCTAAATGCAATAGTTAGATACTAAACACCTAACACACACTAAAACTTTACAAAGCCATGCTTGTCTGGAAGTTGTGCAAATAGTCCACAACACAGAGTTCCTTAAAGTGCCTTAGCTGGTGGACTACAAACTGGCCTCTGCCAGCAGCTGCACGGAGGGCAGCAGCTGCAAAGCCCAGCACTCCACCTGAACCATAGCAGGCAGCTCTGCATCCACACACCTGCATCGGGCACAGCACATCAAACGAGAGCCATGGTGTCACCCCACTGCTAGCCCTACTAATTACTGAAAAATGAACAGCTGAAATCAGGTGGTAAAAAGATGTTCACATAAAGTGGACAATGTGCTTTAGCTTCTTCTGTTCATTCAACTGGCTCTCCCTATTTGTCAGTCATATTATCTATTGATAGAGCATTTACACGCTGTTCATTTCTCCCAGCAACTGATATGAACATGTTAATTATCCAAACATACAATGTACCTATAAACATCTATAACTCCCTCAATATCTGGGCAAATTAACCTACTCTGCTCTGCATGGCTCCTTCCATGAAACAGAATTTATGGAAACCCCAACCAGCAAAGAAAAAACAGTTTTAAACTAACTCTAATAAATTGAAAACAACATACTAGATAAATACAATATTTTTATACAAGTTTTGAGTTTCTTTTATATCTATTATTGGTTTTCCTGTTTTAACTTAGAAAATACTTTGAAATTAAAAACATCCTTCCTTCAGCAAGTCATCCTCTCAAAAAAAGTAACTGAGACAAAGCTCATACCAGTGCATTTTTAAGAGCTGCCAAGTGACACCAGAGAGTTTTGAGTCAGTCTCTAATATGACTGTGCAAAAGCATCCTGATGTTAGAGTATCAGAAGCTTATATTGCCATACGGGTCTTGTCAATGAGCATTGAAAGTATCCCAAGCAATCAGGGTCCACAACATGCCTGTCACTACAGACCTTTTTATACTAATCAGCTATTTTTATATATTTTATAACTTTTTATATTTTTATAACTATTTTTATATAGTTATATTTTTGTAACTATTATTATGTATGTAGTATCGCCCTACAAAGGCATATTGCACAGCTCATGAAGCGAGGATACACCAAGTCCTGAACTTCCAGAGCATGTAATGAAAAACTGCTGCAGACCGAAACAACCTCTTGAGAAGGTTCCACTGGTGAAGTGACATGGCTTTCTGAAAGTTTTACCCACCTCTTCAAAAGAGTAGTGCATTTGGATTTCTCATAACAAAATCGTTCTTTTATAAATAAATACAAGCATCAAAAATTTACAAGCATGAGTCAAGAACACTCCTGTCTGGGAGGGTGGGTCCTTGCTTGAAGGGACCTTTTAGAACTTGGCTGGAGAACAAGAGGATGTGTGTCAAGTGAAACAACCAACGTCACTAACACTGCTTCCCAAATCACAGCTACTCTTCAATAGCATTTGCTACCTCAAATAACATATTTTCACTTGAAGAGCAACTAAGGGCAATATATTCAGTGCTAAGTTAGAGACACCAAAAATGACATTTACTGAAAATAGAAAGGCTTTCCAAAGTAGCCCTTGATTAAGATGATGTAGTTGAAGTAGTAGTCTTTTACCCCCAGTTTGGATCCACACAAAGGAACACATATAAAGCTAGAACTCACAGCGTAAGAACCATCCTGTTACTCAAGAGCTTAGAGCAAAAGCAACTAGAAACTTAGAAATTTACAAATGAAGACACAAAACAGTTAACAAATGCAGCCAACAGAAACTACCAACAGTCATCAAAAATATCAATTACTGAAAAATATCATATCTGACTCTTCCACTTACACATTTTCATTAGTAACAGAAAAACTACACCTAAAGGAGATTAAGACTAGTCTGATCACCTACAAACTAAAACTTTTCAATTTGAAACACAGACTTCTTTTTCAAGTGATAATTGAAAAGCTGTTTTACAATGTTCCAATTCTAACCTTTCTGTAACTTTAATCTGAATTGCTGGTATGGCAAGCGTGGCATCTTCATATGCAATTGCTGAATTAATCATACTAGTAAATACTATACTGACCTTTCAAATACATTCTTGAGCATTAGGAGGATATTAGCTGGGATTTTTTTAGCTCATAGATTAATGTTTTAAAGGATAACAGTTTTTTTACTTCAAAGAAAACAGCTCCTTAAAATAAGCTGATACTTTTGTTTTACATGCTATCCAGCCTTTTATATACTCTACCTTGGGATCGCTAACAGACATTGACAGCAGATTAAGTTTTAAAATCTGTTCTATGTGAAAGATATTTACAGTATAATTCGAAACAGGAACAACATGCTAAACTATTCTGTCTCTCTCAAAATGTCATTTCCAAGGCCTGTGGACACCTTAGACACAAAGAATTTAAAAGAATATTTTTGTTCTTCTATAACCAGTATATCACAGATAGAACAGTTTTACAGTAGCAGATATTTTTGCAACAAGTTTTTCAACATCTTGTTGACTTCAGCACTCCACAACTCTCCTCAATCAGCTTTTGTAGAATCTTCTGAAAACTTGTTTTTCTGTCTATGTTAAGTTTTCTCACATCCCCCACATATATCATGTCTCTCTTCTTCTCTTTCAACTTAAAAGCTTTATTTTGTCCCTCTCACAATTACCTTAAAAATAACTGTAGATTGGATAGGTCAAGAGATGTTTGCTTAATTTACAATTCTCCCACTAAATTTTATCTACATTATTTCAAAAAATTAGCCTAAAGATAGCTGCAAATATTCATTGAAATGTTAAGTATTGTCCAATTTCACCTTTTATTTTTTCCCCTTAATAAGCTGGAGATTTTATTACTTCTTACTTTTCTTCTTACAAATCTGCAGGACAGAAAGTCAAAAGAACAGAAAAACAAAATCCAAACGGCAGGTTTACTGACATTCACTTNNNNACTTTGCTGTTGGTTATTTCTCACAGCGTTCCAGTTTGCTGCCTGTCCTCTGGTATGGAAAGGGAAGGGGGATTTCCTCTGGTTCAGCAAGTAGAATAGTCTCACCACAGACAGACATGCAATGGGAGTACCAAAAATAAATATACAAGACAACTACACAGGTGGAAGGGTACAATCTCCTGTTCACAACACTGAGCCATTACATTGATTCAGCTGTCACATGAAAGCTCACACTATGTCTGAGAAAACCTTTAAAGTGCTTGAAGTCCAGAAGGTGCATAAAAAGAGACCCTGCAAATGTGATACAAAGATAATCTAGTAAGTGACCAACAGCAATATAAAAATTGATAAGCTCTCTCACCATGTGCCAGTGGAAAACAAGTAAGTTACCTCACTATATATACATATACTCCACACATTTATATCAATATACCTCACATGAGTAGCTGCTAAGTACAAAGAAATACTTCCAGATCCACCTTTGCTTTGTACTGATACACACCTTGTATGAAGCACTAAATTTCAATTACTTCACCATTTGACTAAAATGTATTCATTGTAAATTTCTGCACACATTCTTCAGAAGAAACCCTGAGAAAAACTACAGCAGAAGTATATTAGATATATAATCAAGTATGCAATTTTAAAAAACCAGATCTTCAATAAAATAAAGTAAAAATTGTATCTGAGATGTGTCTGACAATTAAACACAACTATAGTTGATTTTCTATATTAATGGTAAAACAAAGAAGAGGCATACCTCTTTGCACTTGGGCTTATTTCTAAAAAGATTTGCTGGACCTGATTCCAGTTCTTTATTGACTCCATCTTAAGCTATTGCCTTACTTAAGAGACATTTACCCAGTGGTCATTTTATCTGTTTACAAGCAGTAATAATAAAACCTATCATGCCTGCACTTAAAATAAAACTCTGGAGAGATGCTTGTTTTTCCATTTATCTAAAATATTTAAGAGTTCATTTTCCATAAATCAATTAAAACAGAGGATATCCAAAAGGTGACTGCTACTTTTGGTAATGGTAGGACATCTAATGCTGTCCCCACTACTGACCCAAAAGGCCGTTTCAGCAAGATGATTCCCCTTGACGATTCATTTCAAAAGTGCCCCAAATACATTGGAACATTTTCCGTTGGCTTTGTGAAATTAATCAGCTCAGGGAAAAGCCACAGCAGAACTCCGGAGAAGATGGGGAAGGCTGCACAGCTGTGAGTGAGATTGCCCTTTTCATTGACAGCAAACTGTTAGATCAGCCTGATCCGCTTGTAAAACTGCACTCAAAAATCGAACCAAAAATCTCCTTTCCCTCCCTTCTGTCGCAAAGAGCTCCAAGCACAGACTCCAAAGGCCCTTAGGAGAGGTTCACTTATTATTTCTTATGGAAAATATACACAGAACAATTTCCTGGGGCATTACTCAAGCAAACCAATGTTATCTGCAGTGATAAGAAAACAAGGAGAGAGGTTAGAGGCTTTTATGTAAATAGTATTCTGGATCCCAAACAGTATTATGGAGCAGTCTTTAAACACAAGCGAGCAGAGATTGTGGGGGGAAGCCATGGTATTGAGCTGCACACCAACCCCTCCAGTCTTTCCTAACCAAAACTCTGTACTTGGGTACAGAAACTGACTTTTATTTCATGTATAAACACCAAGTCCCAGGTCATCCTTTGCTGTACAGGGCTGATTAGAAATGCAACTGGGAACTGAATATGCCCTGCAGAGCTGCTGATATTATAGGTTACACAGTGCTCACAGGTACTGTATGTGTATCCAGCTCCTGCTGCTAACCCCTGAGGCAGCCACAGCTCCATTACTTTGCCACCAAAGAACACATTCCTGTTGGTGTATTTTTACTCTCCTAGCAGAAGCACTTGAAGTGAAGTAGGTTTTCCATACCCAGAAATAACATGGGGGCTGTGAGCAGTGAGAATACTCACATCACTGATAAAATTAACATCTCTTCTACGATTCTTGCAGATTTGACTTACACAGCTGGCCATTAAGACAGTTCCACAGTATTAGCTACCCTGCCTTGTAACACAATGAAAGCACAGAGCTGCAACAGGAGGGCACATTTCACACACCACAGGTACGGCTGCCTTTGCCAGTTCACTCAGGGCAGTCGTGGCACTCCCCTTCTTTAACGCCACAATCTGAAATTTCCATGCTCAACTTTGCATGTTTCGTTTGGATTGCAGATTCTTTTGAAACAAATTTTTACAACTGAGAACATGCCCACTCTTAAACACTACAGTAAATTTTTAAAAACTGCCAGTTCTTTTACTAACCTCTATTAAGCATTGTGATGCATACAGTCATGCACAAACACTTCAAGTCAGTTGTGGTTTTCTTCTACAATTGTACTAATCTTACACATCTAAAAAGACATTTCTGGAAAGATTTCTAAAATACACTTGAAACCATTCTGAGGGAAACTACATATTTCAAAAGATGTATCACAGAGCACGTATTTGTAAGGTCCTATTTTCAGCTCTAAAACAAAGTATATTCTGAGTAAATATTTTGACAGCTGATACGATAAATATTTTAACAACCAACAACAACAAAAATTTCACCACCTGAATTTCTCACAAAAAGTTTAGGTCAGCTAGATGCAAACCCAACTAGCTGGTATTATAAAAATAATATTTCAGGATTTCAATGCCAGGAATAGTTTTTTTTTTGCTTGGTCTGCCTGCTGGAGAATTTCTAAAATATGGTTATACTTAGAAATAATTGTCAGGCTCAGAATTTCACGTAAATTCTCACCAAAACAACAACAACAAAAAATCTTAAACAGTAGCAATAAGGAACAGAAAGTAAAAAGAAAAAAATAATAAACACCTCTCACTCTCAAACTCAAACACAGTAATAGGAAAAACCACCCTAGCTGTAAAAGACTACTGAGCTCCTCAAATTCTATGGTGCATTAACACCACATCTGCCAACAATAAGCAAGTAAATGTTTACAGTATTTTTTCAAATAGTTCCATTGTTTTATTACCTGTTTGGTCAGCACCTGCCTTCTGCAGCATACCCAACTGGTAAACACAGTAGTTCTTTTGCTCTATTCCAGCAGAGCAGCTCATTCCATTACCAAGATACAAAAATAGAAATAAGCAGATAATTTAAAGAGGATTCAGCTACTATCTGCTATTGTAAAAGCATGATCCCAGAACAGACTCTAAGTCTTCATTTCGTAAATGATGACATCACACTATTAAACAATATTAGGCACTGCTGGTTTCCACAAAATCACTCCTAAAAGTCACCATTTGGCACGTATTTAAGGATCAAGAGAGGTAAATTCATCTTTAAGAGTCAGACTATCTTATTCTATGTTTATTATCCTCATTTGCTCAAACTATCAACAAAATAGTGAACAAAGATGAATGTATCTGTTTTGTATACCAACTTCAATCAGCCTACAGCATTTTCTTTTAACCTGACACGAAGACAATTCTATTTCTTCTGACGTTATAACATGTGGAAAAAATATTAATTAAATTGAGAGCTCTAAAGAAATTAGAATGTAGCATAAAAGCAGGATTGGTGAGATACACCTATGGAGATATTAAATTCACAGTGATATCCAACTATAAACTCCAGGGCTGTTGTAGAGCATTCCAAGTTAAATGAGGCTAAAAAACCTTCACCATCAGACACCATGGGCTTCTGATCAGTTTTCAAGTATACAGGCAGCCATAACACTTTATTCTGTAGGCAGACTTCAATAACCCACAGCATTAGAACATTAACTTGTTGTAATTTGCTGTGCACAGGAACAACTTGTTTAACAGATCAGAACTGTCCCTGATTTCCTCAGCTGCCTATTTTACTCAACCTGATGCACTGAAAAAAGCGGTTCATGTTACAATCAGAGAGGCTAACAGAAGTCTTTCCAAGGAAATCCTTTTCTCCCACACTACCACAAGCTTAATTCCCTAAGGCTGTAAGTTCATCACTCAGTAAGAGAGATGAATGTCTCCATCTCCTACCACTGCAGGTGGACAGGAAAAAAAATGCAGGTAAAGGAAAAAAAATTAAAAGCCATACTAATTCTTGCAAATATCCAACCACACAGCAAAGGGCAAAAACTACATCTGACAGCCAGCAGAATCCAAGACCATAAAGGTTCAAAACAACTATTTTAGCTGAAGGCAAAAAGAAAAAAAAAAAACTAAAACTGAATTTTCCATTACCACCCAGCTGTACTATCTGAAAAAGGAACATGAACTAATTCTACTTTTTATTAGCACAATACACTAATATTTAGCCACTAACACATAGTAAAAAAATTTTAAAAAAGAAATCATATAAGCAACCTTACCCGTGTTCTTGAGGTTAAAAATTCTCTAGACAATATCCATATTCTTACTTGACTTACTTACATAATATGTTTACTAAAAATGTGCAATCTTCAAAATACTAAAAAAGGGAAACAGATACTGTTTTGAGACAAAAAAAAACACTCAAAAGGAAAGCCTTTGAAAACTTAGGGGATCAAAAAACAGGGAGAAAAGATGACACAAAACTCACATCTTGCACTGCAGTCACAGAATTCTGTGTAGCACACTTCTGTCTAGACAACTTAGTGCCTAATTTTATGTACATAACAGTTGAAAAACTTAAACATATTCTTATCCCAGAAAGAGGAGGGGGAAAAAGCTACACAGGCATGCAAAGACAAGATGTCCTGAAATTAGAAATCCTGAAAAATTGCTTCCACATCGGTCACTAACAAATGATAATGCATCAGTGATAAATAGCTCTAAAGCTCAAGACACCATAGTCATAGGAACTCTGATAAAAAGGCCTTTTATAATAAAATTTGTCAATTTAACAAAATAATCATGATCTGAAGAAAGAGCTTAGCAATCAGTTTCCACCAGGTTGATGACATGGATACATACAGTAATCAGGATGTAAAACATGTGTCTCCTCGTCTTCATCTATTGTCTGTCCTAATGAAAACAGTCTGACCCGTCTCATCTTCAGCAGCCTTGGAGAGCTTTCACGGGCTGTACTCCCAACATCCACAACATCTCCAGAAGCAGCAGTGGGAACAATTTTTTTCAGGAATTCCATTTTTACATGCCCTCTGTGTTCTCAGCAGTTATGCTCCACAGAGCGTTGCTCCCACATGAACTTCCTTGAGCGCAGAGGTGGACTTCTTCTGGTGATGTCATGCTTAAACCTGGGTGGTGCCAACAGCAGCGTCAGCTGCCAGCCAGCTGCTCCAAGGCAGATTCTAAAGACATTTCACTGTGTGGACTGATAAGAAAACCAAACACCACCAAGCCTATATATTAACCAACGCAGGCTAAACTCTGCACGCCAAGGAGACATTATTTAGCACTGCAAAAGTTTTAAGCCCTAAGAAAACTTGCAACACATTTGCAAACTCTTATCTGACAGAGTTCAATAGCTCTTCATTTTCATGAAGTGCACAGAGAGCATTCTTCTGTATTTGAAAGAAAACACATCGTTCAGAAAGTCTAGGCACTTTGTTTTTAAAGCTGGTGTATAACATCACCATTCACATTCTCGCATAGTTTTAGCCACTAACTACAAAAATACTAACTTTTATTATATTTATGTGCTGTTTTGCAGGGACTCTGGTGCTATTTTTACCACTTAAAATATTTGCACCACCTTCCAGAAAACTACAAGTACAGAAATAACCTGTCTCTTGTCCAAACATCCACTTTATCCCTAAGGCTACTTCTCCATACATGCCTGGTTTAGCTGAATTTTTGGGTTTTATTTCGGGAAGTTTAGATGTTGTTTTATATTTAGCTTAAAGAAGCCAGAAAGGTGACTTGAATTTGGAGCAGAAAGTTCAAGGACAGAACAAATAAATTATAATAGAAGAAGAATATTCCTTAAGGCTTTCTACAGTTGGGAATATGTATAATAGTTTGATTTACAGTATTCTTTTATTTACTACACTTAGAGTGGAGATAGACACTGTACTAGGCAATATTCCTACCTCATTTACCACTGAAGACTGTACACACTGCTCAGAGGAAATACACTAAATACCTACTCCAAACATCTCAGTGGCAGCCTGCATGATTCTGTTATTTTTATGAAGGCAGCACAGTGTCCAAGACATTGCTGAATGTAGGCAACACAACTATCCAAACTACACATGAAGCATAGCACACTTCTATACAGTCCTCAAAAGAAGGCATTTAAGGTGAAATTCACTACTGTTTAGCTCTTAAAAAGAAAAAAACAGAAGTCTATGAAAGGTATGCAGCATAACATGCTTTAGGTCTCAGAGTTTCAGTTACATGCTGACAAGGGGCTGCTCAACTGGATTAAGTTGTCAGTCTTACTCAACTGCCACGTATGTTGTTCAGAATGCCACAACTTGAAAAAGTTGGTACAAGTTCATTAAAGCTGCCGCGTAAGATATTTTTTCAAGTTCTGTATAAACTGAAAATGTCTTTTCTATTCAATTCTGCATTAAAATCCCCAGATATCCAGTTGAGTCCAAATTCCCCTTGTAAATGAATATAAACATCTACACAATTTTTTCCTTATAAATGAATGCAAAATTCTGACATTATCATAAGAGACATATTGCAAAAATACCACTTCCTGCAGGGAGATCAAGCAGAAAAGTCTCCCTATAATGATTTCACTCACAGTGTTTTACCCGCAATACAAAAAGAAAATACAGAGAAGCGCATTTATACACTTTCAGAACAATAACAAAGATACCACAAAGACAATGTGTGATTACAACAGATCATGAGTCATTACAAGCACAAGCCATCATTTATTCATAATAGCATTATTTTCTATAGAAATCCTTTTTTTGCCCTTGAAATCTTGCCACAAACCTACTTTGCAGTTCCTAGCATTTGGGAGCAAGAGAGCAATTCAGATGCTTCAGCGAGACTGAGAATGCTTCCAACTATCCACCTGCCAAACTGGAGTTTGCAGATGGGGCAACCAGGTATTTCATTTCAGACTAGGTGTCAAAGTGCTGTTAACCATGCTGTGGAGGTTTTATTGTGTGTGGACTCAGGGTGGAGTAGACATGTGAAGTTCAAGTACCTAGTACACCACTTACCATGTGCACTTAGCACAAGGTGTGACATTTTACACAACAATGTTGCATATGTGAGTTAACCATGAATTTAAAAAACAATTAGGTGCTGAAGTTATATTTTTTGTAAAATTAGAAAACAATAGCCTTTAAAGTAACAGGACACATAAAACACAAGCAATAAAGAACACCCTCCAGACACATGATCATATTTCAAGATTAAACCTGATAAACTAATAAAGCTTATACAAAACAGATGTATCAAAAAGCTTTTGACTGATTTTTCCTTCAGGGTGGCTTTTGACTCTTAAGAAAAGAACATCAAGAAGTTTTCTACAGAAGATAGCTGGGGATACACACACATATATTTATATATGTATATGGACGGCTGGAGGTTAACTCCAGGACTTCCATGCTTCACTACATTCTATGAAAACAGTATTCTATAAAAAATGAAGGCAACATACAAGGTTTATGTTTTTGCCTTGTTATGCCACTTCACATATACTCCTCCCTCACATTTGTTCTTACCATCTTCTTAAACAGTACAATGTACAATTGTGGGTTCTATACAACCTAAGCAAGATTATCTGTCAGTGTAAAACATATCAGAAGTCTTAAAATTGTTATACCTAAATTCATGTTTAAACAAAACCAAAACAATAAGCCTTATTCAATAAATTTTAACAGAATAAGAATAATGAGATTTTTAAATTCTTATTCCGGAACCTCTAAACAAAAAGATTTTAAAAAATAGAAGACTTGCTCTTAAAACTGTTACATGCATTACAGCAAGATCTTTCACGTCTTGTCACATGTATTCCACTTTGGTTATATTCAAAGGATGACTCTGATTATGCACTGAAGTGCCTGCTTAAGTCACTCAGGCTTCCCTGGCCACAGTTCTTGATGTATCACTAGCTGGCAAGATAACGTCTGAGCTCTGCACCTCTCACTAACAGGAATCCACATTAGCAGAACTTTGCATCAGAAGGGATTGCAAACAGATCATGAAACATGCAGAAGTGGGAAACCCAGCGAATGATCACAGCACAACAGCACTTCTCAGAGCACTGTCTCCTTGGATTAGACCTTTCAGAACACAAACAGCCAAGCTGTTTGGCAGGAGTGCATAGAGAGCCATGTACATGGGAATTCCACTGAAGCAGGTGAACGTGCTGATGGAGGAACATCCAAAGAATAAGAAATACTGAAAAAACAAAACACGGTCAATGAAAGAAAGATTCACATGAGAAAAAACTACTTGCAAGTGACTTGAATTCACATGTGCAGAAAATTCCTAGAATTAGCAATAATAATAGTAAAAGACAATTATAAATCAGACAAGATACTGGGAAGTACAATTTTGGAAGACTGCCTAGAGGGCGCGTAGCCTACCACAAACAACACATCATTTTACACATCTCTTCCCGAGCAAGTGTGCATTGCAAACGTGAAACTCTGCAACACCAAATGCTTCTAAAACTACCCCAGAGAAACGCCAGCCCAGCCCTACCTGCTGTGGGAGAGGGGGCAGAAGTTTCCCTTATATTTAACGCGTAATAATGCGCAAGGCGGCAAGAGGGTGCTGGAGGGCGGCGGGAAGCGCGGTGCCGCCGGTCTCACCGGACCCGGCAAGGCGCGGCCCGCGAAGCCCCCGCTCCCGGAGGGCTGCGCCCGCGGCGCCCCCCGGCTCCCGGAGGGCTGCGCCCGCGGCGCCCCCCGAGATCGGAAGAGCG
>JAYDZK010000202.1:45672238-45695496 GCA_034509185.1 Euphonia xanthogaster | reverse complement strand
ACCCCGCTCCGCCCGGCCCGAGCTGCCGGCCCGGCCCGGCCCGGCCCACGGCCCTCACAGCGGGCTGGTTTTAACTCGTCAGGGCCGCACAGACCGCCCTGGCACAGGAAACGGGAGAGCTGCGCCCGATTTCACAGGCCCCCGCAGAAGGCAACAAGTTCAGGGCAGCTTGCTTAGCACGGTGGGAACGTGTGCTCCAAAATACAGCCATGTTAAGGAAACTCCCAGTCCGCCCATCCCGGAGCCACTCTGCCAGCCACCCTGGCACCACCTGAGCTGGGATTAAGGCCCCTTCACAGCTGCACACCCCACACTCACAGTCAGACGAGGTTTCCCTGTAGGCTCTATCCCGGGGGTTCCACAGCAGAGTTTCAGACGTCCAGATCCTTAAAATAATTTAAGGTGATGCAATAATTAAATCACAAAATCACAGCTGGAGCTGGTGCCTCAGAGGAGGGACCCCGAGCAAAGGAACCCCTGGGCATTTATACTCTCACAGTGCAGCTGCAGGGATGCCTGGGGTGTTCCAGCTGAGTCCTCGGCCGCCTGTCTCTGAGCGTCCAGGGCCCTGGCTGGCACCACAGCTCCCTGTGCCCTTAGTTGTGCAAACTCACGTTCTCTTGCCTCAGGCTCCTGCTTCCACAGAGCTCAGCCTGGAGCTGCACACCGAGCCACATGTGAGGAATGTATTCCTCAACAGCCATGCTGACAATATGGCCATCGGTACAACCATGCTGGCAAAGGACACAGTTGGAGGCATTCTTGTGTCAGCAAAGTGAAAGTTCACACTGCAAACCTTGGTGGTTTAAAGGTGTTTTCCAACCTAAACGATTCTATGATCTCCCCTTTAGGTAAACACTGCTTTGGGGTGGGCACACCTATTGGCACACAGACCCTGTGCTTTCTCCCAACTTTTCACCCACAGGAAAACATTAACCAGACAGAACGATGTGTTCGGGATACAGAGGAGACAGGACAAGAAACCATTAAAAAATGGTTTCTTGCAAAATCAGTCTCATGGAAGGATGAGATGGTAAGGTTGTTACATCCGATGCCATCACATCAAAAGCCGATTTAATTCTAGCTATATCTTTTATATATTTCTTATCCAATCAACTACTTCCACAAAGCTCGCTAGCACCTTCATAAACCAATCATTAATTGTTTCACTCGATTCTGCCGCAATGGGTCTCTTTTTATCCAATCATATAACTCTACAGAAACCTATTGCTGTATCTTCTACTTTTTACCAACTCTGTAACAAGTTCCATTACTAGACTTTAAAGTTTTCTACTATCTTGCTTAGCATATTTATTTGCTTACGTGAGGCATATTTCCACTTGCTTAAAACATATTTCTGCTTAAACTACGAATCTTTATTCTTACTTTGTGTCTGTTTCATTTTTCTGCTCTAAACCTTCAAGCCTTCTCCAAGGTCTTAGGTCAAACATTGTATCCATCTCTATCTCTGAGCTTGTATGCTTGAGTCCTTGGGAGCTCTCTGTGCCTGTATTTCCCACAATGAAACACCAAAAAAAAAACCAAAACCCACCCAAAAAAACCCATAACCACCAACGTTTCCCTGAAAAAAAAAAAAAAAAAAAAAAAAAAACAAACCACAAAAAACAAACAAACAAAAAAAAAACCAAAAACAACACCCCATCAAAACAAGAACCTACATAGCAAAACTATCCTTCCTGCTGGGACACTGGTACTGGAAGCAGCACCAAAGGAGTTTGAACAGGAAAGACCCAGCAGCATAAGAAAGGGCGCAAGTTTTGCCTTTTGAAAGAGTAAGCAGACCAAGTGACACAAAGTGGTCTCTATGTGTTTGCAGCTCTCCAAGAAAAGTTAATATTCCTTGAGATTAAGGGTGTTAACTACGCATCCCATACTGAACATAGCATATAAAACATATTAAACACAGCATTAGGGTGCACCAAATAAACATGACTGTTTTCACCAACTTCCTCATTTCAACCTGACATCACTGTTTCATGTGGAAGCAAATCTGCTAAAAAAATGGACTAACTACAAGAATACCCAAATATTTGGCAGAAAAATCCAAGTACAGGAAGTTTCTTCTTGATGCTTAGAAAAGAAGACAAATTTGTAAGACTATTTGTAATAGCTTGTCATATCCCAATGAAAAAAATCTGCTCTTAAAAAAAGATACGATACAAGACACGCAACTGAAAGCAGAATAAAACAGCAGAGGTATAAATCCAGCCTACAGGTATAAATTAACACACCCTCATTAAACTCACGAGAGGTAGTGGGGACTGGACATCCATGTTATGCCTGCTAGGCAAATAGGACACTCAATTTCACACAAAAGCCTGCATGGGTAGGGAAGACAAACCCTGTTTCTTCCTCTGTATATGCTGCATTTTTTTAAATGGCAATCTTTTTTCTTTAGAACTACAACTGTCACATAGCTTTGAACAGAGAACATAGCCTAGAAAAACACACACACAGGGAGAAAACAGTGTATCTGTCATATTGTGGAGTCGTCTCATCTTCTGGCAGTTTGCGCTAACCACTTGTAAGGACCTGCTCCATATTTCAAGGAATCAACTTGCCATGTCTATTTCAAACTTTAAAAATATATTTAAGAGGCCATCCTTCATATAACTTACACTTCACTTTACAGTTAATTCCTAAGCAACTTGGCATTAATGGTTTCCTTGGTTCCATTCAACTAATGTAATTTCACAGAAAAAAACAAACAGGGACAAATCAATGTACAATTTTGCAATACACTCTCTCTATATCAGTGCAAATTTATTGTAGCTATTATTTTGCATCCAAAATACTTTAAGCCATTTAACCTTTCTACAGTTTTGGTTTACTGCTTTTTTAAATGTAAAAATGTAAACAGTTTCAGTTATCTCCACACTTTTCTGAGACACACCTAGCTCTTTCCTGAGAAATGAAAGAAACAAACAACAGTCAGTTTCTGGCAAAGTTTCACTTTTCTTTCAATCACTTAGGCTGTATTTATTTGCTATAAATGGGGCTGGAGATCCTTTCGGAGCAAGTTGTGGGGCTTTCTGTTTGGAAGGTTGCAAATTTCCGGGAATGATTTGAGGGGGAGGTTTCAGAGTTTGAAAAAATACAAATATCTGGCAAAATATATCCATCAGCAGTTGAACATGAAACTGTTCTGTTCACTGACTGACTACTGTATTATTTTGTGTAACAGAAAAGCCCCAAAATTTTTACCGTTTATATATAAAGTTCTAATTGTTCTTATCTTGAGGTCACATGCAAGAATACAATGCTTTCCTGAATTCATTAGGAGTTCCTGAGAAGATCAAGGTATTGTCTACCCCACAGCTTCTACAATCCAGTCAGGCTTCCTGTTGCTAACCTCTTGCTTGTTCCAAGTACTGATATATTGCACAAGATCTTCCAAACTATGCAGCATAACCTGAATCATACCCATTTCCACACAAGTGCAAACAGCAAGAGAAGACATCGTTACACAATCCCGTAACAATAGAAGTGGCCAGATCTTTTTTCTTATAAAATAATCGAAGTGAATGATGACAATCTTGATGTTGATATCTCTGTATAAAGGACCTTAAAATAAGCAACATTGTAAAACCAAAGGTTCGTTGCCAGAACAGCAATGGTAATATTGCTGTGAAATTGGATCTCTAAGGAACTGAGACCTGAAAACTTTTACCAAAAGCTTTTTAAGTCCTTTACAGAAAAACAAGAGTTGCCAATTGTTAATGCACAGAACAGCCAGAAGAGACAGTAAGTGATAACCAAAGACCAAGCACACATGTATTTCCAGAATTACTCAAGAACAGTCAATCAACATGTATTTCTCAACAAATATTTGGGGTATTTAGTTGATGATTTTTACAGCCATTGTCACAGTCTCTGTTAAAGAGTTTCTCTAGCACTGCCTAAAAGTACACATCTGTAGAAGAATTTCCTCATGTTTGAATGGACAACTTTTAAAATCATGTTGAAAGCATAAAAGTCAAATGGCATGGGAATCTATATTCCACTGTTCAAAATAACCATCATTCCAATCCCAAAGCTGCATACAGCACACTTATCTTGCTTCCCTTACCAAGCCTAACCTAACTGTAGTTCACTGCTTAAAATTTCATACAAGGCACACATGTTTAAAATGCTACTGACCTGGGGGAACTATCATTATCCTTTTATTCACTGTGACTTCTCTCCATAGCTTCTATTACTTAAAAAAAAATAAAACAAACATGCTTAGTGAGTTCATAGGATAAGCTCCGTTTGCAATAGCAATGAAAAAGCCCTCAATGCCTACATTAAATACAGGTTCTGTCTTGGTTTACACTCATCCCATCTATTTCAGTTCTTCTATTCCAAAATTAACTGGGTTCTTGAAACATGGCCACAGAAAATTTAATCTACATGGCAAAATAGAAAGCAGAAACACATATCCAGCCTACTTGAAAGAAAACCCAACCTACCTGGGTGGCTGCATTCACCAGTCCATTCATGTGGATTGACATGCTCAAGTCTCTACTAATTTCAGCTCTGTTATACAGACCATAGTACTAAAACTCTGAAACCCTACACACATTGTATGACTATAACATATGTATCAGTATGAGTATTTAATAGGCTTCCTGTTGTCTCAGCAAATGGGCTGGACTGTGAATGGAAACATCTGGGTTCCTGTCTTAAGGAGGAGGAAAAAAATCAGTAGCAACAACCAAAACACCAGATACTGCAGAGAATGCTCCCAATAGAATTCCAGATGGGCCTATGGGCACTGCAGTATTGTAGCTTTAAATACATAAACACTTACAAAATATCATTCATGTCTAACATAAAACAAAAAAGAGGCAGAGAATTTGAACTTTTACAATTTCTAAAAAGAGAATGGATATAGTTTAGGTTTGGTGATGTTTTGGTTTCAGGGCTTTGAGCACAGGAGAGGAAATTCTAACTTTCAATGTTAGATGAAATCTGATTTCCTGTTTGGAAAGATACAACATGCTTGGATGAAACAGGGGTCCAACTAAGGTACTAAATTAAAGTTCAAAAATGTTTTTAGGAAGAAGGGGAGGAAAAAACCCTAAGTTTGAAACCAAACCATTTTTGATTAGCAAATAACTAAACACAGTCGCAAAATGCACTGCTAGAATAACTAATTCTCAGTATATCAAAGTTGCTAAATAAACAAACAAACAAAGATGAAGGAACTAAACAAAAAAATTGTTGAGCCACCCAAGTGAAAACATCAATTTTTGACCCTATATGGAACATTTATGTACTTATGCACAACCATGCAGGTTTGTTTGCTAAATATAGTCATATCATCACAGTAAAGCTTATAAAATTGAAGAGTGGTAAACAAGATCACCATAAAAAATAAAATTAAAAACTCTGAAGCAATACACAGCCCACTGACTTTGCAACTTCAGAAGCACAGTGAACAGACTTTGCTTAAAAGGCAGCAATCAAGGCAAAGTTACTGTTCCTACACACCAGCTCCGCTGCTCAGGCATTCTGACAGTCACCTGGGGGCAACAGCAAAGCTCAAAAGGCACTTCCATGTTTCAGTAGTTCTAACCCAATACCACACCTTAAGGTGGATCTATGGAACAGACATATTATGAGTGGTAAGTTCTAAAGTACAGACTAAGACTAAGAAGTGGGGCATACTTTTTACTCACACATATCATCAGATTAAAAAGGATTATTCTAATTTCTAATGCCAGAAGAAACATGTACAAGATTAGCACATATTGTAAAAGATTTATGGAAGTATCCTTAGCATGGAAGAGGATTGCTGTATTACCTATGTGAAGGAGAGGTTAAGCCTGTTTCTGTTAGAAGCAGGAAGGAAAAAAATTGCCTGCCTTTGAAGAGAAAAGAGAGGAAACTGAAAATTAAGGACCTGGCTGAACATGATCACCAAGGAAGGGAAGAATTCCTTTATTTAAAGAAGTGATGTTCCAGTCATCTGATGAGAACAAAAAGACTAAAGAACACCTGAGTGCTTTCTTCACTTGTGACTTTTAATAATAAAAGACTAGTAATAGTGAAACACAGGAGGATTCTTTTCCAAAAGTTTTCACAAACTGGAATTAATTCCTCTTAAAGGAAATGTTAAAGAGGTGTGACTGTCATTTTGTCCATGCTAGGATTACCTTCCATCACTCACACAGAAGAGCCAATGAAATGTGGTTAACATTAAGAATAGGAGCTAAGTACTCCTGAAAGGGAGAAGGCTCCTTTCCTTACACAACCCTGCAATTCCTTCTTTAACTCTGCTGTATGTTTTAGACTGAAGCCTTATATCCTTTACGGAGTGGCTCAAACCAAAGAACAGTTCTGCATCAGAAGTGAGGCTTGCTGCACTTCATTCTGAGCCAGAGCATTACTGAGGAGGAACTAACCATAGCAGAAACAAGAACTTAATGACCAGTGGTGCACTGTACATGGAAATTGCCCTGGGCCAAGTGAGGTAAGATGTATAAAGCCCTGATGAGCAGGGGCACAAGGGAGGGCAACTCAGAGCTTCCACAGGAAAGCTCTGCAGCTACCTAGGAGGTATCAGAAGTAGCTACATCACTTGTGCTTTACCAAAACCTTTGAAAAAAAATTATTTTTCTTATCTTTGACATACTTGTTTTCTTTAAAGACAGAGTATTTTCATTAGCTGCTAACCAAGGAATAAGCATTTTCCAGTTCCTTAAAGATTTCTGGTTTCCATTCCATTACACATCATAGATTCAAACTGTAACATGGAGTCTTTACTGTAACTTGTACAGTTACCCTACACCTTAAGGTAGAAGTTACTGTTACTTTTAAATTAAGCACCTCTTCAAGTGAATTGCTTTCAAGCAAACAGTTACTGGCTGCAAATGGAGAACAGCAGCATCTCCACAACCAATATACAATAGCTGCCTGACCAAAAAAAGCATTAAAAATGAGGGTTGAAGATATATATGGATACAAATAGCTGAATATATGTGTGCATATACACATTCTAAAAAAGGGCTGTAATAGTGCAATTTTAAGCAAGAGCAAAATTACTTAGCATACAGAGTTCTTCTCCACAATATTTCTGCTGATGCATAATGAGACTGCTAAAAGAAATTCACCGTATGTCTAGCCCCTTTGAAGGCAAGGCCAAATGTATTTCATTTTAGGTGTTAAAAAAACACCTAAAGGTAGTGCCCTGTATATTATTATATATTATGCTCAATACACAAGGAGATTACATTTTAAAAATGTGGTCAAAAGAAAAAGAAAAATCACACTAAAATTTATTTTTCATTATCAAGATACATAGCTGTTCTTTATGCCAGAAAATAAAATCAAAAAAACCCCTTAAAATGTTGAAAACAAAAAATTATGAATGTTGAATGCTGCCTAAAAAGGAAACCCAAACAAATGAAAACAAAGCACAAAGTCCACAGAATCCTAGGGAAAGTAAGTCCTAAGTAAGGCTGAACAGTTTTTTTCCCCTCTAGTCTGACAGACACTTTCCCATTTCAGAGATTAAGCAGCTCCTCTGTGTCCCTATTAGATTTCCATCTTCTGGGGTTTGTTTGGTAGATGTGCCTCAGATGTTCCACATTATTTGAACAACACGAGGCATCGAGTGTGAGGCATTCTGCAAGTCATTTGTCACTACAATTAGGTATGGTCTACAAAGCTCTTCAGCAGAAACATACCTTTCTAGTCAGGCATCAGAGTGAGAACAAATGTCCAAATGAAGCAGGAGGCAAGGGGGAAAGCCCACAAAAAGCCTTATTAAAAGTCAGTGAGGCCCACTGAGCTATATCTTAATAGAAACTTTGTGATGAAAACAGAACTTAAATTTCCTGTTAATTTTTCCAATATACTGGTTAGAATTTATATTGACCAAACAAATGAAACTGCTGAGCAGAGTATCAAGTGAGTAATAAGTACTCCTTTAAACCTAAATGATTATTTAAGGAAAAGAAATAAGAAAAGGAAAAATAAGAAAATTTTATTTTAAATAAAATACATTAAAAAACCACTACACTTTTCTTCTCATGATGATCCTCAATTAATTATGCTGGAAAAGAAATTAACCGAACTTAGGTGCTACACTTGCAAAAATGCTTGTCAAGTATTAACAGGCACATTGATTGTTTTGAATACTGTTCAGGAATTGCTTTTACAGAAATAGGTTTCTCACCATAACTGGTGCTCCAGACAATTTTGCAGAGAAGTCACATGAGTTTTTCAAGACCTGACTGGACAAAGCCCTGAACAACAAGGTGGATCAGGAAACTGACTGCAGGCAAATTAGCAACACCGAAGAAGACTGGCAACTGGCGTGTTTTTCCATCTATATTATTTTTCCCTATCACACATTCTTAAAGGAAAGCACTTGCATAAAACTCTCTCATAAAACTCTCTCACTTGCATAAAACTCTCTCTTCTCCAACAGGAAAGCAGACCCTGAAAGACCACTTTTCCCTAAAGTGAAAAACAAAAAGAACCCCAAACATTTATTGCCTGTACAAAACACAGTAGGCTTTTAATACAGGAGACAATAGATACAAAAGCTGTGGACCCAGTACTAAGAATATTTGTTTTAAACCTGATTTGTTAAAACCTAATTATTTTTAAACATCTCACAGCAAGTACAAAAAGCACAATAATTAGTGAGAAGTATTCCAAAAACTAGATCAGAACTGGACAGCCTTGTTCCCAATAAAGAAAAACTACACAATTCAAACTGAACATTTGAAGTTTGTAATTGGAACACATTTTCTATATAAACATACGGAAATGTAGAAACATACATAAGCACTAAAGTTAGATAAAACTAAAGTTGTCCCAAGCAGGATAAGCGTGGACAGAAGAAAAACTCACAGTAAAAAATTAAACTAATGTTCTCAAACCCTCTGCCTCCATTGTTCTGCTTCATTTAAAAGACTGATTTGGAGTTCCTACTCTAATGTGCAAAGATGTGCTTGCCTTCCTTGAGCAACAGCAACAAGATACAGTGTTAAAGGTAAACTTCTGCCGCAACAAATTTATTATACTTTGAGAGAAAGAATGCATCAGTACAAAAATAATTATGGTATAAACTTCTAACAAAGGACAGTCAAGCAGGTCAGTATGTTACATCACTGGAAATTAAAAACAGTAACAGAAACAAACATGAGTACATGATACACTGGAGATGTTCCAAAGGCACGTCTTATCATGCATCCAAATTCTATTTTTTTGCATATTTCTCCTGCACAGAATATACAAAACAATAAAAAATAAAGGAAAGTGAGAGCTACGAGTAAATATTATATAACATATAATATTCTAGTTATTAAAGACTGTTAGTAATAAACCATAAAATATTCTATTGCATTCTACAAAATACTACAGAATATATAAATAATAAAATTTTCTTGAATACAAAAGTCCACATAGTAAATAGATAACAACAGCACTTCAATATTTTCGTCCTGTCACACCAATGTACCCTCTGCTCTCCAATGCCAAAAGAAAGCATGGTCTATCAGTTTTACCATTTGACTACAGAAAAGCAGTGTGTTATATTATTTTTGAAGGACAGTTTAGATGTCCATCTCATTTCAGCTTAGAAGTGCTTTAGTGACAATAGTTGCCCTGTACTTGGCATCAATGCCTATCTATTCCCTACTGGTAAAGTCCTTACATGCAAAGCAGCAAAGAAAAGAGCATCTGTACACGGCACTGACTCAGGAATGAGAACTGACTAAGGAACTGACTAGAGCTCCTTTCCAACCCAAAGCGTTCCACGACTCCACGACTGCCCTTGCCAATGAACTGCAGTACCCGGCTTCACCCAGAAGGGGGCAGCGCGAGGCGCCCGCCCGCACATCCCAAAGACGGGAGGGCTCTGCTCCCACCAACTCCCACTTGCACGGAGCACTGACGCTCGCGAAAGGAAACTTGAGAGAACTGCTGAACATACAGAAATTACACAGAAGAAACACTAATTCAAGACAATTCGAGAATTACTGAATGCACAGAAAACCCATCTGGCTTCAGAAGTCCCCAAGACACAGATATCTGAAGTAGCAGCTCAAGGTGTGTTAACAGTACAACACAGACAATCAAAACAGAAAGAGAAAGATGAAAATCTATTTATGACACTACTGTGAGAAAGACCTTACCACTTAGAAGCCATTGTTAACCACTGACGAGAGCTATCACGCTTAGGCTGGATCCATCAAGACATTTTCCCCACAAGTCCAACGTTGTGCTTCGAGATGTAAGAGTAGACAAAGATGTAAACAGCTTTGAGTTGGCTGGTATGTAACCAAAAATTGGAGAAAGATCTCCAAACACAGTACAGACAAATGTACAGAACTCTGAAAAAGAAACGAGGAGAAAAAAAATCAGCCTTAGACATTTAACAGAGATGTCAACAATTTGCCAATGCTTTAGAATTCTAAATTTATCACTGAAATGTTAAAAACTATAAAAATCTATTTGTTACATTAATCTTCAAAATTGCTATTCTGCTCAGAAGCTAATTATCCTTAATGATTTTTTTCCCCATGAAAGAGAAAAATTAAAGCTGACACCAAAATAACATCTGGTTTCCCACGCTCAGCATACTCTGCATGTATCCATTGCTTACAAAAGGTTTTTATTGCACTTTACTTACAATCATATTTTTATTAATCATATCTAACCACTCTAAAATGCAAGTAATTCTGAATCAATTTTTTCATATTACTCCTTTTAATAATTTATTTTCTGATTTTTTGGGTTTTTTTTTTCATCTGCTCAGTTAGCAGGAGGATGTGGTCAGAAAAAGAAACAAAACAATACTTCAGAGCTGGGTCTTCCTAACAAAGCTTTGAGAACTTCTGCAGATTCCTTCATAATAGAAGTTTGTATGCAGCTGACATACTTGCCACAACTTGCCTAGGCAGCAGTTTCTTTTTGTTCTTCTATAGTGCCAAACTACAGTAAAAGAAAGCATTTTAGTATTTCTAAATTTACCCTGAAGGCAGATCAAGCACTTTCAACTGCTTTTAGCAACTCAAGTTTCATCATGCAGCAGCAGTCCACCACTCTGGAACATCTAGTTTATATGGGGAAGTTTTTTTTCTTCTTTTTAAAATTTGTAGCTTGGAAAAATCCAGGAATTTTTAAATTCCATAGCTTGAAAATTTTCCAAGAAAAATTTGTAAAAAACCCTGTACATCCAACACAATTTTCAGTGCTCTGATGCAGCACAAATGTAGTAGTTTCCTTTAAGTATGTGTGAACTATTCAATCATCATCAATTCTTTTATGTACAATTTGTTCCACTTCTTAATTAGTGTTTCCAAAAATACAGAAGAGAGACCCATATAATTGCAATCTAAAAGTAAAAAGCCACATCCTGAAGAGTTTAAGATGTAAAAGAGAGCTTAAAAGTGGGACTGTGAGACAAGCAAGAAAATTAGATAAACTTGCAAATAGGAGGCAACCTGATGTTCATATATAAATTGGGAATGCATTATGACTTCCATGTCCAAGGAATTACAAGTGTTTCAAAGACTTGACCAGTTACAAAGGGAAGCATTTAAAGACAGAAAAAATTCTGACTGTGAATTTTGCCTGTTAAATTTTGAAACACTTTAATAAAAACGTCAACTGTTTTCCATAGTCTGTGCATTTGACAGTAGAGTGCACATCAAATACACATCACTTTTACCTTTTCAGACAATTAGGATAAGTTAACATTGTTTTCTGCACAGCAGAAATGTATCATCTTTCATTCTACCTACATCAATAAACTGTACAATTTCCTTTTTTTCCTCTTCATTTTGCTCCTTTTTTAAGTTAAAGGTAAGCAATAGTTACTTTCAGTTCATGCCAAACCTTACATTCACCCTAGTTTGAAAGAGAGTGGGTCAGCTGTCCTTTAACTCCTCCCCTAATACAATCACCGGGAACAGCACTTTTAACACAATCAAACCCATGCATTATTACCCTCTCCAAAATCAAAAGAATACCCAGACAGAAACCACCCTGGTATATGCTGACATTTTAGCTCACCACAAGCAAAACATACGTTCACAGGCACATAATCCATTCTGACTAGAGGCTTCCCTGCTTGCTGCCTTCAGAGCAAACACATCTTCCTTCTTTACCACACCAGCTTCAATCTCCCCCTCCCACCACAACACCACCCAACAGCCCAGCTGCTTAAGGAAGGAAATAAAAGTAAGCTGAAAACTGATTCGACTGTCCAAGCTTTAGGAAGGCACTGTCAGTTCAGCTAGCAGACTGTTTGGAAAGAGGCCAGAGCCTGGGAAGCCCACGAAAACCCATGCAATGTACTCAAGTTTTTTTTTGCACACTGAGCAATAATGAATTTTATATTGTAGCTGCTGCCCAGAACTTCAAGAATAACTACAGCTGGATTTGAATACAACCTGAGGTATCCTATGGAATCAATCTGATCAGATTAACTCAGACTACAAGAAAAATAAAGTATCAGTAAAGGTAGCAGAAAGGTCAAAAGTCTTCATCAGATGCCAGTGAAGCTTACAGTAGCTACTGCATATTGCTGGTTCATTAGGCTCCATTTCCTAATGGCAGCTGACAAGTTAAAATATAATTATACTTTATCAGATTTGAAGTCAAAGGTATAATACAGGTGTAGTTTCAGTGTTTGGGGTTCACCCCTATGGAAGATTTATGAAAAGTTAAGAAGCAGAACATGAAAAAGAGAAACATAACAAAGTTGAAAATACAAGAGATTTGCTATCATAAGGTTCAAAAACAGTACCAAAAAACTGATGCTACCTCTGAGTTTTCATATCTAAAAGATTTCAGAACTCCTAACAACCTGAATTGGAAAACACAAATAACAATTTTGCCAACTTCAAATCTGATCAAGTAACAGCACATGTAACTTCTAATTACAGACACTTTTTTCTTGGAAGGAGAGGTGTTCACAGAGCATTATTTTCAAGCTGTTGTATTATACTCACAGAGTAGCTGCTATCATTTGGCTACTCTGCAAGATGGAACTCAACTTTAACTTTTGAGCAGCAATTAACACGCTCCAATTCAGCACATGTTGCTAAGCATAGGAGAGGGGGTACAGCAGCTCACTTCCAAAAACCTCAGGGATGGAGATTAATACTAATGTTGCTGGAAATCCAAGTATCAGCAACCTCATTTAAGAAGATACACACAACACACTAAATTAAAGCCTTCTCCACAATTATTGGCCCAAAAGATTTAATAAGACGATACTTCAAAAGAAAGAAATATTAATAGTTTTAACCATCTGCTAGAAGTGGTGATTCCACACTACAAACCCCAACCAGGCTTCAATACACTGTTTGCTTTTACACATGTAGAATAAAGGCAGAAAGGAACTACATCAGTTTTTATGACATCATTTGAAAAATTACAACAAGAAACTTGAAGTTTAGGGGCAAACATTTACACAATGTCACTATGGTCACCCAAACCTGTGGCTGACCCATAAATTCAGCATTTTCTAGAGCTAAGTAACCTACTGTCACAAGCACTCCTGAGATAACACACCACCCCTGGTGAGCTCTGGTCCTCTTGTCAACTTACACCACCCCTCATACAGGAAGTATGAAAAGAAGAAAATAACATTGTTAACTATAAATGTTAACTATAGTTAACACTGTTAACTATAAACTAGATTTATTATACAACATATTGACTTTATACAAGACTTCCCTGTTACAGACCATTATGCATTTTTTCCACTACAGCATGGGAAAATGCCACCAGAAGGCTGAAAGATTTTCAGTGGCTGACCAGTGCCCTTGTTCTCCCAACCTTTTCCTCAGCAACAGCATGCACTACTAGACTATACTGAGCTTATGGCTTGCTGTCCTCCCAAGTAAGTGATACTGGTGACTGACAGCAGAAATAGCAAAAAGAAGAGCTTGAGAGCACCTAAGTATTATGGAAGCCACTTTTAAGCTAATTACTTCATAAAATTGGATGTCTTAAGGATAAAAAAGGGGAACAAAGTTTCCCAGGCTCCTTATATTCAAATCTATTCCATTTCCTTATGGATGCTCAGTACACTGTGTATCAACAGAAGATTTTTAGTAACAACTTTGTTCTTTTGCTTCCTGTAAAAGTTTTAAGTATATTAATAGTGTATAAGAATAATCAACACCACAAACTAAAAATGGTACATGATGAACTGAGTGTTACTAAATGCTGTCAAGAACACAATAGTCATACAATACTCTCCCAATTTCACCAGCCATCTCCTTACTGAAAAACAGCTTTTTTTCCACTCCACAATCCACACAACCAGCAAGGCTGGGTGGCTGTTGATCAATTAACTGAGGATCAATTAATCAGTTGATTAAGGAACCACAAAAGTCATAAAGAGGACAGAGACACAGTCACTAATGCAAAAACCAGGCCTTCGGGGGCTTGGGCAGGGAGAACTTCATTAAATACAAATATTGCAACTGGAAGATGCATAGATCATTGGTACAAAATTAACATAGGTTCAGCTTTTGCATAACTGATATGGAAATGAGATAACACCCATAAGGCATATCAACATCACCTAAAAGGATTCATGGGACAAGAAGAAAAAACTTCCTATCTCAGTCATAACAAATCTTTGGAATATAGCCAACCACCTGCACCTGAGAACTACATGTGTTTTACTGGTTAAACACTTTCTTCTTCCAAGAATTACAAATAGCTCTCCATTTACAAACTGATAAACTTCAACTGAAAATGCTCCCATTTGTAGTGAAGGAGGATTTGCAAGATAAATTTGAGGACTTGATACTAAATGTGTTATAATTTGATCATGATAACTCAAACTTAAAATGGGTTATTTGAATTCTCTTTTCCTTAGTTAGCATGAAAAGGGACTAAGTAAATCAATCCCAAATCTTATCCACTGGGCCAGGGCCACAAACCCTGCCTGTTCTTTGACTCTTACCATGACTTTTTCTCTCTTGGAGTTTCATTTCAAAATTAGAAGCATGCCAAAACTCAGACTGTGTTTTTACCACAGCAGAATGGATATTTCCATCTAGGCCTAAGACCTTTTCAGTTTCTCAGATTATTCTCTGCAGAAAAATTGCCTTTACTAGTGCCACAAGACAAGGAATCCACTGCCTACAGAAATCAATAATGCAGTTATACCTTTCCAAGGTGCTAATGCCCTCTGATTGCTCCTTTACCCCTGATATTTTCTGATTGTTCATTTAGAGGAGTGTTTCCTCAGCTGTAGTACAGAACTAAATATTTTGGACCCCCAAAAAGTGACCTTAACTATCTTCTATTACACCATTAATTTGGACTAGCAATCTGAAAGAAAGTATTTCTCTGCTGCTTTTCAAGAAAACTGCAACAGAGAAATACTTTCTCTGCTAGCATTCAATCTGCAAGTGATCTGCAGAGGACCAAGAAATTACAGTTCTTTCCTCTTAGCACGAGAGGTTGTAACCAATTCAGATGTTCAGACTAACTTAAAGAAATGTTGCTTCCACCAGGAGAACAGCTAAAACTAAATATCTACAGTATTTCCAAGAGAATAAATGAGTAAAACCCCAGCTTGCCTAATCTTATGTCTCCTAGAATTTATCATCACCTGTGCCTTCTCATTTCATATGTGCTTGGAAGGGAAAACAGCAGATCCTTACCAGGAGCAACACCATCATCTTCTCCTCAGACGCACTGCTGCTTTCAACAGAGAAGCAGAACAGTGTGTCTGGAGCATTTGCATTCATCTGAACACCACTGCTCACCATCATCTATATTAACAAAGTTTCAGCCACAGGAAAAGTGAGAACTTCCATGAGTTCACAGTGTAGGCAAGAAGCTTTGACCTCTGCACCACCAATAAAGCGACAACTGAGAAATGCAAAAAAATGGTAAATGGCTTTAGAAACTAAACTCCTTTTGTCCCCTTTTACAAAATAAATTACAAGCACGGTTAAACAAAAAATAAGCCTGAAACGAAATAAATTAGATCCAAAGAACAGGACCTTACATCACACCTTCAAACTGCTTTTGGCAATTTCCTATTTTTGAAAGTATCTCAAACCAAAGTCAACAATCCCTTTTTATTTAATCAGCTTTTGAAGATCAGCATCTAGAAGGATTCAAGCACTTGAAATTAAGGAATGATAAAAAAATCAACATCATACGTAGAACATTTCTTCCCTTAACAGACTGTTAAGTCTCAAAATACATTCTCTTTTTTAAAAAGTGACAAAAACTATAAAACACTGACCAGTTCTGTTACTGTATCTATACAAAGAAAAATGTGGCAATTTTTGTTAGTTATGACATAAGATTAGGAGGAACCAACATGAACTTTATGCACACTCAGTATCAAGGTCTATATGAATTAAATAAAAAAATAACACCTCCCCACTGCTCCACCCACACCAAAACACACCTCACCACTTTACTCCCTCAAACAAAGCAGGAAGCTGCTTTCCCCACTTCCTCCCCTCAATGCATCTTCAATAGAGGTTAAACTAAGGTCCTATATATAAAACACCAGTAGTTCTTCCAACATGCTGACCAGACGACAATGAAGTAGAACATCAATAATGTTTAATATAGCAAGCATAGCAT
Organism: Euphonia xanthogaster; assembly: GCA_034509185.1. NCBI lineage: Eukaryota > Metazoa > Chordata > Aves > Passeriformes > Fringillidae > Euphonia > Euphonia xanthogaster. Next base: position 45,678,897 of record JAYDZK010000202.1, on the reverse strand, counting down.
CAGCTAGCAGATTTCTTAGCTACTCAAGCAGTTGCAGAAAAAGATTTTAATTGATATATCCCTACCTAGTGCAATTATCTCTGGCCTCTGGAAATAGAATACAAATACTGCATAAAAAGCAGTAGTGCTAGCTGCTTTTGAACTGCAATGATCAGAACGGGGACTTTGTTGTACCTGCAGTCCATCTCAATCTATTCTTTTTTCTTGAACTGTAGAGTTCACAGAGTCTATATTTACACAGGGTGAGATATGAACCTTCTTTTTCACTTTAAAAAAAGCTCAAATGAGGCCAGTCTCCATTCTCCAGCGTAACAATAACAAACATTAAAGTAGCTGAATTATTCTTTTTGTTTCTAGGCACAAAATATTATGAACGCCCTAGTGATTTCTCTCTCTCTACTGCATTCTAGTCTTCCCCTAATCACCACACAGTAGTTTTCAAACAGCCACCTGCAAAATTCAGAATGTCTTACGTCCCTAACATGTGTCAGTTCTTCAACTTTGAACACTGGTATCACTGAGCTACAATCACAAAGATTTAATGCCCTTAAACTACCGAAGTTATATGTAAGAGTTTTATATACTAGATATGGTTTGATGGGAACATGAAATAAAAGCTACCTTCAAATTATGGAGACTAGGACATACTTGAAAATATTTAATCTTGATTTTAAAAGGCAAGACAAGAGAACAACAACTCACACTATGGCATAACATGGAATACACTATGTAATACCTTCTTTAGATACTCTCCCAGGAGATACAAGGTTGGGTTTTCAACTGGATCAAATCAGTTGCACAAAATTTATCTCAGCACCACAAAAATACAAGTACAAACTGTGCCTGATAGTTTGTTTACAGATTTTGAATTACAGACTATAATATCATAGCCCGATCATGACTTACAGGAAAAGAAGTGTTCATAAACACTCTGAAATAAGGTTAATTTTTCCCTTAATACAGCAAAGGCCCAAAACTATACAAAAGTGTTAAAGAAATGTGTAGGTAAAAAGTCTGTTTCCTGCACCAAAAGCTTGTACTATTTCTTCTGTACTTCTGTTTACCCAGCTTGCTGTTCCCACACTTGCTCTCCACCACTCTCACCCTCCCCAGCTAGTCACCTATCAATTCTGCAGGTAGGTGCCTGTAAATACATACAAATATACACACAAACACATGAATCAACTCCATCTGAAAAGACAGCTCTGATCCCCAATTTTATATGCAACACCTACCACCAAAGTAATTTCAAATAGGGTGGCAGTGGTAGGCTCACAGCTCAAGAAACAGAGGGAATGGGGCACGATCTCCATGATTTCTGTGTCAAGAAACAGAGTACCAGGTTTCCCATAGCCAAGTGAAGATGTCAGGGAGATCTACACACATCCTGCTGCTCCTGCAAAGAATAAGAGCACTCATTTGCAACCCCTCTCGTTATGGGCTGATGCAGGGTATCCAGGAGCCCCCTGAGTCACACCAACAGCCATCATGGGACCAGTGACTACTCATCACCCCATCCCAGAGAATAAACAGGCCAGTCAGCAGTCACAGTGCACAGGGCAGTAATTCTTCAGCTTTTTGGATGACATTGGTTTTGGATGATATCTACAGAGGTAGAAACCTTAGTATTTTTGCTTACAGCATTTTTTTTAACATAATCAGCATTACTGACAGATTAGATTAGTTCAATTAAAAATCATGCAAATTCTGTCAATGTCAGTATGTCCAGCTGCCACGGGCACAACCCCAGCAGTTCTTTCTGATTTAGCACAAGAGCAGAAGTGGTGTTGATAAGGACTATTCTCATGAAAGACAGATAAAAATTACTAGGAACACTTCAGCTATCTCCCATGCCAATGCCTTTAAAGAGAATCAGCCTTTGTCCACGTCTACTCTTAGTTCCAAGTCCTCTTTAGGACATGGCATTTACAAAAGAAGATGCTTCTTTATTCTGCAAAACTGGACAACACCAACAGAGAAAGAAAGTCACTCTTTGCAATATCAACTTCAAATGCAAATTCCTGAGGTCACATTTTATCAGATCATTCCCAAGCCTTATGTTATAGATATTCCTTCACTTTTAAAAAAAATTAATCTCTTTTAACACTCTCCCACATTGAATTACTACGGCCTTATCTTCAGGATCAAGTACAACAAAACTATCTCTATTTGTAGTTTTTATGCTCTTATTTCATAAACATATCCAGCATTATATTCAGTTACTCTAAACAAACAAATTTAACTGCATAGGGCTGGTAAAACCGACACAATTATTGTCCTTGAGACTACTACAAAAGGCCAGCAGTGAAAGCTCAACAGCAGGAAGTCTGTGAAAGGCTAAGCAAATGGGATTGCGCACGGCAAGGCAGGTCTTGCCATAACCCCACAAGGATCTTTTTAGCACACATTGTTTCATTTTGTGCTCCTCTCCCTTGCTTACTGGCACACTGCTGGGGTGTCTTTGAGCTCCCTGAATACTGTCTGCACAGGTATAACTAACACCATGCCCACTGGGGCCCAAACTACAGTAGGCCCAAGGACTGTTTGCAGAAGTGATACTCACTAAAGCTGCATTTAACCCACAGATTCTCTTCCCCCCTTAATGTAACATACTTGAGCAGTAATATTTTTTGTTATAAGCTGCAGTTTAGGAAGACAGAGAGAAACATTGAGAGGACTATGGAAAGAAAACAGGATCTCAAAGGTTTACCAGCAAGATACACTCACCAGAGTATCAAAAGACCTTTAAAAAGTCTCACTGGAATTTTCCCTGGAACACTTTATAGAAGTCTGGCCAATGCATGTTAAAAAGACTATATGAAGAAGGCAATTACAGCATTTAGTATGATAAGGTGAACAAGAAATCTCACCTGCACAAGAGAATCTGGTTTATCTGGTTTAGCAAAATTATGCTATTGCCCTCTAGAAACACTCAAGATAAGGGGAAACAAACATTAAAAAGAAAAAAAATCGCTACCCAAGATGAAAAATAACGTTGGCAACTGCCACTGACAAACTGCTTTAACATACAATTGCAAATATTCCCCAAGTATCAGTTATTTAGTTTTGAAGCAGCCTTCCAATAGTTAGCTGACAAAACACACAAAGCTTGTTTTATTATGACCATCTCATGTACCTTCACTTAAAAAAAATCTGAGAGGGGAGGAAAAGGTCCAAGCCAGGAGTCTTCTCCCATTTTCTGGAATACAGGGAATAAGAAGAAAATAGGTCACCACACTAATTCCAAAGGGACCACCTGCACCACTCAAGTGGCATGTCAATAGCCCCAAGCCTACTGCTAGACACTCTTGTCTGTAGCTATTTCAGGCTAGGCCAGCCCCAGCTCTTGAAAAGTAAAGTTCTCTTACACCTGTATGGACCAGCTGCCAAAGCAGCAGCTGGAATGATGGAAGAAAGGTCCTTCTGTAAGGAGGTCTGTGCAAATTCCACGCAGCTCAGCTTTGACTATAGCCACTAACCACAAAAACCAATTCATGCTGCTTCTGGTGACAGGGGCAAGAATACCCACGTAAAGAACAAACCATTAAAACCCCAAAGCTTGCAGCAATGGCGTCAGGACACCAGGTCCTCACACCATATCAAATATATAGACATTTCAGAGAACCTCCAACTCAACTTTAGAAGTTTGGTTTGGTTTTTAATACCTGTTCCTCTTCTATTTTTGAAGCAAACATAAATCACTAGGAAAAACTAGAGATAAATACAAAAATCCCTCAAAACTGAAGCCATGTCCAGAGCAAACACTGTTGTTAACTAGCTCAAGGGGAATTTTTTTCCTTTTTGATATCTTCCAGTGATGGTATTGGACACTTTCTGTTTGAGACTGTATTCAGTCATTCTTCCTGGGAGGTGTTCATGTCAGAGGGAATTAGGATTATAATAGATTTGGGGGAGGGGAAGGAAGGAAAGGGAGGACAACAGAAGTCTTGGAAGAGACAGAGGACAGAGCTACATGGCAGTACACAGATACTCAGACAATTAGCTGTCGAGCACTGAGGATAAGCAAGCTAAATAGCAGAAAGAACTGCTCTTTTAGTTGAATATAGAAAGGCAGAAGCAACCCTAGCTGAGTCAGTCTGGCTAGCATCTATTACTGGAGTTCATCAGGATTTAGAGCAAGACCAGACAAGAATAATGCTGAATTCTGAAACCTTCTAACATTGCAACACTTCTCCAGCTCACTGTGATTCCTGGGAGCATTACTACAGATACAAGAGTTGTAAAGGCTGGAAGTTGTTTGGGTGCAAGCACGCAGAAGCTGCACAAAGCAGCAAACCACAGCCAGGCTGTGTGCTAGGCCAGCTGCCCCCTCCCCGAGGATAAGCTACACCAGATTTTCTACTGGTAAGGCAGGCCAGTAACCACAGGTACAGGGTCACAAACCCCGAAATATCATCCTCATTTTTCTCACAGGCACTCACATAGCCCATATAGCTCCTTCCTCTGACATTATGTGCACAATACCTATAGTTTCTTTCAAACTAAGGCTTAAATGTAGGCAAAAATTGCTAAAAACTCATGCCACTCAAAGCTAGAAGGAGCACGTTATGCACCCATGTTCTGGATTATTCAAGTCCACTGAAGCGAAAAGTTTGCCTTCACATGTCTTAAGGAGCTCAGACAAAAAAATCTAAACTTGTCCTTTGGTCCTTTACGCAACAATGAAGTAGTCTTCACCTGGCAAGATGATGAAGACAAAACCCCCTTAAAGACAAAGCTAGATATAAAATAGGCAACTCCTGCCTGATGCAGAACATACTGTTTTCCAAGTTGTTTTCCTTGATGCATAGCCACTGAAGGGAATTATAATCCTCTTAAGTTCTTAGAAAAAGCAAATACAGACAGCATGATCTCAACTGTAGTAGCAAAAACTTTCAGCATGCCAATTAATTTTATCACCCCAAATTAGAAAGACAAGAATTCACAGTGAAATAAACATATGAGGACCCCTCTTGAGCTGTTGAAGCCTAGGAGGATGACTCTGCAAAGCACTAATACAGTAATATGAAAAATTAACAGTTCTACTTTTTGCCTTAGCCTCTACAACCTAAAACTTCCCTTCTTAAAAGTATTATGCTATTACACGAAAACCAGCTATTATCACCATGCTTTGATTCACTTAGGCCAGTCAAACAGAAATAGAATTAGAATTTTCCAACTTTACCTTAACTAACCTCACGGAAGAATTAAACTACTTTTTTTTTTTAAATGAAGCTCAGCAACACTGTTCTACAACATCCCAAAGCAACATACCACCACTCTGCTCCAAGGAAACCACTTCCAGAGAAGTCAGCACAGACTTTACCCAAATCAATTCTGGAACATAAATAAGGAGTCATTCACAGCAGCAATTTGCCCAGGGAAGTTGGCTGTCTATGGGAAACAACCACCATCAAGTACCACTAAGGACTTCTAGAAACCACAGATAAAGGAAGCTTTTGACACTGAAAATGTTGTTCTCATCTTTAAATACGTGACTTACTAAACCTGCAACACAATTTTTACGGAGTGGTTTGCTTCCTTCCTGAGATAGTGTCACAAGATAAGAATCATCGTGGTTTTACTGCATTTGGTGCGCGATCTTCCACAAAGATTCTGAAGTATTTAGCACATAACCTCAGCACAACAGTAACAACACAGAAGCAAAGCAACTGAAACAGCCTACTGAGGAAATGAGGAAATACTTCTGAAGAAACTACAGTAAATTTCACTCTTTGCTCAACCTTCAATCAGCAAATCACCTTTCTCATAGTACTCCATATACTCCATGAAGTCTGCAGCACAGACACACAGTGCACAAAGGAGTAAAGAATTCATTTCCTGGTTTAGTGCATTTCTTTCCTCATGTCCATTCGAGATTTGTAATTCTGAAGTAAGTCCAGGTTACACTCTTGCTGCCTCATCTCCAGACTACCTTACTATTCCTCAAGATCATATTAGCAAATTGCTTTTGCAACTCCCTCAGCATGAGTGACCACCAAAATATTTGAGGTTTGTTGGGTTTTCAGGGATTTTTTTTTAATGTTTTCCTTCTGATCCTTACGATGTTTTAGCTAGAGCTACCCTGATCGTCAGGCAGTGATTTCTGGTCAAGACACAAACTGAACTGCACACTGGTAACAAAAATTATCACATTACCAAAATACCAGAAACACACGCAGGAAAGTGAAGGGAGAAAAACTAATTAAGCCCCTACAATACTTACAGCTATACAAGCTATACAAGCACGCCCATCTGAGGTTGTAAAAACTGTGGAAGCCAAACTTGGTCCTAAAAGCACCTCAGAGCGACTCCATCAGCGAGGCGCTGCACACTGAGCGCACACACGTCTCCTAGTTTGCCGCTCAAGTCTCCCAAGTTTCACCCGAAGGCGGGGGAGCGGGCCAGCTGCGCGGAGGGCGGCACGGCCGGCCGGGGGCGTCGCTGCTCGCCCGCGCCGCCCTCCGCACCAGGAGCCGGGACGCGCGTTTCTCCGCCGGAGCCCCCGGGCACCCCCAGGCGGGGCGGGGCCGGGAACAAAGCCCGGCTCCGTGCCACCCTCCCCGTTCCGTCCCGCCATTCCCGGCCGGCCTGGCCCGCTCCCAGCCCCGCCATCCCCTGCGGCGGTGGCTGCCCGGCGGCTGCGCGGCCCCGCTGTC
>JAYDZK010000202.1:45628885-45666479 GCA_034509185.1 Euphonia xanthogaster | reverse complement strand
CCGGGCAGGGACCCGGCCCCGGCGGCGACACGGCCGAGGTAACTGCGCTGGCTCGGCGGCGCTGCCGCGGGGAAACCTGGCGGGGCTGGCGGCGGCGAGGCGGAGGGCTCGGGCTAGGGAAAGGGGATTCCTGTCAGCCGCTCGGCCGCCCCTGCCCTGAGCTCCACGCGGGGCCGGTGCCCTTGAGGTCTCTCGGGGCCCGAGCGGGGGGTCCTGGCAGGAGGTAATGAGGTGTTCATGTGTGACCGTGAGCCAACGTTGTGCTCAGGTACCAGTGGCATCTTGGCCTGAATCAGGGGTAGTTGGGCCTGCAGGACCAGGGAAGTCACCATCCCACTCTCCTCGGCACTGGTGAGGCCCCACCTCAAGTATTGCGTTCAGATTTGGGCCACTCAGTTCAGGAAGAGCACTAAAGTGCTGGAGCGTGTCCAGAGAAGGGCAACTCGTGAGGGGTCTGGAGTACACGTCTTATGAGGAGTGGCTGTGGGAGCTGGGGTTGTTTATCCTGGAGAAAAGGAGGCTCGGGGCGACCTTATCACTGTCTACAACTGGCTGAAAGGAGGTTGTAACCAGGTGGGGATCGACCAGGTGGGGATCGGCCTCTTCTCCCAGGCAACCAATACGATGCAAGAAAACATCGTATTAAGCTGCACCAGGGGAGATTTAGATTAGACATTAGATGGAATTTCTTCACAGGAAGGGTCATTAGATATTGGAATGGACTGCTCAGGGGGGTTCTGGAGACACAGTCCCTAGTGGTGTTTAAGGAAAGACTGGACATGGCACTTAGTGCCACTGTCCGGTTGACAAAGTGGTGTTCAGTCCTAGATGACCTCAGAAGTCTTTTCCATCCCAACTGATTCTGTGATTCTCTGTTCCCCTGGTGCCGATGGCCTTCCCACGGTGGGACAGGGTCAGCACTGCTGCACAAACCTCACACACGCTGGCGAAACAGCTGGTCAGCTCTCGCTGAAGTACATCCCTGTGAACCAACAACACACCCTGTTGTCTTTGAAACACTGAGAAATACTTCAAAAAGGCACTTTATGATCTGTCAGATATCAGCTATTTGGAAGGCTGGTTGGAGGGACCAAAGCATGCTTTTCTAAAGTAAAGGACTGAGCTGAGTTGGAATCTGACTATGCACTAAGTATTTCCTGCTCTCTCATGTGATTTTTAGAAGCACTGGATTTTTTAAAATTATATATTTCATGTGACAATTGTGGACAAAAGACACTGGTTTCTTAACTGGGTGAAAGTATAGAAACTACAAGGTGTGAAAGTTAGACATTAAGTTTTTTGATTGAAAAATGCCCCCAAACTGTTTTGTCCATTCTTTTCTAATTTATTTCACTAATGAAAGAGGGAAGTACCAAAGTCCTATGTTCCAACGGAGGAAGAAAGAAGACTCCTCAAGGAATGTGCTGAAGAGAGTTTTCGGTATAGAGGTAAGCTCACTTTGCTGGTAAACTTGATTTCTTTCTTTCCACCCTTAGCTTTTGCTGTTGCCTGAGGCATTACAGAGGGCCCGGGTCAATACAGCACAACAGAGCATTAATGAGCTTCATGTGTACTAGAACTGTGTCCCAGCAAATGCTGATCCATGTGGTATTTACTAAGAATTTGCAGCAGTTTTGTAAAGGTGCAACATAATTTCGAAGTTGCATGCCTTATAACAAGATCTCTTCATATTTTAAGTTAATGTGGTTATTAAAAGTCTGAAAATAGATTTAATTACCGAGTCTCATTTATATTACTGGATTTTCTTTCTTGTGTTATTTCTGCATTTTTATTTTCAATTTTTATTGTTATCTTTAACATGTAAGAACAAAATAACTTATAACTATTGGTTTTCATCTTTATAGAGACTTGTGAAGAGAACAATATATAAGTAGGCACTCTGTTCAGCTTTTGGAGAAAATTGCTGTGTCTCTGCATAGTTTCTGTAACCCTAAGGTTCTAGGCATGCTTGATTTTTGTACACCTGGCCTCCAGGTTTGGAAAGGCCTTCTGATGTGATTGTTACCTGCTGTTTTATCACACACTAGTAGGTTACTGGTGCTGATAGGTGGCTTGGCAAAAACCAGGACAGATGTAGAATTTAGCAGCTGATTTGCTAATTTTAGCACACTGAGGCTCTGATTTCTCATGAAAGCCAGTACTTTCAGGGACAGCTCCTAAGGCATTGTGATTTTGAATTAATGATTCAAAGTTCTGTTTTGTCTTTCTCCATTGGTTTGGCATTCTCCTCATCCACTTTTACACAAATACTTGGAAATCTTCAGCATATTTGCTAAAATGTACATTTTCTGTATAATTTTATAAGTGAAATATGCAGGTCCATTAGTGGTACCATGATGGTTGTGGTTTATTGATAATCTCTCTTTTGGAGGACAAAGAGGAGAGAGAGTTGTTTATTCCTGAGCTGTTCTGCTGTTTGGCAGTGTAGCTCATTACCCTGTGCATCTTTATATAGTCACTGAAGAAACAATATGTAGGTATTACTTGAAAGCCCTAAGTTAGTTTCTTGAGTAATTTCTCTTTAGGGAGCTACAACAGTAACAGTTTTGTTTTTTTTTTCAGGGGTTGTGTACTGTGCTGTTATCTCACTGGGAGAGCCTAAAGTCCATCACTGTTTTCTTGGTCTCCTGTCTTTGTTTCCCAGTTCTGCATATACATACCAGACTGTTGTATTCACTGTATTAAATGCATACTGCTTGAACTCCCCTTTGCAAGAGGGTGCTTGTGTGACTGCCCTGAAGTCCTCACTTTGTATCGTGTCAGCTTTTGTTATTCACTGAGGTTACTATAAATTTGTGTGTTTTCAGTTTGTTTATTCAAATTTCAAGCTGTAGCAAATTTTACTCATTCTTACAAACCATCTGTTTTGTCATAATTTCTCTTGACAGCTTCTGCCACTAGTCATTTCACAATTCAGTTTAATATGTGATTTACTGCAGTTGCTAGTTTGTAATCACATTATCGTATAAATTCTTACACTCTTTAAAATTCACACTACAACCTTCAACTTTATCCTGTGCCCTTCTAATCATGCTAACAAAATCAAATCATATGGATATAACTTTTTCCCCATCAAACAATTTTGACTTGGGTGCATATATTACCATCCTTATGTGCTGTTGATATATCAGCCTTCCATTATCTTCCCCAGATTTATTTTGTTCCTGAAGTAGAAAAAGTACTCTTTGTCCATAGCATTGATGGTTTCTGATTTATTAAGTTTGGGGTTTTGTTGGGTTTTTTTTCCTACAGTTGAATAATTTATATTGATTTTTAGATATGAATCCAATTTTCATTTTTTTTTTATTTTTTAGGTACAATGTCAGATCACTTATATGCTCAGATACTAGTATAGCCTGGTTTTGATATCCAGAATGTTTCTGTTAGGTCTATAAATAATTTCAAAATTCTAAGGGTTAGATTGAAATCTTCTGTAATAAATTTTGAACACATTTTTCTTTACACATCCTTCCTCCCCTTGTTTTGTTGGGGGGTTTTTGTTTGTTTTTGTTTTGTTGTTGGCTTTGTTTGCTTTTGTTTTTCTTTTACAATTTAGCTTCAAATCTGTGCTGTCATTTTATATCTGAGAAAATTTAGAACAGTAAATTTTTTAAAATCTAGGTGTGGAATCTCTAAAAGCATCAGATTTTTAATATCTAATAGTTTGGGAGGTTTTATTCTCTATTCTGAAGTTTTGCTGTAATCCCTCTTTGAAGCAAGGAGCCAATATTTCTTCTTACAAGTGACATCCAGTCACATTTACCCCGAGATAGATTCTGGTTGGACTCCTTCCCTAGTTTAGACCTGTCAGAATTTTTGATGCAATTAGATGTTTATTTGCAAAGTATTCTTTAACACTTTGCTTTCCAGAAATGCAATTTTTTCTTCACATGTGAACTTAATTAGCAAACTGTGTGCATCAAAATACTTCAACCATCTAGTGTTGTTGCAAAAATTTCTCTCCTAGAAGTCATTGAGCCGTTTTGTAACATCTACATTTTCAGACTTGCATGATATTAAATTTCTCTATGGCATATCTAAATCTTTAATGTAAATAACTTTAGCCTTCTGTTGTGTTTGTTACTTCATTGTCCCTGTATCTTGTGCAGTGGTGGTGGTCTTATGAATAGCTGCACAGTAATCTTCCCAGTAAAATAATTATCATTGCTTGAAAGAAGCATTCATTTTGGTTTTTGTGACCTCCAAATGCTTCTTGCCACATAAAGTCTTTCAGTATAATAAAAATTGACGTGAACTGTTAGGCTGGTTGTGGTAGGCAGTGATGGTCTTCCAGAATGTTGCTTTCCCTACATTTCTGACTCTAACCTCAGGTTGTAGCTGGGGGAGCTATAGCTCTATAGGAGTTAAATTTTTTCCAAAATTCTTATGTTAAAACATCAAGAGTTTAGATTATCGACAGTTTTTAGAAGCACTGGCCTCTATATAACTTCCTCCTGTTGTGAAGAACTGTGTATGCCTCTCTGCACCTTGATGCTGTAGCAGTTGTAGCTAGACCTGGAGTCTTGTCTGGAGAGCTTTATTCCATCTGACAGTGGCTTTTGTATTTTAGGAAGCATGAAGTACAATGCAGGCAGGATGACTCATTAACTCGTACGACATAATTTGTAGTAGGTCTTAAAAACTGGAATTGACAATGTTTGATAATTTATATACAGTTTGTTAATTTTATATATATATATAAAATATATATCCTTATACAAATGAGCTTTGGAAGGCATAGCAACTCTCATTTTATTGTATATTTGTTAAATGTAATAGAAAATATTAAAAATTGTATTTTAAGCAGCTTTTTTTCTTCTTCACAGCTTTTCCTTTGGCTGCAGTGAGCATGCTTGGTACTAGTTTCTTAATTAGAAAAGGTAAAGCATAAAAATACTTCAGTTTAATTTCAGTTTCCTCAGTTGAAATATCTTTCTGCTGTTAGGAAAGTTATTATGATAGTATAATGTCCAATCTACTTGCAAATAAAAGAAGTTCAGACTCTGCAGCTACATGATTTGCAGTTCTTCAATATAAAGAAGGAGCTGAGCTTAAAATTGAGTTCATATGTGTTTTACATTGTGTGAGAAGTGCAGTATCTCACTAATTATGAAACAAAATGTTCTTTGTGTGTTAATAACCCTGTGATTAAATATGATTAAAGAGATAATTCCTAGATTTTTTAAAATTTTATGGGGAACTCAGATATTAGAGTTTTTTTTTAAATTTTCTTTAATGTGAAGTGTAAAAGAGTAACCTGCTTCTACAAACATAACTACATTTGAGGTTTTTCAAGTTAATTCTTGATATCTGATTACATATATCTTATGTAATATCATATATCTTAATATCTGATTTCATCCTCATTTTCAGGTGTTCTAAGAGATACCTCAAGATTTGGCTCTTTTATTAAAGTTGCATGTAAGTAAAAGCTACATATAAATTCATCTTCTATTCATGCTGTAGTTTCTGGACTCTGTTATGCAAATGTAATACCCCTGGGGCTGCCTGGCCAATTCACTGTGACTCAAGTTGGCAGGGACACATAAGGACCAGAGTCCGAACTCCCTGCTCCTGACAGAACAACCTAAAACTACACCATGTGACTGACAGTATTTTCTAGATGCTCCTCAAACCCTACCAGGCTTGGTGCTCTGTCTTCTTCCCTGGGGAGCCTGTTCCAGTGCCTGACAACCCAAAGTGAAGAACCTTTTCCTAATGGCCAGTGTGACCAACGGTTTTAAACTAAAAGAGGAGAGATTTAGATTAGATGTTAGAAAGAAATCCTTTACTGAGGGTGGTGAGGCACTGGACAGCTTGCCCAGAGTAGCTGTGGATGCCTCAGTCCTGGAAGTGTTCCTACAGCAGGTTGGATGAGGCCCTGAACAACCAGGTTTAGTGAGGGGCATCCCTGCTCATGGCAGAAGGGTTGGAACTAGATGATCTTTAAGGTCCCTTTGCAACCCAAGCAATTTTATGATTCAGTGATTTATTCACTGTCTGAATTTTACTGCACATTTTGCACAACTTTTGTTTATAAGGTTTGTATAAAATTGCTTGATAAATGTACCATAATCATTTAAGATAAAAATGTTGTGAATAGATACTGTGCAACCTTGCTTTAAATTACATTGCCAGAATACATCCACCCCTCCCTTCCGAATTTGAAGGTCTTTATTCATGTATCTCACGTGTCCCATTCAGGCTATTTTAATTACTTTTTTCTTTTCCTGGACATTATGTATATACAATTGTAGGAAAAAAGCAATTTCATGTGAATGATTTTTGGATGAAGTATAAGCAAAAATAAATTATTAACTTAATAAATTAGCCTTTTCAATGTAATACAGGACAGTAAAACAGGAAGTTGCCATCTTGCCAATCTGTGCAGATACAGCTAGTTTATTTCAGTGGGAAGAGGGTAAACCCTGTGACTTGTGGTCAAGGAAGTGTTGTTTAAGCAGATAAATGAATGTGAGAGACTAGGGCTCCAGTTGTTTACACTAAATTCTGGTTACTTTCTTTGAACACCAAACAATGGTCTAACACAAACATTTCTAATAAATAATAGAACGGCTATTTCCCCAATCACTCCTACACATGAGGGCCACATTCTTCTTATTTAGTAGAACTAATTTCTTGAAATCAGGGGGAAAAATAAGGTACAGCTGGGCTGGCCAGGATGTTCTACCTGTAGGAATTACTATACTTTTCTCAGTAGTTTTCTAGGTACTCTCGACAATTTACTGAAACTTCTAGTTAGCCATGGCTGATTCACTACATTGACAGCATCCTCTTCAAGACAGCAGTGAGCTATTGGTCCTCTCTGTCTTTGACAAAGGGGGAGATTCCAATGCCTCTGTGTACTTCATGTTAGTCTGCAGTGGGACCTGGCCATATCTAATCAGCTTTTCTAAGATCTTGTCACAGTGAATGTAGAAGCAAAGAACAATACCTAATTTACTGTGCTAACTTGAAAAATGTGGATCATCTGGTTCTTAGTTCTGTAATAAAATAAATCAAATACTTTGGCCAATAATTGCTTTGAGTGAAACATCTTCCAGAGAGATACTTTCCCTTTTCTTTACTAGAAGGCCTCAAGAATAAGAGACTTTCTCTTCCTAATTTTTGCAAAAGAGAAATCAGCTTTCTGTTAAGCTTTATTTTGCTAAATATTTAGTTTAAATTCTTCTTAGGCCAATCTAAGGGCTTGTAATTTTTCTCTTTGCACATATTTATTGTATATGAGGTGTTTGGGTTTTTGTAACCCGCTAAGCAGCTGAACCCTTACATTCCTCATTTGTAAATGCCACTCGTAGTTGTGGCTGTTCTTCTCTATTCCCTTGGAAAAGGACTTTTACCCTTCCTTTGAAAATAAGACATTAGAACAGGAATCAAAATTTCAGTATCAGTATAGCAGGCTAGGGTAAAATCCCCTTTATATTGGTTCCCAGGCAATGTAATCTACAGCTGAGAATTGCAGAGGGTTAACGTTACTGATAATTAACTCTTTCCTGACTTAAAGATAATTGAGACTCTTAGTCTTTATATTTAGGACATACTCATTGCACATGAAAGAAGAGTCTACTCTATTTTCTCCTACAAAGTCAACAAGAAAACTATTGATTCTCACGGAATCCTTCATACACCATTGCCCCACTCATAAAACTTGAAGAAGCCAGTTGATGGAAATCATAAGTTTTTAGCCCAGAAAGAGCTATCTTGGTAATTTATTCTTATGTCCTTTGCAGCAGGTAGAAGTAGCTCATACACTAAATTGAAAGCATTTGCTTAGTGATTACAAGGGTTCAGCTAATTCAATTGTTTGCCCCCTGGCAGCCAAATCACAGAATCCTTTACAGAAAATGAGCCTACTGCTAAGTTGATTTAGACATCTCTTCATACTGGTAAAGCCTTTTCAGGATCTGACTGTTCTGATGGATTAAATTAGCAGAATTTACTGCCTGTATTTATTTCTGATTGGTTTATCATCTTTGATAGTTAATTGTGATTTCTGGATCTTGGGAAAAAATGATGCAATTTAATTTTTTTGCCACTGTTCATTCACCAAGTACTAGCTGAAATCATCTGATGCTCACAACATGTCTAAATCATTGCTTTGTGTCTCTGTTCAGCTGTTGCATTGGTTTTAGTATCCTTTGTCTACAGAAGAAGCAGAGATGATTACTGCATGTTTTTGGTTTAGATCTAAACTGGTTTTCTTTCTTTTATTCAAGATACTACATTATTTATTTGAAATTATCGTTTTAAAACAATGTTGGACATTATAGTGCAGCATATAAACCCATCTTTTTTTCTTTTTAAAAAGTTGCTGGAATGTGTGGATACCTGGCTGGAAAGATATCCTACTTGCCAATCTGTAGCGAGAAATTTAAGAAACTGAAGGATTCCCCAATAGGAGATGTTCTACGACAAGCTCAGAGACATAGTTCACCTAAGTAAGAATTTAAGTATCTTTTAAATTTAAAACATATTCTGAATAGGTTATTTTAAACACTAACAGATCAATACCACTTTTGCAGCTTTCCAACACCTTCAGAACTACACCTTCCCTCATTCCCCATTACCTCAAATCTACCACTTTCAGAAATCTGTATTTGTATCAGTTGGCAAGCCATAAAATACATATTTTGAGCTCTTTACATACAACTGATCACTTTGAGGAGTAGAAAAATAAACAGTTTGCTTAGCAAACTGTATTCCTTGTACAATTGAGAGTGTTTCCCATGGAATTTGCTTAGAGAAGTGTGACAGGACAAGTTGTCTCCTTAGTTTAGAAGTAAACTAAATTAACTGAAATAAAATAGTGCTACATTCTGGAAGTTTTTCCCATAGTTTAGTTTGATTGAAGTAGGAAAAGGGTGGAAATGATTTCAGTGTTTATCAAAGGAAAGAGCTTAGTAAACAATATCAGTGCAGGAAGAAGCATGGTGGTCAAACTTACTGCTGTTTGTTTAAATCCTTTACATCTGTAACACCATTATGCTGTACATATGAGAAACTCATCAGGTTCTGAAAACTATTTCCTGTTTTCTTCCAGAATGTTTTCTACTTCAACTGGTTTTTAATTGCAAGCTGCTTTCAGAATATGTCACTTAAACCCTTGATTCAAAACTGGGAGGATAATGTTTGGATAGTGAGTAGTAGTCCTCCTGTGTATGTGCTGAGATTTGTTAAATGTTTATAAAGGATTTGCTTAAATTCTTAAATACACTATAAATTCAGATTTATGACCGTTTTTATTTTGTCTGCAAAATTTACCTTTATTCTGAAATGTTTATGGTTTTATGACATCAAACAATTTCAGGCATTACCACTTCATACACTTACTGTATAGAATCAGCTGAATTGGAGTTGGACTTGTCCCTTCACCCCCCTCCAGTTTCTAATATGAAATTGTCATGCTCATTAATTGTGTTTACATGAGAACTTGTTTAAGTACCATCATCTGCCACACCAATAAATTCCTTCTACCATTAATGGCCCATTTGTATCTGTAAAGTTTTATTTCCTAAGTGATAAATTCCTTTTCCTTGGTTGAATAAATAATTTAAATTCATGTCAATTGCATTATTATCCATACACGCTTTTTAACCCAGCAACAGAAATCATTACACTTTCGTGAGCTTTGTATGTCTACTAATTCATGTATTTTGGTAATTTGATTTACCAAAATATAATACGAGTTAAAAACTCATAGGGAGCTAAAAGATTAGGTAGCTTTTTAAAGCTGTGTTTGCATGCATTTTAAAAATATAATTGAGGCAATAAAGTGGTTTTGTTCCGTATGTTTATTATGAGAATTAAGACTAATTGCAAATGTTTTTCGTAGGACAATAAAAGTGCAGCTAAGCAGAAATTAAAAGTAAAGAGTTAATAAATACTCTAGAGATGTTCTAGTGGCATTCTAGTGGTGGCATTCCTGATAGAGGGACGTATTGTGTAGTAGCTTGTCTAAGAATATAGTGAACACTTTAATATATCTGGCACCAATTTCCAGAATATTGTTTATATGATATTATCTTTCTCTCTCAAAAGAAAATTCATTAATATTTTTGAAGAATTCAGCAACTTGATTAGTTTTCGTCATTTAATTTTCTTAAGATAGCTGTTTGTTCTCCTTCTGTTCTTCAGTCCTGATCAATTACAGCACCTTCTAATGATGAAGGGTTTTAAATATCAAATTCTGCCTAAAAGGCTTTTAAAATTCACTGTAGCTCATACTACCACTAGTTATGTGGGCACACCGTGTACTATTTGTGTCTGATATGGGGTGTTTTTGTCTGAAGATTCCTTGAGAAAAAGGATTGTAACTTCAGTTATTGTAAAGTTCAATATGTTTTGTCTCTTTTCTCTCCTGTTCTGGAGGTATGAGCTAAGATTCTGTGGGGAAGGAAGGAGAGAATTTTTTGCAATGTAAAGAAAACACCCAAAACATCCCAAAATTTTTTTAAGATGCTGATTCAGTTGGAAACTAAACTATTTAAAATGAAAGAACATTTTCTTGAATTGCAAGTATTGCTATAATTCCATTTTTAACTTCAGTATTTTCGTATTTAATATTTAGTTCTCTTCTTTTCCAGTCGTTCCAGTCGTAAATCTGAATTTTCAGACATGCCTTCTCAGTCATTTACTGAGTCATCTTCTCCAAGAGCTGGATTCCCACCTTCTTCTAGCTATTCAGATGATTACAGCTCAACAGATAGAGCCCTCTCAAGTTATGAGCCTGTTCCATTCAGTGCTTCTCTGAATGAATCTTCACCTACAGGAATTACTGACTACACTGTTCAAGGTGAGTCTTAGTGTTTAACAGTTTGTACTGCAAGGACTCTTGCCTTTCTTTTAGATACTGCTCTTACTAATCTATGTATTCTCACCCTATGCAAACACACATGGCACAATGTAGTTGTTTTGAATGAAAGAGCTGTGAAAGAATTACAAGAATTTTTTACACAGAAGATGAATATAAATTTTATTTTGTGTTCTAACTGTAAACTAGATTCAGGATTTTCTAGCTGAAAATTGCTTTAATTGCAAATAAAGATCCTGAATTAACTTACAAAGTGCAATCTGTTGTGGAACTAAACTTGCAAAAAACTCAGCCTGACTGAAAGTTCTCTTTGACTGAAGGAAAGAGGAATATGCCATCCCTTCACTGTACTGAATAAACCACAGCTTACCAACTACCTGCTGGCCCTTCAAGGTGGTTGCAGTTCCACCATCTGTGGGGCTGTCACTTGATAGTGCTGTAACTCTGTGACATTAAACAACTTCTAACATTTTTTCACAACGTGACAAATATTTTGGTCTCCTGGGAACTGAATGGATATTGTGTTCTATCCACTAGCAGTCTGATTTTCTCACAGAGAACTAAAATGATTTTCAAGTATGATGCAGCTGTTCCCCTCCTTCCAGTATGAGCTGTCCACAGCTATTGCAGGGTAAACACAGGATTCTGAATTCAGGTGTCTCTGGAACACAAAGGAAGAAGATACCGTCAAATGCAGGGTTTTGTACTTTGATTTAGTTTGGATTTTTTCAGCTTGCTTATGAAAAATGTTTTATTTCACTAAAAAAGCCCTTTCATGCAACTTGGTTATAATTATATGAAAATATCAGATATAAATGTGTCAAGAAAATTGTTATTGCATTTCATCACAAATATCAATAGTTGGTAAAACCTTTATTATATAACCAAGATTCTGCAATATAAATACAGATAAAAGGATCAAATGTTTATCAGGCATCATATGATAGATATTGTCCTAATTCTTTGAAAGCTAAATTTAAAGCCTCTATGGAAACGCTTGAGCTTCACTTAGATTTCTCTTCAGAAATCATATATATCTCAAATGTACAATAATTGTAAATTTTAGATAAAGTGACCAGAGCTATTTTATCCATCAGCTACCACATGGTTGTTAGAATTTCTTGTGGTAAAATGAAGAAAACTAATTAACAGCCAGTGTTTCAAAGAAGTTTGACAAAATCAAAAGGATAAAAGGAATGGATTACTTGAAGACCATACACATTCACTGTTGTATTTAGAATTGCAGCTGTCATGTTCCTTTTAATTTGAGATTGAGCAATAACTAACTGCTATTCTAGAAGCCAAATTCTGGTGAGTTATGATGTCATATTTAGTATTTTTCTGTTTGTTTTGTGTACAGAACCTGCTCCAATTCCAGAAGAAAGTCGTAAAAAAAAAGGCATCACATACGAGGAACTAAGGAATAAACACAGACAGACATACGAGGTAATGCAACCACCAAAGGCAGAAACTCCAAGCAAGTTTTCACAGGAAAAACCAGCTAAGGAAGGTAATACACTGATTTACAGAAATACTTGCGAAATTCAGATATTTGCCATAATGTTAAAAAAGGCTGCAAACACAAAGCTTAATTCTGCATACTTTTTAAGCAATGTATATTTAGTGTATCTGCAGGTATCTCGTATGTGATAGACGCAGTCTGTAGTTTCCTGTTTCAGATTAATTATTTTTTCGAAAATTTTGGTAATCCCATAGAAAATTGTCATTCACTTTCTCTGGCCATATTGCTTGGTGCCAGTCTGAAAAGCTCATAAATTTGCTTCATTGAGTATATTGAGCAACGTCTTTCAGCAAAGAATTCTCTGAGCTCAGAGCTATACCAAAGAGCTATGGGAAAGGGGCGTGTGTTGTAGATAGCATTGTTCTCTCAAAATAGAGCACATGGCTGATGGTTTGAAGGGGAGGGTATTTATTTTTATGAATAGTTTCATGTGGAATTAGTGAATTTCTATAGAGGCATTGTTTGTAGAGATTCATTTTCTACATTAAAACCCAGAGGAAGGAAACGGTATTTGGCAGCAATATTGAGATTTGTTTTCACAGTGAAAAAGAAAACTCTACAGAGCAAAATAAGAATGCAGTGTCTTGAAGAGCAAGACACCATTCAGACAACTTTTTGACTCCATTTTTTGAAAAGGAGACACAGAAGCAATTCATATTCAATTGCTTGCTCTAGAACTTTTTAAATTTAATATGGCATCTGTAAAAACAACTGTAGCTAGAGGAAAGTTTTACCATTGAACATACTGATGGACTAGTCACCTTGAATTGTTTGGGTTTGTGTGCACTGCCTAGTCTTGTCAGCCATGTTGCAACAAGACTTCTGGGAACAGCTGTTGTCTCCTGTTAAGCATAATGGGTGGTAATAAGTATAAAAGAGTGTATTGAAGCAAAACATTCCGAAGCAGTAACACTAAGCTCTCGAACAGTGTTGCTTAGGAGTGTCAGTCTTTGATGCTTGTGAGTTACTTTCTGCAGATATCTGTCTTTGGACAGATCTGCAGTCTTGAAAGAAAAATTATAAACCATTTTTGTATAATGATTTTTAGCTGTTATTTCAAGGATAAAAGGCTTTCTCTTATCATGTAACTGCGCCAAATGAGACACGAAAAAATTATTGAAGCTGCGGTTTCAGATTGCTTTTAAATTCCATTGGCTTCATCGATTTACACAATGTTTCTTTTTCAAGATACTTCTCCACAAGTAGCCAGAAATGTCACTTGTGAACCATACAAAGAAATGTTAAGCAGCATTCTAAAAACCTTGCCATATTCCATGGCAAATGTGGCTGTGAAATGAGAATAACTTACTTTATTAACTTACTTTAGTTACTTGAGGTATGTAAAAGACCTCTATAAAATGTTGATCAAATATTGCATTCTTTCTATTATATTTCTGGGTTCTATGTTTGAAGGCTGTACTTGAGCTTTGAGAATAAAACTGAGCAGTGTGTGAGATTTGTAAATAGACTTTTTAAGGTATCTCTTCACATTTTTAGGGAAAAAGAGGAAGGAGGGCATACAAAAATTCAGGAATGGTTTGCACATGCAAGTACATTTAAATCTGCAGTTCAGGGATGTTGTGGACTAAGATCCAATTTAGCTTCTTGTGTCAAACTGGACATGTTACTTGCTGTGTGCTTGTTCATACTTTCTGAGTCCCTGCCCCTTGGTTCATTCTCTTATCTCTGAGTCCCTAGCAAATAGAACCTTCCTTGCAATGCAGAAGGGAAACCAAACTGTGTTTGAACCAGCTTTACGCAGTCCCTGACTTCCATCTGCCAGTGCCTTCTCCCTTCCCTGCAGCGGCACAAATACGTGCATCTGCATAGTGATCTAGACTGGCCCATTTTCCAGGGAATGAGTGCAGCCTGTTCAGCTGCCGTGGTTAATAGAAATGGAAATCAAACCCTACTTTGAGAGAGCTTCTCATTGTGTCTCACTGCAATATCAGTCAGTCCAAAGAGATCTGTCAGGGCATTATGCTCAATTTGCTGGTAGCTCACAGAGACAAGGACCAGGCGTTTTGCTCCATTCCACTTGTTCTGCTGCATAGTTAGTAATAAACAGTGAGCTTAACAATTAACTTGTAAGTGAATTTATAAAGGGGTACCTGACTACTGTCGGCATTCCTACTGGATCAAATGGAGCCATTCTTAGCCTTTTCAGTGAAGGCAGACAATTACAGAGGACTTTGCAGCTCACTTTCAAGAGAGCCTGTTTTCACTTTCTGGTTGTTGTTTGGTTACAGTGGCACACTCCTGAGCAAAGCCGTTAGACCACTACCCTGGGTTTTTTCCTCTCTGACTCAATCCTATGCTAAAGGAAGCTGCCAAATAATAATGGCTGTGTAGTTTCCTAGTCGGGATTACTGATTTCTGTTTGTTTGTCTTTGAATGTGTTTTTAACTATCCCGAATACATCCAACTGTGCATGTAACCAGATTATGTGGCCTCATTATTTATTGTAACATTCCTTGCCTGTTTCCTCCAATTGTCTTTGTTTCATTCACGTGTTACATTTGTTTTAAAGTAATTACAAATTCTGTAGAGCAGGAATTAGCACAGTAGGCCTCCTGATTGAATATCAATTCATTAAGGTAAAATGATTAGCAAACTCTTCTCCCCATTTATTCAAAAGTAGCTTTAATTACATGTCTGTGCTGTGACTGACTCTCTCCCCACGCACCACTTCAGATGACAGTGCACTTCATTATACTTTTTGGCACTGTATATGATAAACTTTGGCAGTTAAACTATCACATGACTACTTTTGTTTTTCTTTTGTTTTCTTTAGTTAAAGTAAATAAATATGGAGATACCTGGGATGAGTAAGAGTCAAATGAAGAACTGAAGAAAATTACCTCCTGTCAGCTAACTTGAACTTCATTTAGATTAGTCATGAGTATCAGCACCTTTGGTGTGCTCTGCCGGACACGACTAATAATAAATGAGAAAATCCTGACTTTTCAGAAAATTTAAGAATCGTATTTATGGTGAATTTTTTTTTAATTTTGCATAAATGAAAAGCAAGGCTACTGTGAGTTGTCATGACTATAAACCATTTGTGCTGTTGTTTAAGAATGAGAAAGGTAACTGGTAATAAGAACATAGATCATAAGGTGACAATACATGTAAATAAATGCAATCTCATGTATCGAGAAGGGAACAATATCAGAATCTTCTCAAATTTTCAAGACTTGCATTAAAAGTTACCTGTAGAACTCAACCTCTCACCTTGTTTTGTCTGAAAGTGATATGCTGGGAACTTGAAATTGTCATCATACTTGGTTTTTAATGTCAGGAATACTACTAAACTGTTGAGGGGGAAAGGGCTGAAGAACTGAGCCAGACACTGAAGTAACCATAACTTTTTCAAAACTGTTTCATGGTGCCAGCTGTATTTTTAGACTGATACTCTGACTTGCCCACAACAGGTTTCTACAGACAGTCATTTCTGAAGAAAATAATTGAGTGAAACTGCACGTATTGAAAATAGCTACATTTAAGTGCAGAAGGCTAACATGACAAACTTCGGTAAAACCTTGAGTGATATATTGACTGTTAATGTTAGGCTCTGTATATTTGACCATATTTCTCATTTTTGCAAGTCATGACAAAACCACCATGTTTATGGAGAAGAGATCCCAATCAGTTGGAATATTTCATTATTATCACCTGTAAGAGAAGAGCTACATTGGCAAAACTGAAGAGTTTTTCCTGGTGTTTTCATCACCTGCTCTGTCTCTGAACATGTTGCCCTCACTTAGGGATTTTCATGTTCTCGCCTGTGCAGTTTCATCTCCCAGCATTGTGTTTATTTGGGGGTTTGGGCTATAAGGGAGCAAAAACCATGATGAAGTTGATAATATAAAAACATTTCTGACGTCCTTGTTGGAGCTGAAAAACAATGTGCCTACCAAGTTGAAAATTCTCAAAGCCTTTATTGATTTAGTGGACTTGCAGCAAACGGCACAAATGAGGAGGAAGAAGTGGGAAGAGCAGGATGCTTAAAGTGCCAAATACTACTTGAAATAAAACAGGAAGATTGCTTTCAGAAAACCTCATCTTCTAAAAAATTAATGCGCTAATTGGATAATCTTTTAGTTGTATCAGAAATTTACCTTGTAGAGAGTGCTTCTTATGGCTGTTATGAGTGAACTCTGAAAATACACAGTCTGCCAGAATTGTATTGCTGTGGTTTTCAGTGTGCTATTCCAAAGCTGATTAGCTTTATCATGAAAATATTCACAGGTTCTTAGTTGTCAGTTATGCCAGTAATAGGAGGCAGACTATTGAGATGATAATAATAGAGCAGATTCCTGTGATGGTGCCTTCCTGCAAAGTGTCATGCCTCACATTCATATTTTTGGGTGGACAAGCACAGTGCTTTATAGAAATTGTATCAGAATTTTTCTTCCTCTCCTAAAGGAGAAAATAAAAGGCATGTCAGTTAATGTTGTTCAGTATTGATAGCATTTTTAAATTGAATATAAAGCTTTTATACTGTTGCACCTAGTTACTCTCAGAGGACATACTTTCTTTTGTACTTGAACAAGTTTGGTTTGCTGTCAACCAATTTTAAATTCTTTTGATTTCACACCCTTAGTACACATTAAATACCAGAGAGTTCCCAATCATAGCTGTTAGTTTAGTAGGGTATTGGGAACTGATATTTCATCAAAGTTGGGTCACATTGAGTTTGCTGTGACAATGTGTATGTTGAGCCCCTGATTCACTAAGCAGCCATGGGAATTCAATCTTTCTTCCCTTTTCCTGCATATCTTCCATTAGTACCCCCTTGTTTCATAGAGGGCCTTTACACTCATGGTTTCATAGCAGCTACCCAGTCACCCATCAGTAGATTGCTCATACTGCACTGCCATGACTTTTGGGAATTTTTAACTGAAACCAAGTGTCTTGGAGCTGACAGCAGGGTTACTGTTGCTGGAAGCAGTGTTACTAGTTGTATAGAACAAGGGTGTTAAAAAATACTTAAAGTTTTTCTATGGTCCATCATACCTGTATATTTGTCAATAATTGAGAATTAACTCAATGTTTATTGTACAGTTAAGTAAATTTTCTTTTCTGCCTCAAATTAAAAATAACATTAAAAAAGTAACTTTTTATGCCTTATATCAAACACAAGGAAAGGAGTCTGAAAGTCTGACTTCCTTTCTTTTAGAAAGAACGTTTCTTAAAAAACCCTCTAAAATAATTGTTTTCACAGTTTCTTCAAACTTAAAAACAAGCAGGCCAGTTTAAAGGAGCTGGTAGCATTATCCCCAAGTTTGTTGTTACTAATGTACATGAACAGAGAGAAGAGGGTTGCAGAAATACGCCTCAGCTCTTTTATAGCTGGTAAAGCTTCCAAAAATCCTGATCCTGAATGTTTCTGTTTCCCCAAATTAGTAGGCATGTTTAGAGCCCCAAGTGGGTACTAGTCTGACTTTAGCAGGGCTTTTTTCCCTGCTGCCATTGTTTGGAACACTGCTACATGGAAGAGAAAGGTGTAACTGAAAAGTTATTTGATTTGATTTGATGTGATTAATGAAAGCTGAGCAAATTTGCAGAAACCTGGGGAAATAATTAATATTCCAGATTGAACCCATAATTTTCTTGCCTCCTTGAGATTCAAGAAGAAATCCTCACTTGTCCACTGTTTGCTGGAAGCTGAAAGACCTATTTGTTCTCCTCATGGGGGACTCTTGTTTGTGGCCCTGAGTGAGGACCTTGCCCAACTGCAGGAGGCATTTCCAGCTCAGTTCCTTGGCTCCCATAAACACACCAGACCTGCCAGAAGAAGGCTTTGCTTGCAGCCCAATCTTCCTGACTCACAACCAGAATAAATTCTCTGTAATCTCTTAGATGAAACAGTGGGTCTGAAAATATCCTTTTACTTTTTGCAGTTTAGTTTCCTATTAAGTTGTTAGCAGAAATCCACAAATCCTTGCATTTTAATCTCGAGGCAACAACTGGGACAATTTGCATCCCATTACCACTTCAGACCCTTGCCCTGAGTCTGTGCTAGTTCAGCACAGCCAGTGCAGGCCTGGACACACATCTGACTCGAGTTTATACTTTCAAAACTAAAAAGCAAGAGCCTGGTATGAGCTACTTTCATAATGTGATGCTGCAGTAAGCAAACAAAGGATATGTGATAAAGACACTGCACAATCATCTGATACAATGGATATGCAATCAAATAGAATATTCACTTATCCTTGAAAGGAGAAAAAAATCTTAAGATGAACATGAAATGGAGGTTAGATTTCCTTTTCCAAAACTTGAGGTAAATTATTCAGGATTAAAAATTCAAAGTCTATAACCTTTGTGATCCTGTTTTTCCAGTTGCTCACTGAAGACATAGGGCTCCATTTTCAGGATATGAGATCTTGCATGAACAGCTTCTAAACCCTGAAATTTTTAATTCATTCCTTACACAGAATGATACACATTCTTTTCTACTCCTACTAATCCACAGAGGAAGCACATTTCTAGTGCATTATATTTTTATTTAAATTATGAAGCCAAATGTTAGTTTCTATATAAATCTAATGCCAAAATAAATAATTTTGTTTGGTTTAATTTTGTACTTTGAATACAACTGTTAACTATTTTAGGATAACTAGCATTTCTGAACAGTGCAACTGATGCAGGTAAGGGTGAATTTGGTTGCAGTGGCCAATCCCTAAATATTAATGATGGATTATTAACAATGTCAAAATAATTTTAGCTGTGGTAAGTAGAAAACATTTCTGCTGGTACAGTGCCGTGGAGTCAGCGCATAAGAGTGCTTTTTAGGGTCCCCTGAAGATTTTATGTAAGACTGCATGCATTTTTCCTCACTGCCCCTCCACATGCCGGAGGACGCGCGGCTCTCAGCCCGCTCTGAGGCTGCATTGGGGCCGGGCGGGAGCCCTGCGGACCGCGCCAGCTCCCGCTGTGCCGGGAGGGAGGAGCGGAGCGGCATGGAACGGAACGGAACGGAACGGAACGGAACGGAACGGAACGGAACGGGGGAAGCTGCCAGCTGTGCAGCATGAGACACGGGCAGGCTCCGTGCCTGGCACGGCTCAGAGCACTACGATCTGCTGGATCCGTGGAGCTAAGCAGGAGAACGGGAGTGAGTAAATGGCAAGCGTTTGCTGCTGGGAAAGGTTTCCTCTGAGTACTACAGATGTGACAGTGTAAAAGGAAGTACCCTTGGGCACGTCCAGCCCAGCCCTGGCAGACCTCAGCCTCCAGCTGGCTGAGTGAAGGACAGGTTTAAAATGTGCCTCTGGGATGAAGTATTAAAACCTCTTGCTCTGAAATACCTGAGCTTGCTGATGTGCCTGAGCACAGGCTGCAGAAAGCTCAAAACGCTCACAGGTGAGAAGAAACATTTCAAAGTTTGGGTAAGTGGGGTTTTTCTATGCAAGAAGTTGGAAGTGCCATTGCTCTCAAACAATCTGAATGCCAAAGACAATGGGAAGAGCATCCATTACCACCCTTAGTTCTTTTTCACTCTTCATCTGCACAGGAAGTCACTATACTATAATAAAAATAATTTAAAGGTGTGTTTTCTCAGGAATTGTCAATCTTGTGCTTTCTATACATGAAGATGTTTCAGTCTCCATTTCTAGATATGACCTTCCTGGGGTTTAGTTCATTTGGCAAGGCTCTTGGTTTTTCAATAGCTGCAAGGATGTAAGAACCACCTTGATGGTCACCCTGTCTCCCACACTGGCTAGTGATCCTTCTAGAAGGAGATCTTCACTGGTGCCCACTCCTGTCCTTCACTGATCACAGCTGCACAATTCCCCGACACAAAGGCTACATTTGGATCATGCAAATGCAGGTGTTGTGCAGCCAAGTCTCTGTGTAGGTCATGTCTCTTGAAGCTGTTTTCTTTGCTTCTACCAGATGGAATTGTGCAGTGTAAAGAAGAATTTCTTTTCTGTTTGGTTTAAATCTGATTTCACTGAGTGTTGATTTTACAAAACCAGCAATTACTTGCTCCCTATTCATCTTTTACTCTTTTACAGACATAGTAATCCTCACCTTGAGATGTTTTCAGCCTGGAAAGTGAGTTAGATAATCTCTTGTGATGAAACCACCTTGTATTCCTGATCATTCTTTTTTACTTTTTCTTTCTCCCATTTCTGTCTCTATGTTGCACAGTTTCTGAGATGCAATAATATTCAAAATGAGGGCATGCCACAGAATTGCTGTGTAGTCTAAATCTATTTTTTCCCTGGGAATTTCTAATGTTCTAGTTGCCTTTTGGCTGTCAAAGACCACTGGTCCTATGTCTTGCAACTATGCAAAATGACTCCCAGGTCCCTGTACTGAAAATGTCAGAGTAATTTAAAACCAACTGTGTGATGCAGTTAGTATTTTTCCGTATGACTGTGAAGCTTATTAGTCAGCCTCTCATGCAAAGATTTTTTTTTCCTAGTTCTGTAATTTTGTCATCAAGAAACACTTGTGTTCTACTTTGGCAGATTATCTGTTAAAATGTTGACCAGATGCTCCCTAACATGTCCCCAAATGCCCTCTCAGGCATTCTAGATTTTAAACAGCCTTGAGAAGTCTCATTTATTTCCTGGGGAACCTTATTTTTTTGAGGGACTTACTAGGAAAAAAAAACCCAAACAAACAAAACAAATAACTCCATACTCATACAATGTACAAGTTCTTAGTATTTGAAGGATGTGGAACTACTGCTATAGTGATGTCAGAAGTTGTCCTCTCAAATGAATTTTTCATGTGTGATGCTAAAAACAAGGTGGGTGAGTGGGACAATTTACCAGCAGATCTTCCACTGGTAGAAACGGACCTGAGGAAGGGGCTGCTGCTCCCAATTTAGCATTGCTGCCACTTTGTATTTCCCACAGGGCCTGGTCTAGCATGCTCCTCTTGTAAATCCTGCCCCAGAACCTGCTCTCTTACCAGTTCACTCCAGAGCTCTGCCCTCCTATTACCTGTTGTTGCATAGCATGCCCTATTCTCTCATTCTTCTCTAAAAATACAACAAAATAAGGCTCAAATTTTGTTTTTGGTAGGGATTAGTGAAAACCTGGATAGTGAGCTTTCATGTCCCTTTCATTCCCAGATTTAGAATTATAGACCAGCTGACTTGCCTAGAGTTCACCCACTAAGGATTTAAACAGGAATATGCTGTTTTCAACCTACAATTGCTTTCTCTTCTAAAACACCTTTTTTCAAAATTTGGAGTGAATGCCATATTTGTAAAATGAATGCCAACAGCTAATATAAAAATCCACAAAGATAAGCAGTCTATTGCAGTTGTTTGAGGTTAATGTCACTGTAGCTCTCCTCTTGCACCCTTTTTCTAGCAATCATTTAATAAAGTGCACAGAGGCTTATATACAGCTATCCACCCTGTATGTATCACAGCTGAAGGAGGTATTTGGTTTCCTGATTTTAACAAGTACATGGACTTCACCTAAGCTGTGATATGCCTAAGCACACAGTTCAACTCCTTTGTCTCTGAGTGAAGAAAACAAGTTCAACTTTCCAGATGCAAATGACTCACAGGAAGCTGTGTAAGTTCATTGGATTTTTTTGGCCTTTTTGTAACATCTTCTGCCAAAGGGGAAAGTACTGCCTATTATCAGTGTAAGAAAACGCTAAGAAAAGTTTAGTTTACCTTTGCAAGGTCAAACGTTTTTCCTCCTGGAGACTTCTTCCCCTCTTATTAAAGAAGAAACTGATTACCTCAAATCTCTTTCCCAATTTTTTGGATAGATCACTCCTAAATTCAATGTATTCAACTTCTGCTTCAATTAAAAATAAATTCTTTAACCTGCTTGTGTGGAATTCACAATAGCAATGGCCAACAAAGATTAGCTCATTAAACTGCACATAATTACTACAAAACAGCTGCTTTTAACGACCTTTGAAAGAACAGTTTGCCCATTAACTGTGCTCATTTTTCCTTTGATATGCATAAATTTAGTGCTAATACATCTTATTCACAAATTGCCTTTTTTCATACCTGTATCACAGTAACTCCTGAACTTAGATCAACACAATTAGCTATTCAGCCTTTTGCAACGTATGGAAATAAAGTTAGAAAAAACGGAAACAAGAAATTTTATACATCAGTATATTTATTACAGAAAAATAATCAAAAGTAAATCAAAATTACATTTAAAGAAAAGCTCAGTAGCTAAGTTGCAATCCCAAGATGTAACACAAACCACAAGAACAACCTCTGAGTCTGACATGCAAGGTCCTTGTCACATGCCTTGCTCTCCTTGGTGTCACCTGGATGTAATGGCTTCCCTCAGATAACCCAGGCACGACTAACCTTGGTGCAGCTCCTGGCTCTTACCTTGACAGCAGATGACAGATGAAGGGGAAGTAGCTCAGACATGTCACCACTCAAGTTTTGGTGGCTATCAAAGCACACCCATGACAACTACATGATTTTTCACAAAGGAGGCTGCCTTCTCTGTGGTTGTGTAAGCCCCTCTTCCTGGAGGCCCTGTGGAAGGCTCTCCAAGGCTCACCTGCCTGTGCACAGCAGCAGCTGTGACACAGCACTGCTGTGTATCCCTGACTCCCATTGAAAGTGCTGTGGAAAAATTCTGTAGAAAAGTAAAGAGTGTAAAATTGAAGCCCCTGTTGAGACAGGGGTTCTTAGTAGCTCAAGAATACAAGAGACTAAACACCAAGTAGAAAAGTATAAAATCTTATAGTAAAGAAAAGAACAGGGAGGCCAGTCAAACCCTTCCCCTTCTGCCTGGTGGCTGCTGGGCTAGGAAAGGCTATCCAAGTGTTTTATCAGGGAGTTGAGTATTCAGTCTAATGACTTTGTCAAATCCAGAATATCTTTTGTGTTTACTAACCAATTAATAGTTACATTTTCCACACTATATATTTTGCTTGCAGAATTTATTTGTGCCGAGGTAAAGATGCCCACAGAAGCTAGTTCAAAAGAGGAACACTAACCACAGGCATAGTATAAAAGCAAACAGAAAAAGCCCACAGAAGACAGTCTTCATCGACTGACAGTGAAGGCCAAACTTGTCAGTAGCTGCATTTATTTCCATATGAAAGCCATCATTGTGTTTAGGGGAAGTGCCTGCTTTTGATTTGCTGAGATGTTTCATGAAAGACTGTCCTGCTGTTTGTAGAGAGCATGTGCCATATAGGTTTGGGGTTTTCTCAGCATCTGGTGGCCTCAGATTTTATGCAACCATAAACTGTTCCAAAATATCTGTGTTCTTGTTCATGATTTTGGTATCCCTGGCAAAGCAGCCCTTTGTGTAACACTGGCTTATGGGAAGTTGGTTAGCACAGTAACTGCAGTCTGACAATACCCTGAATTGGGTACTCTTAAAGCACTCCATTACCACGGGGTCAGCTCAGAGACTGGATAGCTGCTTCACTGTGCAAACCATTTAAACATCCTCACACCCTTTCCATCTGACACAGACAAACATTCCAACACAAACCATTTCATTACACAAAGCATTGCCAGCATCTAGATACAATAGACAAATGTAATTTTTCAGAACTAAGAGCTAGATTGCACTGAAGAGAATAAACCAATATGTGCTGAAAAGAGAGGAGTGTATTTCAAAGAGTACATTTTAAAAAAATGGTATTTAGTACAAACAGAACTATGTAACAATATGCAGCTATTTCAAATAAGTCAATTCATATCAAATCTAAGAGATAGAATTGCAAAATTATTATTTCTAGTCTACAGGAAAGTGCCTTGAAAGAAGATGGTCCATGAGGTTTTAATCGTGTTCAGCACATCTGTAAACAGAATAAAATGACCTGTTATTTATGTGAGTGCCACCTTACTTTCAATGTGAAATGTGGAGCTTCTTAGTGATTTCTCTGAGAACATTCCAGAGCCTCTGAGGATAAAAGACATTGCCTTTGGACTCCTAAACATCAATACAATTTTATCTGAGTGGTCTTCCCAGGTACTGCCAGATCTTGCACTGTATGCTTTGCATGGATAGTAGCAAGATGTGCTCAGCAGGGGCTCTGCACATTTTTAGAGCACAGCATGCTAAATTAATATTTTTTATTGAAACATAGAAGAGGTTTAACAACACAGAAAACAACATAAGGCTTACAGTACTTCTTTTCCTAAGTTTGTAAAACCTGTCCATCAGAATTGATTTGTGGCAAATTCAAAATACAACACTGGACCAAATATAATGGCTTTTTCATTACAGCAATTAAAACTTGAAAGAAATACACTTACCTTACATTTGTTTTCAAACTAATTTTTGGACTAAGCTTTCAAGCCCTTTCAAAAACCCAACAAGAAGATATAAGCTACTGGTAAAATATGCAGCAATCAAGGTCTTTGATGAACATGTGAGCTGGAGCAGGGAACAGGTTCCACAGCAGAACTTTCAGGACCCATTACAAGAAGAAAACAAGGAGAGGGGCCTGTGGCATCCTGTGTTCTTCCCCTTTAAAAGCTAAAAGGATCCTTTGTATTTGAGACAATTTGGAATTTATTTAAAAGCTAATTGGTACTCGTATACCAGAAAAAATATTGTCAGCTCACAGAGGAAGGCTAAAAAATAAAATGTGTTTGGATTGAAGGTTCAGCAAGCTGCAGCTCTGACATCTGCAGAGGTAAATCCCATAATAAATATTTGATTCCTCTACACAGGCAATGGCTAGTAAATGACCATTCTCAAATATAATATGCTTTGGGGTCCTTATTTGAAATAAGTGAGCCTACATAAGCATTTATTTAAGACAAAATCTTCAAAAGCAGTTAATCAGCACAGCATTGCAAGAAGTTAATTAAGCTCATAGGTGCTAATGGTTTTAGAGTGTTATTTATTCAGAGTTATCTAAGTCTGGCTCACTTCCTCCTTCATGCTCGCACTAGAAAGAAACCCTTCAGAAAGTTTTGGGGGATTTTTTACCCCTGTCCTAAATAGAGCAGTGAGGTGGCCTGCAGGGCCAGCTCACTTTGTTATCTCTATAGCTGGCACAAGAGAAACGCTGCTTCTTTTGGCACAACCCTATTAGGTGAGCCTAAGCCAAAGTGCATTTTCTGCTAGTGGCTGAGCCCTTGCAGCACTTGATAAAAAATGCTGAACCAGTGGCAAAGTTGGTTAAAATCAGGACTTTATTCTAACGCCTTCTTTAAGGACTCTGAAAACTCTTTTCAATCCTCACTGCCACAATGTATTGCTGCATAGTAAAAGTCCATCAAAAGCTCTCATCTGGGCAAGTAAACAGGTTCTGATAGGATATTCCTTCTTATAGACTGTCTGTGGGCATGCACTTTGGAGTAAGATAGGCACCGCTACCAATATCCTTGTCCGAATTTGTACATTATATATGCTAGACTCAATCCAACAATTTCTGTGTCAGCCTTGTGTTCTTAGCTGTATAAACTCCCATGGCAGGGTTTCAAACAGGCCCTCTGCTCTCCTCTCTTGCACGCAGCTGAGCTATTTGCAAACACTTTCACACATTCTCCTGCCTGTGAGAAATGTAGGCCAGCTTACCACAAGCAGACAGTGTGAAAGCATTCTTAAAAACCCAGCTGCTGGCCTGTTTTTCATAGAGTGCAAGTCCTTTTAAACACTGCCTACCTTCTACACTCTCCTTTTCCACAGAGGCAACTTCCCCCTTTCTGGGGTGAGAACACAACATGAGCCATGTCCCCTGCCCCACCACAGCAGACTGCTCTTGCACCACTATTATGCTACCCCACTAAGGCTCTAGCCAAACTGTAGAACTGAATGCAAAAAACTCGCACCCAGCTGTGTCTGCTTTTAGCCCTCAATATTTCAATGCATTTCTAAATATCAACAAAATTCATAATTATTTGATTCTTAAGTAAAACAAGCTAGAAATTGAAAGGAGTTGTACTTGTTTTAATACAAGCAGTCAATCCAAATTAATTCCACTTAGGTCAATCATCAATACTCAGCTACAGCTAAAGAAAAAATTCCACAGAGATGGGGGATTTAAAATTAGCGTGAAAGGTATGTAAGGTAAAAATTAAGAAACAAAATTAATCAGGAATTACAAATACAGAATATTTCCTTGAGAAATTCTTGGATTTTGATCCATTGTTAAAATCTGTGATTTTCACTATATTGTTTAAAAGAAGAATATCATTCACCATGGAAAATAACATGAGAGTTAACAAAAAATTACAAGGTTGCCTACCTGGCACTAAGTTGCTGAAGGACTTGAACCTTCTCTCTCATTCGATCCCAATTTTGCTTTACATTCTTTGCAAGTATGATGACACTTCCTACAATATTGAAAGCACATAAAACATTGAAGAATTTTGCTGTATTTCTTCTAATACAACCATAGAGCATGATGGTAAAAGTTCTTGAAGAAGCAATCTCTTGCCTAGATTCCCCAATTTTTGTAATATGGGATACAAACTGCAAAATATGACATCTAAATGTCTCAGCCAATAAATGCCCATTAATTAGTATTAAGTACTCCTTCTAGCAATTGCTAAAATATAACAGGATTTTCTAAGCAGCAAAGGACAGTCCTTGCCATTGTACCTATGAGCAAACCAAACTAGGAGTAAGGTGTATAACATTTCATGTAATACCAAACATATACTTTGTTATGTGGGGGAAGAATACAAGTAGAGAAATAGATGAACAATGAAGAAGCTTCCCATTATCAGTCAGGTACTTTTATAGGCATAAAAGCTCATGCTGGTCTGGGGGAAAGATGTGGACAGACAAAGGAGAATGATTTTTTAGACAGGATTTTTGGAAATGTGTTTTGTTCACAGCAAAAGATTTTTATACAAGAAGCCATATTGAGAATGGAGAGTACAACAGGCAGCTGAAGGAGGAGCTGGGAAGGAAGTCAGAGTCTGATTTGATGTGAAGGAGTACTTTATGTGAAGTTCAGAAAACAATGAATAAAACATGGAGGCACCAGGTGACAGAAGTCAACCACTGAGATCTATTCTACAGTTAGAGGTGCAAGGTGGAAAAAGCACCTCCTCAGATTGTGCTCTTCATGGTTTGGCATGAAAGCATGAGGTTGTGCAAAGCCATAGAGGAGAGGGAGGTTGGAATATGAGCTGAGATTGACACTGTTGTTAAAATATGAGAACATTATAAAAAATCTGTAGCATATTTGGCCTGAGGTATGTTCCAAAGGAAGACTCAAAGGATCGAAGTGATAACATGGACAATCTTAACAGTATGATATTAGATGAAAAGAGAATGAGTAACTGTTGTCACATCACACCTAAAAGTACATTAATTTCATTTAAATAATGGATATCCTAGTAACAGGTATTACAAGGAGTTTAATGTGCATTTTCTGAAGAATGTGTAGTAGTTTCTAATACTGCGATATATAGTCCAAAACTATAACAAGTACCTCAGGATCTAATCACAGAATTTAAATTCATAGTTTTGCTGCATATAATTTTTAGTGTGTTTTAGACTATTTTGATTTAGGCTTAATAATTTAAATTAGCACAGACCTTTTTTGTTGTGGACCAAATGGTGCAATACCCATTTTCTGAAACTTTTTTTGGCATTCTCCCATGTATGACATCTTTCCAACGGCAAAACCCAAGACACCAGCAACTACAGAGACAGATAACAAAACATTGTTAATACAACAGCTTAAATCAGGAGTGTGCTATTGGCTCCACTTTAATCATATAACAAATTCTGTACCACATCTTCTCAGAACATGTCACAAACACATGTGAAGTTATACAGGGTTTACAGGGGTGAATTCAACAACTACTGAAAACTGATTACCTATCATGAGAGAGAACAACTGGTCCAAAATAATTGATACAGAAAAAGGATATCATATTCCTGGTACAGGAAAAGGAGATAATAAAGGACCAGATTATAGAAAATAAAATTAACTCACAATGTCAGCACTAATAGTTCTTGCCTTTGATTGCACACCATGGTTTATTTCTAATTGATCACACTCTTAACACCAACTTCTCTGGCCTTCTAAGAAGCTGGAATATCAGCTTGCCATACTTATGCACTGTGGCTTTCACTCACTAGAGTCAGAATAAAAGACTACTTCAATGTCCTTGATTTCCTGCTGAATTTCTGCTGGAGAGGGAATCTATTTAATTTCTTGTCATTTACGAGCCACCTCACCATACAGTACAGTTACTGTGCTTCTATCTGTTTTCTTTATCAATCCATGGTTCTGAATTAGACAGTTAAGATCAATCAAACAAACACATGAAAAGGACCATACTATTTTATATATTATAGTATTGTGACTTCTCGATACCATAAATTGTGCAATCTGCCAAGCACAGCTGATCAATGAGCTGACATAATTTATAAAACAAAGTGGAGACTAGAGTTTATACAAATTTGAGAGACTGCATTACATAAATATAAGGTGCTACTGAAAATATTAACATTAGAAGAATCTCGCTTCATACATTTATTTTTAAACACATCAGAAATTTGATTTCCTAATCTGCTGGGGTAACATATAAATTGCAAAAAAAGAAGATTTTGGAAAGAAATTCAGAAAGATACATTTAATGGCATATGCCTGTAAAGATATATGACAGGCAAAGAAGATTTTCTTTCCTTTTAGAATGGGGTACAACTTACTTGCCATCTTGGGGAATGGACCAAATCTTGGGCTTGCTGAGAAAATGCCTACAATAAAAGAAAATAGTCAGAAAGCTTATTCACTTGAGGAACTCAGCAGCACTCAAAACCAGCACTAATTTTCCTACAGATTTTGCATTTCTTAAGGTGAAGATGGTATGAAGTCCATTAACTCAGATTTCAGTACATCAGGGCACTTTCTATTCCACTGGTTCTTAGTGCATGTGTTTTGGGGCAGTTCTAGAGTCATAGAAGGAAGAGAATCTGGACTTTGCAGGATTCAGTTCAGGCAGGAGTTCAGAGTGTAAACCAACACGAAAACAGCATGTCTGCCACTGGTGACACCTGCAGCACTGCAGGGGAAGTGATGGTGGCTTATGTTTCAGCACAAACCAGCTCTGCATATAAAACAGCAAAATTAAATCTCTTACACAGGATCCAGCTCCTTGTGCTGTGATAAGTAGGATGAAACTGCTCTTTGGTAGCTTTCTATGGCTATCAATTAAAACTGTACCACTGGTATCTAGCCTTCCTCTCTGCAGAGGAAAGATCACACATTTTGGCCTTTAAGAGAAGAACAGTGTGCTAAACCAGAAAAACAAAAAATTATCTTTAGCTTTTCCACCAAAATCCACATTACCCCAGTAATCTCAGGAGGTGAAACCAGTATTCCTCTGAGAGCTATGTGTCTGGCAGAGGAATGCCATGATGTGGAGGAGGGCTCCACACAGCAAGATTACCATGGCAAAGGGAAGGGAAGTAAACACTGGTTGCACTGTTACACATATTCAGACAGTAATAATGAGGCTTAGAAGCTCCGGCATCTTCTAGAGGCAGAGTACTGTGTGCAGCCATCAGAAGAAAGTATTTAGACAGAGGAGTATTCAGCCTATGCTAAGCACAAGGGCCTTTGCCCACTGTGATCTATGCAATTTTATATTGAGTCTCTCGGGGGAGGAAGGAACAAAAGTGTTGTTTGTTTCTAATCACCCCCTCCAACTGCTGAGACACAGTAATGATTATTTACCAAGAGCATTTGTTATTTCACAGCTGATCAGAAACAGCCAAGTACAATGAACAGAAACTGGGAAGAACACCTGGTGCCAGGGGCTGGCACGTTAGCTACAGAGACAGCCCCGGTGCCCTTCCTGTTACTGCTCACCCTTTTTCCAATGTGTAATCCTTCTCTGACACACTCTCTTACTCCTTCCCTCCCTGTCTCCCTACAAGCTCATAGTTCAAGGATGGAGTAGAGAACCCACATCAGCCTCTTGTGATATCGCTTAGCAGACTTCAGGGTGGATGCCCCTCGCTCTCTCCCCAAAACACCAACCTCAACCTTATACGCAGTCAAGGCCCCCAGCAGGGAAACTGAAGGCGCCATGCGTAGAACCAGGCTCATCCACCACATAAACAGAACACAACTTTCTTTTGTGTTAGCCTGCAGATTGTGAGCCATCTCTACAGAAAGCTCTCTGTCTCCTCACTTTGGCAGTACCCCTTGTCCCTTTGCACCAAAGCTGTAGTCATATTGATACATGGTCACTGTCAAAACATCGCCAGCATTTTCAAGCACAACAATAGTTATAGCTCCAGCACCCGATTCAAACACCCTGCTTGGGCTGTACAATGCTCTGCCCTGCGAGCTGCCCCACTGAAGGCTCTACTCAACTCCATGTGATCATGGTGACAAAATCCAGCCACCAGTCTTTGGATTTGCAAATTCTCTTTTCAGCTCATGCTCTTGCAAAAGAATGGCTATGGCAAATAATAATAATAATCAAATCATCAGCAATGATGGTAATGAGCAAGAAGAATATTGATCTTGAAAAACAGCACTTTAATGATGTATTTTTTTATCTTTACCTTTTGAGATTAGCCCCTGGGTGACAAGCATGCTCCCAAGAGACAAAGGAAGAGCTGTGAAAATGAAAAGGAAAGTA
The DNA here is from genome assembly GCA_034509185.1 of Euphonia xanthogaster. Taxonomy (NCBI): domain Eukaryota; kingdom Metazoa; phylum Chordata; class Aves; order Passeriformes; family Fringillidae; genus Euphonia; species Euphonia xanthogaster. The sequence goes on along the minus strand of JAYDZK010000202.1, from coordinate 45,635,555 downwards.
GCTGCTATCAGCCAAAATTTGCTAAATATTTGGTAAATACTCTCTTATACATTAAATGTTTTCTGTTTCTAATGTTAAACACATTATTTCTGAACATTAACTTCTGTCTTAATCACCTATTACATCTGCTCATTCAGATTACGTTCTCTTCAAAGCCACGATGTCCTCACACAGTGCCAGACATCAGCCATGCTGTAACATCTGGAACTAACACAATATATATATATTTATTAAATAACAGTTTCCACAATCTGAATATCTCCTCTAACTACTGCAACACTTGTAATGACAACAACTCCAATAAAATACTGAAATCCTTTTCAGTCTTCTCCATTCAGGAAATATGTAATTTAGATACAAACTGAGAGGGTGGAAGTAAAGGATACTAAAACACTAAGCACTGATCTTTTTAGCTGTCCTAACATACAAAGAATTTCACAAATCAAAGATACATAGCCATGCCTGCCTTTCATTCAAAGGCAAGGATAAGTATGTAACAAAGTAAAACATTCCTAAGATGCTTGTTATAATGGACTTCAAGAACAGAACCAACCCAACAACTGCTGAAGTTCAGATTAAACAAGACCTCAATTCAACCACCTTTACCTACAACAATTATGCAAATAATTCAATTAAACCTTTAAGAATACAAAGCTTACCTTAACATGACAGAGTTAACCCACAACAGCGTTCCAACAAAAAAGCATTTTGCAGACAGTTTTGCATACATACACCAAGAAGTCATTCTGGGTGGTAAGTGTGGTAGGAAAGATTTTGGATCACTCACCTCTGTACCAGAAACTTTCCTGCTTGCATTCTTTAATGATCCTCGCAACCTCTCTGTCTTGAATTTGGGACATGGGACAAAATAACATTGGCTGAAAGCATAAACGTGGATTAGCTTACCTAATTTAATCTCACAGGAAGAAAACAAAATGAATCAATTAAATAAGACAAAGATTATTTAAAAAACAAATAAAATACAAAAACCTCCAAGCAAAACTTCTTATTCTGTTGCAAGCAGTGTGATGAAATCGTGATTCCCCAATACAGAAACAGAAAGCACTACATAGGTTTTAAGTATAAATAACCCATCTTGTTGGTCTTTACTTTCCTAAAATAGCTCAGCTGCTGCTTACCCCAGAAGCATACTGTTTTATATCTGTTAGTCATTTCTTTCTCATGAGCTACATTATATCTCCCAGAAAGAAATGACAGGAAATAAAGGCAGAGTGGCAGTTTTCAAAAATCAAGTTCTGCTCTGTACAGAAGTCAACTGAAGTTCAATTAGAGCAGATTTTGCAAGTATTTAGAAGAGGGTCAACATAAATTCTGCCAGACTCCCCACTAGTAGAACTTTCTCTCTGAGCAATTTAAATATATTCATGGCACTAACTGAACTCAATCATACTGACTTCACCCTAGTACAAAACAGGCCAGCAACAGACTTCTTGAAGGTAGCTCTTTTTCCACCCATTGTGACTGTAAGGAAAAAAATGACAGTATTCTCCCCTGCATTCTATTCAGGGTATTGGCATGTAAACATATGGGGATTATTTTTCTTTCTTTAAGAAAAGACTCAGTGTAGCATTTGAAGTGTTGTTATCAGCCATCTGAGATAAACAGGTGTACTGGTTTCGACTGGATGAGAGTTTATTTTCTCTGTATTAACCAGTATGGTGCTAGGTTGTGGATTTATGACCAAACCAGTCTTTACAATACAGGGATATTTAATTACTGCTGAGTAGACCTTACACAGAGTCTTTTTTGTTTCTCAGGCTGCCCCAGCAGCAAATCGGCCGGGGATGTGGAAGAATTTGGTAGGGGACACAGCTGGGACAGCTGACCCCAGCTGATCCAAAGGATATTCCAATTCCATACCATGACATTGTGCTCAGCAAGAAAAGCCAAGGGAAAGGAGTGGTCATTAGGTTAAAATTAATTGAAATTTTAACATTTTTCTGTAAAAACACATTATCTTCAAACGCACACATTCTTGAAAGAAAAACAAGGCATCATAGAAGAAGCAATGCCTTGGAAAAAATAATCCTGTAATAGATGAATGTACTCTATCTCCTTTTATGCCTGTCTCCTTTCATGCATGATTTTATAGCCATAATATGGAAATGCACTTATTTGCCATAGCCACACATTTCACATTATGGGAAATAATATCTCAGCCCTTTTTCAAGCACTCCTCCCACAAAAGTTAATGGTGGAGCTGGGCAAACAATACAGAATTGGCTCCACTCTAGATCATAGAGAACCGCTTCAAACTGGTTTCAGAGCAAGGTCATAACAAATAGAAACAGGCTGACTGAAAGATAAGGAAATGCATGTCAGAGCCCCAAGTGCACCAACAGGCTTTGCAACCTTTCTGCCTCCATACACACCCTGCCAGCTGTTTAGTTGCTTGGGTTCAGAGTCAGCTCTACCATGACACAGTTGTGTAACACTGAGTTAGACTGCTGAGAAAACAGAAAAGCTCGGAGAAAGCAGCAAGAAGCTTTGCCCAGGCCCTCTGCCCTTCAGCTCAGGAGCTGTACATTAGCTCAGGCCCTTGCCTTAGCTGTGCTGTAGCAATACCATGAAGATCCTTACTCTGCCTTGCTAACCTGATCACCCAGCTTAGCATCAGACTTGCCTGGTAATCACTGAACTGACTGTAGGCTGACCCTGGTTAACATCACTGGATCGGCTCTCCTCCTCTTTTGGGGTACTGTGATACTGTGCTCCCTGTATCTGAGGCCCCAGCCCCGGACACCCTGCTGTCACTTGTGCCTCTTTCTTGCAGATCAGCTCAGTATTGCTGCCCTCTGGTAGTTACTGGTTAGCAAAAAGTCATATCACATTTAAATTCCTCAGTGTCTCCATCAGAGGAGAATGTTCATCTTCTGTAGAGCTGTAGACCAGATTCTTGTGCTGTTCTCCCCTTCTGAACATGTGCATTCAGAGCTTGATGGGGACAGGTTGTACTGGACTTGTACTCAGACACCACAACTATGCCAGCCCATAACTCAGGGCATACATCAGAGCCTTAAGATTCACAACTCCTAGCCCTCTGAGCACAGTGAACCAGGAAAAATGACACACCGTCCTTTCCTCTCTTCATCTATATGCTGAAGCTAACAGACACCAATTTCTCTCTTCAATAAGAGCAACTGAGGCAAAATCTGTTATTCATTAGCAATAGCACCAAAATAAAAGGGAGGAAACACAGCTTACCCATCCGGGTTGCTTTATTGGAGGTGTCTGACTTCCCTGTTGACCTGTTTCAGAAGACATTGTCTCTTTCCTTGTAGTCTGCTACTGCTCTTGTTCAGCAGAAGCTATGAGTTTTATGCTTGGCTACTTCCCTTTCTGCAAGGTACAAAGGTAAAAAGTCAAGATATCATACTGATATTTGTAAGTCCAGTGTTCATCTAGGAAGAAAAATGACCAGGTTGAAAGGAGTACATTTTTTACAGCAGAGAGTATCCTGATACACAATTTACAGCACAGCTTATCACTTATCAGCAACACAGAGTTGTGTGTAATTTAAACAGGTAAGTCAGTAACCACGATTAAATGCTGAATCATGACCTAGTATAGTATGCTCAATCATAAAGAAAGGAAAATAAATATGAGCAAGTAATTGAAAACCTTTCTAATTTTTTAATGTATTGCAGGTCCAAGAAATAGCCTCTTTAGCGTGCTGTCCAGAATTACTACACTACTTCTTTCCTCACTGCCATCATCTGAAGCCTGGATTCCATGGGACCCACCAAGCAAGCCTATCACAAACTACATATGTGTCTCCAAAAACCCAATTCAGTTACAAACATCCTTTAAAAAAATAACACAAAAGAATAGATTCCAAAGAGTCTTAGAGTTGCAATCTTCCATGCTTGAGAGCTATGCTGCTAGGGAAAAGCAAGAAGGAAACTCATTCATTTATAGAGTACTTCAAAGAATCTAAATTGCCATTTTTACCTAGCACTTTGCTGCATGCTCTGGCACTTTATTAACATAGAGGGCACTTCTTTTCTAAAAGCACCTTCTGAGAATGGTGGCACTGAGAAAGGCTAAAGTGACTACAAAGAGCAGAGTTAAAAAGAAAAGACATGCAACAATTTACTGTTTTTTTTTTTATTTTCATACCATTTCAAAATGGTTTTTTGCATTCATAATATTACTGTATAAACAACTTCCTGCACTTACTTTGGGGTCAGTTACACAGCTATAAAGTTCAAGCAACATCTGCTTCATATATACTAGATATTCAGACAGCAAAGCTTTTTTAAGCAATAGAAGCAACATGACCTCTTATCCCCTTGGTAAAAAAACTTAAATAAAGCATTGAATTCACACCAATCTGCACTTTATTCTTAGACACTCACAAAAATGACAATGATAACTGTGTCTTTGAAAAACCATAAGTTTGAAAACCCACATTCTATGAGGAAAACTCACAGCTCTACACCGTCTTCCTCAATCTGAGAGCAATTTAATTTTCATCAGTCTCTTGTCACTTAATGAAAAAAAATTACATAAAATATAAGAAAGACGCATAAAACTTTAAAGAGGTTTGTGTCAATCAAAAATGAATAAAATTTCTTTTCTTATCTGCTTTCTTATTCTTATCTACTCAGAAAGCCTACTAGTGCAGATGGCTGCATAAAATAATCACTGGAAGCAGTTTCTAAATGCTGCAACAGATTTAAAGTGCGTGTCTTTTTCATGATAATAAAACAGCTGAGTCACAGGAGGAAAAGAAATAAAATGAAGGAAAAAGAGTGGGTATAAATAAAGATTATAGCTATTTGCAGTTTGCCATGGGCCTCATATATTGTCCTAAGTACACGTTTCTCCTGAATTATATATACTATTCAGCCAGGCTACTGCTTCAACATAATGAAGAACCCCAAAAATATTTAGCCCATTAAGCAGCCTCATGGTACATCTCCTACGTGGGATGAAAGCTGAGAGCTATACTGGCAAGAATGAAACAAAGAGACAGAGTTGATGTCATCAAAATATTATGTAACTGACTTATTAATATTCATACCTAGCAGACAAGCTGTCTCCTATCTGAGGAATGTAAAAGTGTTCTAATATTTCAAGCCCCTGTGTCTTGGAAAGACAACTGTTATCCCAAAAAATAACTATATTTCCATTAGCCTACCTGAGAAATGTAATTTATTATTTTCTGCAATACTCATTGCTGTTTTCTCAACCTTACACGTAATTCTTAGTGCAACAATTAAGTGTATATTCTGGAAAGAATTTCCCAGTTATATTATTCTGTTTAAATGAAATACCTATATAAATACAAGATTAAATCAATGTGGTTTGCAAGGATCAAATAGTCAAAAAACTTATTTCTCTTTTACAAGAAATGTTCTGAACAATTTCTTCATTTTCAGAAGAAAATGCTAATTTTAGGCTCCTGAAAACATCTCACAGTTTGAATACCTCTAAGGAGATGACAAAGAAGCAGTATGCAAGAAGATAGCTAAGTTTTTCAAATATGAGAGTTGTCAACTTGACACACTGTGTTTTCAATAAAAAAGCTTCCTTCTGAATAGGAATAATGACCCCATAATTTCTAGGGCTAGAATTTCGGGGAAGAAAGGGGGAGCCAAAATTGCTTGTATTAACTGGTCAACGCAGTGGGCTGCGCAGCCCAGGGCAGGCACCACTCATCAAAGATTTCAGAGGCACTTCAAGGACCATCGTGAGGAAGATTACAAGCCTCAACATGATGTTTCACACCTATCTGAACTGGCGTTTTGAAATAAGAGCCTGAGTTTAAAACAAAGGTGAGTCTACAGAGTAGCTGCACTGGGTAGTCAATGACAAGGTCTTGACCAACAGCCTGAGAGCACAGGGCTGGGGAATGCCCCACGCCTGCTCAGCCCTGCAGCAGCTGCTCAGTGCCCGCACCCAGGGCAGTGCAGGCCCAGCCAGCACAGAGTATTTCTATCCTAGAAACACAGAACCAATTAAGCTGGAAAAGGCCTTAAGATCATCGAGTCCAACCTAGGACCAAACACCACCTTGTCAACTGAACCATGGCACTAAGTGTCACGTCCATTCCAACGTCTAATCACTCTTATTGCGAAGAAATTCTTCCTAATGTTCAACCTGAACCTCCTCTAGCACAGCTTGAGGCTACGTCCTCTTGTCCTGCCATTAGTCGTCTGGGAGAAGAGACTAATCCTCCCCTGGCTACAACCTCCTTCCAGGTGGTTGTAGAGGGCAATAAGGTCTCCCCGAGCATCCTTTTCTCCAGACTAAACGCCCCCAGCTCCCTCAGCCGCTCCTAGCAGGACTTATACCGCAGACCCTTCAGCAGCTTCCCTGCCCTTCTCTGGACACGCTCAAGCACCTCAGTGTGCTTGCTGAACTGACGGGCGACATCGCCGTCGGCCTGCGGCAGCACGGGCCCACAGCGGCCCCCTGCGCCGGGCCTGCCGCCGACAGCCGCGCCCCGACCCCCGCCTTCCCCCGCCGTGACGCCGGAGAAATCCGGAGCCGCTCGGCGCGGAGAGGAGGAGTCTGGCACTCGGGGCCCCCACCGCTCTTACCTTCCCCGGGCCACCGGAGGAAACAGAACGCGCTGGGCTGGGCTGACCCAGGCTGACCCGGCCCGGCCCGGCTGGCCCCAGAAGCCCACGAGTGCCCGCCG
>JAYDZK010000202.1:45587597-45623684 GCA_034509185.1 Euphonia xanthogaster | reverse complement strand
CTGGGGGCAGCGGGGGCCGGCCGCAGCAGGGCAGCCCCGGCAGGGCGTCGCGGGGCTCACCTGCGTGCCGGCGTGTCGCCCATGAACAGCTCCCCTCTGGAACGAGTCAATAGTGCTCTCATCCGAGCGTCCTCCTTCGGGTTCTTTTTTTCCTCCAGTGCTGGAATGCTTTTTGTCTCTCGCATCAGCCAGAATTTATTGCTGCTCCGGGCCAGGTGTTTGTGCAGGTGTTGCAGAGGCGGTGCTGTGCTGCCCTGCTCAAGACAGGGCGCCCAGGGTGGTCGCCAGACTCAGCACCCGCAGTGTCGTCTGCTCGGTGCATCTCCTGCAAAGCCTGGAAACTCACAGCGCAGTGCTGCTGTGCCCGGATAAGGTGTCTCCACAGCACACCGATTTACTAGAATAATTCCTTTGGCCACCGGTCTGCCTTTGAGGAGCCCTGACACTGTGGATGGACTGCTTATTTAGCCAGCCCTCTGAACACTAATCCTTTTCGAAGCTGAGCACTTCACTGAGGTGCAAAGTAGGAACTGCTGACTGAGTGTGGGAAGAGCTGTTTTATTCTCATAATTCTATTTCCTCGTAAAATGCGTTTGTTTAACTTGAAATAACAAACATTTCTTCAAAGAAGGTGGCTGTTGTTGCTTGAACTGCTTTCAAATACATTTGATAGTCTTTATGTGAAAGTATAAAATGGTACCTCTTAAGTAATCTGCAGGAAATCTTGTTGTTGAAAACACATGATGGAGTTTTCTTTTTTTTGGTTTGCTCTTGTTTTAGGCTACATTTCTTGGTCTCTTTACCATGCACTGCCACCAATGATCTACTACTTCCCTCTTCAGACACTGGCACTCACAGGCCTAGAAGTTTTTGCTGTTGCCTTCTTTTCCCCGATATTCTTGACAATTGGCCCTTTTTGGAGGTTGGCTAACAACGAGTATGTCCTAGCCTTTCTAAGATTGGCTATGGTTGGTAAGTACACACTGCAGTGAGTTACAGATTCTGTTTTTGTATCAATTCATAAGAACAAACATTCCAAAATGCCTTAAAATTCAGACTATTACAAGAAGAGACAGGAATAAGAAATTCTCACTCTCCCCATACCCATGATTTGTTGGTTTCTTTTTTTTCTCTCAAGCTTTTAGCTACAGTCAGAGAAATATTTTTGTAGCCATTATATTGCATAAATACAGAAAAATATAATTTCACTTTTATTTCTAGGAGCTTTTAATTTAGTAAGAGTGATGCCCAATAGGAAAGGTGTTTTCAGTATCACTTAAATATCAGCAGAGCAGGTGTTTTTTGAATTGTGACAATGGATAGGGATGAGTCATTACAGAACAGCTTGGGGCTAGTTTCTATGAGTGAAACATTCTTTTTGAGTTTCTGAGGCAGTTTTTTCTTCTAAGAATGTAATTTAATTTTTTTAAAATTAAATCTATCTATCTACATGCCTGTAGAGGGGTTATAGGCTCATCCTAAATATGAAATAACCCTTATATGGTCAGTTGCAGAGGATGAAAATTTGATCTTAAACTCAGGAAACAGATGCCTCATTTCCCATTCCACAGGCTTCTCTTGAAACCAAGATTTGCTGGTGTTCCCACTTCAGTTTCAGCTAACTGATGCAAATCTTAGCTCTTGTTGATTCTTTGAAAGTTTTTTGGCGGAAGGTTTGGCAGCTATAGCCAGGTTCAGAGGCAAGAGTTTGCCACACTGGATGAACTCGGAGGAGACAAGGGTCTCCATCCTGTGTAGAGGTGAAAATGCTGCTGCTGAGTGATGTGTTTTACAAGCAGCAGATCCTAGCTCGTCATTTGTCAATATAAAATGATAGACAGATAGCTTTCTTTGTGGTTTTCCTCTTTTACTGTTAGAAGACAGAGTAAGATCATCTTATTTACTTTCCCTGTGTAGTTTTTTAAAAAAAAATTCTTCTCTTTATCTCTTGAAAAATACTAGAACTGAGCAGAATTTGTTGGTGTCATTGATTTTCATGAAGAATAGTCTTACCATGTTCTTTTCTTTTCCTGCTCTTCCCATTATATCCATCCTAGTACTTGTCTTGTTGTTTTGTAATAAGCTTCTCAGTGAACTGATTCTTCAGCTTCTTGCAGCAGTGCCTCGTGTGTTGCCTTCTGCAAGATCTTCTAGTTTAGAAAGGAGTGAGTATAAGCATTTAAAATTGCACCTTACATTCCTTCAGATGTGACAGTAACACAAAATTTGCCATGTTTATTTAAGGTTGATCCTTCAGATCACCTTGCTGTGTTTACTAGTTCACTTTAACAAAAGACATGGAAATCACTTAGAAGTGTCTAATTTTTGTTCTGCTAAATAAAGAGCAGTGACAGGCCTATGATGGTCTTTTACGTGCTGCTGATTCTCCTGTTTCTCAGTTATTCCTGTGTTTTTCCTCCTTCATACTGGGACAATTTTATTCATTCTCTTTCTGATCTTTTTTCCTTCTCAAAAAGGCCATGGCCTTCCTCTGGGACTTGTTGAATTGTCAGGCAGAACAATCTACCCCATGCATGCTCCACCCCATTCTACTCAGTCTTCAGTTTCACAATCAAAAAATAAGAAAATACTTCATGCTTAGCTAAGACCAGAATATTTATGGAGATGTTTTTTTTTCTGTTCTGTTTCTTTCTGCCTTTTCAGGAAGCTTTATTTTCCCTGCAACTTCTAATTTCTGTATCCAAAATCCTATTGATTTTGTGTTCTATTTGAAAGCAAACAAACAACAGCAAAGTACCCTGTGGTAGTGTCTATTTGCATCTGTGTCTTCAGACAACATACGTTAAATTTGGGTGTTGGGATAGATATATTTGAGTCTTGGGTGTACTTGCCCAGCAACTAAAGGTGTGTCTGCTCTAACTTGGCAAACCCATGCTACCTTTAATCAGGGTAGCACACATGATGAAATATTTGAAGAGGCAGGTTTATGGATTGCCAGCACAATTTAGTGACAGAAATCTGTGTTGTACTGTACATGAAACCTCTGTTGAAGTTCATGCCAGTACACCTTCACTGCATATTGATCTTGTTTATCATCTTGGCTCTAAGCTTTGCATCTTTGACTCTGAGCAGAATGAGCAGATAAACAGTTGGAGGGTTCCTAGCACGCGTTGCCAGAATCTGCAGCGCCATTTCTGACATTACTTGCTTAACATCTCTTCAAGTTTGACTCATACTCACTTAGCAAATGGCTGGTATCATAACAGTGTTGATGCTTCTCCTGCTGTTTGTCATTGGTATCCTGGGCCTGAATTTGCCACACTGACTGAAGTTACGAGAATGTATGTGGTCCATTGTCACTTGAATTGGAAACCTGTTAGCAGAGTTTAAAACTGTAGGTAATGTGGGGTCACTGTGCCCTGGGAAATGGCAAAGGTGTGTGCACGTGCCCTCTTCCAGTGGCTGGGAAAGTGGTAACTCTCAGTAATAAACTGGCACAGGCTGGTACTGGCCACTTCTGAGACCAGATACGGCGCTAGAGAAAGCCTTGTTCACCCCTTCTGAGGCAGTTAATTACTAATCCCTGTGCTATGTATGCTGACTGCTCCTGTATAATAATGTGGCTTTTGCCACAGTGTAGTTATTTTTGTAAGTGCACTGCGGCAAAAGCCATATCCTTTTTAGAAAGGAACAGTCACAGTACATAAAACTTTATGGCTTTTGAGTTATCTAAGTGCATGGTTGAAGAATATCTGTATACGCTTAGATATCTTATCCATATATCCTCTCTATGGAATCAATCACCATAAGTACTTAAATAAAAGCCATCACTTAGACTGTTGGATAATTGCTTCATATGATTTTTTTCCTTGAAAATTATAACTGCTATGAAGTCATGTATACCCAGTTTGTATGCATACCTACATTTCTTTGGTTTGTTTAAAAATGTGTAGTGCCATGTGTTTTCAGATAAGTGCTGTAGCTATTCAAATTACAGACAATGTTGACCTAATGCACAGGAAATCCTTAGTACCCGGTCTCTACTGATCATTAAAGTAACCTCTGTGTGTGTGTGTGTTTGTAGGAAGCTTAGCATCATACCGTGCACCAAATGCTTCCATTAGACTGCTCATCTTGGCTGCTGGTGTTTCTTCTTCATTGCTGGTTCAAACAGTGACATGGTGGTCAGGAAACAGTTTACAAAGGTATTTTCTTACACAGATGGAATTTAACTGTTGTTTCTTTATATTAAAAGCTGGGGTTTTTGGTTTGTTTTATTTTTAATCCCCTAAATGTCTATTTCAAAAACTGATTCTTACAGGTTCATCAGGATATGGGGCTTCATGCTAGGCAAGATAATGCTCCTAGTTCTTCGTATCTGGTACACATCACTTAATCCAGTCTGGAGCTCACAAGCTGCCAATACTGTCATATTGACAATTGGTTTCATAGCAGCAGTGGAGCAAATCTATTCAGGTAAGTATATTACAGCAAAGATGGTGGTTATGAAAAGAGCCCAAAGTATACCTAGCTGTGTGTCACTGGGTTTTGATTCTTTGATTTTTTCCCCAATACAGTCTGGTTTTAGACCTGCTGCATGAGCATTGCAGGTTTTAGAAGTCATGGGGTACTTCCATCTGCCCATAATATGGCAGAACTGGTATCACAATTCATACAAGTGGTAGTGACTTGGTGCCAGAACTGCCTCTTTCTCCTTATTGCAGTGCCAACAATATGACAGTAACACAAACAAAGGCATAAGCTAGACCAATAAAATCAGAATGAATTATTGTCTTTGCAGCGTGAAACATTTGGGTGTTTTTGTTATTTTGTTATTTCAGTTTGCACTTTGAGTTTCTCTGCCAGTGCATATCTTTTAACAGAGAAGGGGAGACATAACTGGGAAACAGCTGATATGTGAAAATAAACAGAAAGGACTGGAGGAGTGGACAAGTTGTCCCAGTTAAACTTTGCCCAAGTTCTTGGAGTGTTTGCACAGAGTACACAGTAGTGGGGGCTGGCAGAGGCTAAGCTGTTGAGGTGGTATTGCCAAGGAAGACAGCAAGGTTGGGTTGGTTAGTTAAGGCAGCTCATGTTAAATCCTCGGAATCTCCTTCCTTCTCAGTATAACCTTAATGAATTAATTGAAAGATAAAACCTTATCTATGTGTAAGTGGCTATAAATTAGCATCATGCATATTGTCTGTAAGCTTGCATTACACGATCTAAATTAAGCCTGAGCTTTCATCAGAATTTAGGGAATCTTCTGCAGGAGATTAAGAAGGAAATCTGTCTTGTTTGTGGGTGACAAAATGATGTGTCTATGCAATGAAAGGTACTGCTTTCTCCTTAGATGAGCAAGGTTCTAAAGCACATGGAAAAAGGGAGAAGGAAGGGAGTTCATTTCTGGCTTATTTGGAAGTGTCAGGTTTTGTTCTTATCAGAGTTTAGAGTTTCAGAGAACAGAAGCCTCTGAACAAACTCTAATAACTTTTCTGCTGATTTTCAAAGCCAATTTAAACATTTAAAATTTATTATGGAAAATAATCAGATGGGCAGGTTGGCATTTTTGAACACTTATGGTGAGTACATTTCTTGACCGACCTCGGGTTGTTAGAAAAGATTTTTTTTGTATTATCAATTTCTGATAACACAATCCTAATCAGATAAATTAACTTTTGTGCGTGTAATTTGTTCTAGTAAATTTGTGATTTTTGGCTATTTCTTTTTCTCAGTAGCTCTTGCTAATAGGATTTGACAGTTTGCTTAGCTGTATTTCTATTCTTATTCTAGGTGGAGACAAGAGGAAACAAGAAACAAACAAAACTGCTAATGTGATTAGAGAGACTGCTTCCCATCCTCATTGGTTTTTATCAGGGATTGCTTTTGGCAGCCTTATGTTCCTCACTCTGTGGATATTTGGGGAGGTTTCCTTAATTTCCAGATGGGCAGTAAGTGGACATCCACATACAGGTCCAGATCCTAATCCATATGGGTAAGTGCATTATTATTATTATTACAAAATTGTAAAGAAAATCCAGTGCTGTAGTTGGTGACAAATTAAAACTCAACCTGATGATGGTATAAGACAGAAAAAAGTGGGTACAAGGTACTTCACACAGAGGATTCATTTTTCCTTTGAGATGTCGCTGAGCATTTTGTCCAGATGTTAAAATTTTCTGATACAGAATTATTTTTATTTCAGCACTAAAATCTTGGTTTGCCACATTTCAAAACAATTTTTAGATTAGGGCTGAGGTTCAAGGACTTATGAATGCAGTAAATTAGTCTAGCAGTTGGCTTCAGAGAGGAGATGATGAGAGACACATGCACACAGTATTAGTAAACTGTGTGCACTATAAAATATATACTTCAGTAGAAGTTTTGATTAGTAAGAATGTAGTCTTAATGCTGTGTGTGGTTCATTCAGGTTCCAAAATCTAGAAAGAAAACAAATTTGTTATTCTGAGTAAACTACATGTGATGGCAGTTGACAGAGTTTGTATTTTGGAACTGTTATACAAAAGAGCTCCCCAAGATTGAGAGCAGTGTTAGATACTTTAGGATTCCTTATTTGACATGAAGAAAATACTTCTCTTTGGGGTAGATTCTTCCCTTTTGTTTTCTCTGAGTGGTTTTTGCCTTTTGTGCCAAGATTTTACTGGATTGCTTTTGCTGCTGAACACAGCTCACTTGTACATTACAGTAAATTGCTATTATTTTCAACTGGATGTTTTTTACATCCAATAAATAAAGGGAAGAAAATGTAGCTGGGTGTGAGCAATATTTAGCTTTGTTTAAAGTAAAATAATTATAATATATTACCAAGGACCCTTGTCTGTATATCTAGAAGGTTTTTTTTTTGTAATATCAGGTGTTTTAAAAATCATATTAGTGCATGTTTTCTTTTTCCTTATTTTTGTATCAGAGCTACAGTTCTGTTGGGCCTTGCTCATGGACTGATGCTTTCATTTTGGAGCTGGTCTTCTATCATCAGTTTTGCCTTGTTTCTTATAGGTAGGTGCAAATCCTGAGCAGAATTTTTGTCTGTTACCTTATTCCCTTTACTCAGGTGCTCTGACCTGACATCACACCTCAGAAAAGTGTGGCTAATCAAAGGCTCCTTTTCTCTTGCCACTGACTGTAGTACACATATGTCTCCAGCTGATTAAGGGTTACAGGCCAAATCTCCAGACCATTGCAGAGCAGTGTTATTGTCTTCAGAAGCCCTGTTAAGGTTCTGTTCCCTTGAGCAGCATCTCAGTTCTGACCACCTGCATTGTATAACAGTTGGACTTGATGATCTTAGAGGTCTTTTCCAACCTTAGTGATTCTATGATATGGCCACATCTAGGGTTATGGGGTTGAGAGGACACAAGCCTCTCAATTCCACAGGAGGCAAAATAACTTGTAATTTAACAAGCAGTCTACTTGGAGACAAGCTTGCCTCCTGTGTCTTTACTTGCCAAGTTCTGCAGGCAGTAAAATAGTATGAACAGGCAGGTTTTAGTGTTAAGAAATGTGTGTGCAGATTGTAATGTAAGCATGAACTTTTGATTTTTGATGTACACACATTGCTTACTTAAAACAGGCACAGAAGGGTTCTTTAGTTGATTCTAGCATTGTATTCTAAAATAATCAGAACCTTGATGTATTAAATATTAAAGTGTTTCTTTTTGCTTTCATGGTGTCACAGTAAATATTCATATCTACAATAATGTTTTAAAATGAAGTTGTCCTGTTATAGAGAGTTTCTGTGGTTGTTAATGTTCTGTTTAGAGTCAAATCCCCAAATCAAAGATAGCATGGTAACTCAAGGATCTTGCAGTTAGTAAAAGATTAATAATTGCTTTCCTGCCCATCCTATGGTTATCTACAGGGAAAGATCACAAAATTATATTAATCTATTTGATTGTTTCTGTATATGGTAAAAGAGATTTATAACAGACATACCTGTAACTCTCTTAAGAACTGCATCATTCCTCTGTTTGCTGAAGAACTCTGTAAGAAAAAACTGTTCGGTTTTGGCTCTTGATGACTTTTCTCTGCACTCTTTTTGCTGTACTGTTTCCAGCTGAATAGGTAATATTTAAAAGAATGAGATATTGGGAAAAATAAAAGACTCTCTTTAGCTACTGTGAATACCTGTCCTTGTAGTAATGCAATTTCTAAGGCTGGAAAGCACAATTGTATTTCTCAGACTATTTTTTCACTAGCCAGAATATGACAACGAATGTGGTGAGTAATACACCTGACTGAGACTTACTCTATACTTTTCTATCCCTTCACAGGTTTGGCATCTTCAGCTGGCCTCCTTTATTTACACACCTGGAGTGCTGCTGTTGCAGGCAACATTCTTGGTATCTTTACTATGTGTGTGTGGCCTCAACTAGCTGGACGCTTTGTTAGCTGTCTGCATCCTGGGAAAGCCATGAGCACAGCCATGTTTGCCTACGTTCTTGAATTGTTCTTCTGTGTGTGGTGTACAGCCTATAAATTTGTACCTGGAGGAGTTTATATTAGAGAAAGCTCCCATCTTCTTCTAGGTACATTTATGATAATGAACAAGTACAAATATGCTTGCTTTAGCCTCAGACAGACATGTGAAATGTATCTAGTGTATAGTCTTTTCAAATGCTTGGTTGCTCTTTAATTACTTACTGTGGTAAGAGTTTCAGTGCAAAACTTAATGAGACATGCAAAAAATATTCTACTTGTTTCTTTACTGTTAGAAATAGTCTAAAATGTGGACAGGAAATGGAATTCAGTTCAGGGAAAATGACAAAGTGGAAAAATGTCTGATAACTAAAGTACGCAGTGGAGGAAGAAATCAGTTATCCAGTCACCTTAAAAATATGGCTGCAATCCAGGGTGTGAATGCACAACTATGCTGGTTACTTAAGGTAGCAGTGCCTCAGGTAACAGGGTAGCTAGTGAGACTCTAATGTAATTCAGTGCATTATTTAGCCCTGCTCTGCAGACCAAAGTGCAGCATCCTGCTGATCTAGCTAGTCTACGTTGGAGACCTGAGCTTCTTTCCCCTGTGGCTCTACCTTATATTTTGTGGACACACCAGCATGTTTCAGGGAATTCAGATGAGCCTGTAGCATCAGAGATGTGAACAGGACAGGAAGAAAAGAAATGGTCAGGTATTTGCGAATCAGGAAAAACTGAGTTGTGCAAATACAAAGGCTTTAGCAAAATGATGACTTGATGAGGGAGGAGAGGTGGAGAGGAAACCAACCCTTCCTGGTTTTTGTCCAGAAATATTTTTGCAATAGGTACTAACATGTTTCAATGGCATATTTCACTAACTATATTTAAACAATGCCAAACATTGTCTTGGGCTCATTGTGTGGGACATTTTTAAAAATGTGACGCATTAGTATATTTTATTTGGAAAGGATTAATGAACGCTGGGCTTAACTTGTTGCTCTAAAGGTTTTAGATTTCATAAATGTCTTTGCAACTACTTTGTGTCACTCCAGTTTCTTACTCTTTATGTGTGTCTCTTATATTACAGCACTCACATGAGGGATTTGAGTTCATTGTGTTTCCGGAGAATTTAATTCCATTATTGCATTACTTTCTTTATTCTGAAAGCACTCTGACGAGTCTTTAGAAACAATTATCTTAGGTAATTATGTTTAATTTTTTGAAGTTATATGAAGAAAGCGTGTAGTAGAGGAGTATCAAATGCTTTTTTGAATAATGCTTTCAGAAAAGAAATATTTTTATTCAAAATTCCTCTGTTACTTCCTTTGAAATGCACACTTGTGATTAATTTACCTGGTGTGATCACTGGGTAGTAACAGAGAGATGGCCCTAATTTTCTCTTTGGTAAAGAAAACTGTAATTGGAACACATCTCAGCTGATGGCGCTGCATGAGTTTAACTTCCATCTGGGAATGCATTTTCTATCTTTTTGATACCATCCCATAGCTTATCGAAGATTATACCATAAGACTGGGTATTTGTTGCTGTGCTTTTGCTCTTACATCTTGGCTTTCTGTTAATTTTCTTCTGGTTTCTTCCAGGTGCAAGTGCTATTTCTTGCTTTCTTCTCCTGTCCAATATCCTGCCTTTCTCTTGCTGCAGTTTGGGTAGGGAACTGCACCACAAAAAGTGACAATGAAAGTAAGATCATTAAATTCAAAACTTCTGTGCTGCTTCACTGTGATGTGATATAATGCTGAGGGGTCAGATTCCTGATCTCCACCAACTTTAATGGCTGTGAATCAGTCACCTTTTGAGAAAGGTTTTGTTGTTCCCCTTTGTTGTGCTAGACCCAGTGTCCTGGTTTGCAAACTTTCACTACAGCTGATGTAACAAGTAAGGGAAATAAAAAATACTGAGTAATAGTTAGCTATTACTCTGAAGTAAAATATAGCTTCTATAATTAATTAACTATGCCACAAAGACATTAAGGGCATATATCTTCTCCAGCAGAGCTCTTATCCAGTTCATTATCCTCCCATGCTTTTTTTGAAAGTAATTGGATTCTTTATCTCATTAGGGATTGGAAAAGACCTTGTACTATTAGTCTGAGCTACATATTGAAAAGATACTATCCCCACTCATTGCAACAGGTGGTGCACTGAAGTTGCTGACTAGCTTTTAAAATGTGTTTGTATGTGTGTTTAGTTTTCTGCTCTTAAAAAGCAGAACTATTTCTGTTGGCCCTGGAGTTCCAGAATACAAGTTGCTGCCGTGTTAAATTGACCTTCCAGCCTGCTGCAGTCTGCTTACACTGTTTTATAGCAAAGTGTTGAGCAATTGCTTTTGTAGTTCCTATATAAAAATGTGTTACTTTTATCTTGGTGACAGAGCAAGTTCATTGTCAAAGATGACAATGATATGTGCAATCATCAATGTACTTTTTTCATTAAGCTGTTATTTTAAGGTTCTATAATATGTAGGTGTAACTCAATTGTTCTTGTCCAGGTCAGTTTCAGTAAATTTTGAAAACGGTGGGCTCAGCTGAGAGTCGTAGCCATCAATAGGGCCTGGAAGGATTTTAGCATAATTTATCTGCCATGTGTTAGCCTTTTTGACATAATACCCTGTAACTGCACCGCAAATCAGTCTTTACTTGAGAGTGTTGCCAATAAATCTCATAGTTCCTGCATTGCCTCATTAGGTATGGCATTTATCTTCCTTTTGCTTTGAATCCTCTTTGTTGTTGGAACCATAAGGTTGTTATGTTGTAACACAACAGCTGGGAGTTTATAAAACCTGTTTATGAGCAATGTTTAATATGTTAAAGGTCTATGAAAAAACTAATCACTTATATTTTTACAGGTTTTATAATGTTATGTATTGGGGTAGACTTTCTAACAGGACCCAAGAAAGACCTTAGCTCTGTCTTTGAAGTGAAAAGCAATCAAAAACCATTCTTCAAAAGGAGTAAAAACTATATTAAACTATGTAAGTATAATTTTAGTCCTTTTTCTCCATGACTCTAGGAATACTCTTTGGGGAAAAAAATTACATTGTGGAGTATTTTCTCAGATGTTTTGGAAATGTTTTTTTGTGCTAGTCTTAGACTGGTAGTTGGTATTTCCCTAGTTCAAGGTTAATGATGACATATACTACTGGAGGAGCTGACTCACTGTGATTATGACTGATAGAGGCTATTCCTAATGGAATGTGTTAAACAGAGACAAGAAACTGGGCAAAAACCAAAATGTGAAAATGGATTCAGCATCATTGGTGGTTTTGTTTTAGTGGTTGAGCAGGAGGCCTCTCTGGATCTTGGGATTTACATGGTGTGTACAAAAGATGTGAATGGTTTCCCAGCCGTGCAGTATGGCGGTTTTGAGGCGGTTTGGTGTGACAGCACTGCCAGGGCTGTGTGAGCTGGCTGGCAGTGTGGTGGCACTGGCTGGCCCTGAGCTGCTGTACATGTGACACTCTCCTGCATGAAGAGGCTGTCCTGCAGGGCCTGCTGTGGCTGGCACCACAATGCTTGAAGCTGGATGTGCATTCAGACCAGACCTGTCCTCAGGAAGCTATTGTCACCTGCTGCCCCTCAACTATGCCTAGGGGTCCCAGATCTTCAGATTATATGTATGGGGCTTGCTTTTTTCCTTAGGTTTTGAAGAGAAATGAAAATCAAATGTTTGAGGTTTTATCACTTTTTCGCTTTTGAAGCATACAAATATTTTCATCTATTTCTCTGCAATAATTTGAGTCCCTGATTTGTTTTCATTGCCAGCTTACTATTTCTAAAGAAAAATGCCTGTCAGTAGCATGAAGTTTGGTAGAGGAATGAAGTGCTAGGCATGAGGGCATGGTAACCCTACGGAGATCAGGATGCTGAAGATAGCAGTTCCTGCATCTTTTCTTCCGTGATTTAGAATCAAATCACTTGCCATTTATGTACATTTTGCTGCATTTGGAAAAAGAAGACAGTAGTGCTTCACAGTTTTTTCAGAGCTGTTTCTGGAATCTTTATGGAGATCTTTACCCTGTATACTCAGGAGCCAAAAGAATGTAGCCTGTGAGAGTTTGTGTGTCAGAGACAACATAAGCACCATTTCAAGTGGGTTGAATATTATCGCTAAGAAACATTTCACAGAAGTAAATTAATATTTAGAAATACTACTTGTCACAAAGCACAGCCCTTGCTCAGCTAACCTTGTAATGTTGCAACAGTGCCTCTTGTTCTTCCTCATCATGCCCACACTTGTACTGTCTCTCAGCTTCCACTCTAAGCACCTTTGTGTCTTGCAGAGTATGAAATTGCTTGACATGTGCTAATATAGGCAGCATGTCCTTCCTTCTGACATCTTCCATTATAAAATGTATTTAAATTTTATACAAAACCATTCCAGAAAACTTGCATTAAAATGATTTCATATCTTTTTAAATGTATGAAAGAATAAACTGGAATTGCTGAAGTAATTGTAGATAGCATATGCTACTGTGTAAATGCAATAAATGCAGAGGGCTTTGATCATCAGATTAAATCATGCTGAATGGTGACAGCTCTAATGTGCACACTGTGGTTATTTGTAATGCTACAGGAGCAATTAGAAGGCTCTGAACATGCTTTCTATGAAGCTGCACTGTCTTTCCAAGAGTATGTCAAACAAATGACCACTCTGTAAGTCTGGCAAGAGCCACATCTTTCTGACATCTAAAGGCTTGCAAAGTAAACTAAATTTTATTCCACACATTGTGTTAATACAAGATAAAAATTGTGTACTACAAATGCATACTTGCACAGAGAGAGGAAAACACTGAAGCATTTACATGGTGCTTTTACTCATGTCCTAAAATGAATTCTTCAGTGGCTGTAATTTTTACATAACTATTCCAAGGATTTTTGGTACATTTTATCTGCTCAGCATGTTGTGTTTTGGAGAGTGTATTTGCACGTATATACGCATTCTGCATGCATAGATACTGCCTTGATCTGATGTTGTCACTTAAATGGACACATCTCTCATTCTGTGAATAGCACACCTTAGAATAAGTGTCCTGTTTAACAGCAATAATAACTTTTTTTTTCTCGAATTAAAACCATTTTTCTGTGTTTTTCTGTTTCAAGTATTGTGGCTGTTTGTTGGTGTTGGCTTGCTTGGATTGGGTTTACGTTATAAAACTTACCAGAAGAAGTTGGGCCAAGGGGTGAGTAGGGTGTTTGTGAGAATGGTAACTTTCAAATATACATAAAATGTTTGTGTAATAGCTTAGGTGTGTAATTTTGCTGAAGAAATCTTTGCAACCAAGTTTTCAGATAAACTAATGCATAAACGAAGATGCAAAAATTTAATTTATGAATTCATGTCAAATTGAAATGAAAATGTTTTTCCTTCATAGCATCACTATAAATTGGAGTTTTATAGTGATGCTATGAAGGAAAAAATATTTTGAACATTTGAGAGATTCATGTCCCATATGTTCAATTTGAACATTACTTTTATAAATTAGTTTATTTGAATGGTATTCAAACTGGACAATGCTGTTAGCCTCCTGATCTCATGAAGGGGGAGTTTGAACAGATAACTTCCTGAGGTTTCTTCCAGGTGAAGGAATATTATGGTTCTATACTATATCATAACTCTGAATTGAAGCTCTCTGAAAAGTTGGTACATAGATTAGACTTAGACTAGGTATGGAAATTGGATAAAAATTTGAAGATTCCAGTTGTCTATCTTGCAAGAAAATAGGTATTGCAAAGGTAACAAATAACAAGATGGTTAACAGTCGTGGAGTTCAGTGTTAGCTTCACAAATGCACACAGATTTATACAGTTGGCTTTCTTTTTTCAATTAATTCAGGTTTTGCCTTATTGTGTGGCAAAAAGTGGTCAGTTCCTCTTAGTAAGATGAAAAAATGCATTGTCTCTTTCCTCTTCATTTGTTTACTGTTACTTGTACAAATTCATTTGAACTATGCTGACTTTTATTCCCTTGTTAATAGCAGATTTAGTCTTTTGTAATTCTGATAGCTTTATTAGGAAAATAGATTGGTTAAAACATGTCTTCTCGTATGTCTTTTATGGCACCATGTGCGTGGTGCTGTTTACTGCAAAGCTATAATATCTAAAATTCAAATTTTATTTTACTTTTTTCCATTTATTTTTTTGAGGTTCCAAAGAGAGATTTCTCTGCTATGATCTGGCCTTTTAGATTTGGATATGACAATGAAGGATGGTCTAATTTGGAAGGAGCAGCTAATTTGCTTAATCAGACAGGTAACTTTTTCCCTCTACTTTATTTATATTTGGGAGGATTCATCTGAAGAGACAGGTGAAAACACCTTGGTAACTGAGGCCATTTTTGCATTAAAACAAGAACCTGTGTTTAGTGGTTTTCTCCTCAATTTGTGAACTGTTCCAATACAATCACTTCAGTCAAAAATCCATTTGCAGAGGTGATAATTTGTTTAATATGTTTTAAAGAGGTTTCTGGTCAAAGGAAACATTTTATTTCTTATTTGGATTTTTCTTCTCATATTGCTGATGAGTTACTTGTCTATAGAGAAATTCTTTGCATAAATGAAATAATATCCTTTTCGATAAAATACAACGGTATTTACAAAGGTAAATATACTTTTGGATAAAATACAATGTTTTATAACTCCTATGTGGGTTTTTTTAAATGTGAAGCAATATATAATTCCTAAAGGGTGTGAAATTCCAATGCCCTTAACCACGAATACAGAGAAGAAACGTGCAAGTCTGTTTCCATCACTGAACCAGTGCAATGCATACAAGAAAAGTAGTGATTGTAGCTTGGTTGTCATGATTTCACCGTAAAGAAGAGTTTCTAAACTGTTGCTCATGGGCAGGGTTTTTGTCGGAAAATTAGCTATAGGAAATTAAGAATTTGGACTCAAGATGAGTGCTGTTGCAGAGAGCATTGAAAGGAATTGGCCAGTAGTGCTGTTAGGTGTTACTCTCTTCCTGCAGTACCCATGAGATCGGGTAGACAGGGGACAGACAGTTTAACATCAAAAGCAGTTCAGGGAATTAGGAAATGTCTCTGCTGCCATTCCAGCATTTGTTGCTCTCTGGTCCACGACAGTATTTTCCTGAGCAGCTAAGGCTTTATAGACCCAAGCAATAAAATGGTGCTCCTGTGCAAGTCTTGATTTTGTGGCAGAGATACACAGGAGTTAGTGGAGAGTGCAGAGACTGATTTTAACCTTGTTCACTCCATTGTCCCTTGACCAAAGGTTCAGAGAGCTGGGCTATGTTTGCTATCTGCCAATATGAGAAAAGAGCCAGGACATTTAATGAATTGAAATTTGGAGCATTCTTCTACATAACTGATTCCATAGTTCATGTCTGGGTGGTTATTTAATCTTTGCATATTTATTTATGAATTCTGATGAATGCATTAATTTCTGGTACCTGTAGCTTAAATTAATGGATATTAGAAAAAGTGATTACCTTGTTATGTTCATTGGCATTTATTTAGGGTAATAAAATACCACTTCTAAAAAAGACAGTTGGTAAGTCAAAAAGGCAGCAAATTCCAAAATATAAATTAATAAGTCATAATTTCTAATAGGTGGAAGCAGTATTCTGGAGTTTTATATTACATGCATATTGTTATAAAAAATACTACATTAACATTTTCAGTAAATGCATTCAGACTTCATCTAGAAATTCCTATAAGAAGAGTTTCTGATTTGGGAGCTGTAGAGAAAAGAGTGGCTCTCTGCTTTAGGGTAGGAGCTGTCTTTAAAGGTGTGGTGGTGTACATTCCTTGGGCTCACCTCTCTGCTGGAGTAGTGAAGATGCAACATATAATGGCTTTTATGACTGGAATTTCTGTCTGCCCTGGAGGGATCCAGCATCAACCCATCTTAATGGTTTCAGTTGCTGTTTCTGTGATCAGCATGTATGCTAATGATGTAGAAGGAAAAACCTGGAATCCACTTAAGAAC
This sequence comes from Euphonia xanthogaster, assembly GCA_034509185.1. NCBI lineage: Eukaryota > Metazoa > Chordata > Aves > Passeriformes > Fringillidae > Euphonia > Euphonia xanthogaster. Next base: position 45,607,319 of record JAYDZK010000202.1, on the reverse strand, counting down.
TCTGAGCTCCCATTTTCCCTGCTGACAATGCTTTACGCTCCTGCATATGATATTTGGAAAGCAAAAAATCTTCCATGGTGCTGGATGGTCATCATTCCTTATGGAAGGGCTGTGGATGAAATGGTGACTTGATTTGCCTTCCTGTGTAGGGGAACACTCTAAGAGGGGCATAATTGCAGCAAGAAGGGAGCACTTGGAGCACTTGTTACTGCTGCAGCTTGAGCTGACCTGCTGCTCAAGCTGAGTCTGAATAATTCAGGCATCCTGGAGGCAGCTTGCAGACTCCCACCTTCCTTCAGGCATGGGCAGATGTTTCTTAGATGCCAGCTCCTGAAGGAACTGCATAGCTCTGCTCTATCCTGCAGTTAAATTATAGGGGAACCCATCATGTTCCCCTGGCAAAACCACACCTCTGCATGTAAACAGGGAGGGACCACAGTGCTTTGAGAAAGTGAGGTGGCTGCAGATGGTCAGTAATTCACTGGAGCTGCAAACCCTTCTGTTACCATGCCTTGGGGCTGATGCAAGGTTGCTCTGGGCTGAATAATTATTTTGGCAACAGTAACCAGCTGTGTCTTGCAGAGGACCTTTTGAAGCCCAATAGGATTTGGTGGATGATGGGAAGTGCAGATGTGCTATGTAGTGTTTGTTCATCAAATTGAAAGCAGTAGACTTGCTACTGTGCTGTTAATTTGTGTGTGCACAGTATCTCTAATGCTTTAGAAATGGCACGAGGTCTGCTCAGGCCAGCTGTATTCTACAGTCTCATGTATCTCTGCTTATGCACCAGGAATGAGCCGTGGTCAGCAGACACTAAGTGCATCTTCATCAGAGTTTGTGTGGCCTGCAGCAGCCAAAAGTTTGAGCATGACTTTGTTGCCAGCATTGGTTTGCCTTGAGTGACCCCTGAAGGGCTTGTGTCTATCCCTCTGTAACCAAAATAATGACATTTTGTAGTTATTTATAAGTCCCATTTATAGGTAACAGTTATAAATGTGAAATTATTTTCTTTTTTTCCCCTTCCATCCTAGAAGCAGATTTTATCACTATCATAGAGAGTGATGCCTCTAAACCATTCATTGGAAACCATGATCCAACCATGTGGCTAGGAGAAAGACTGGGATTTTACACAGATTTTGGTCCAAGCACGAGAGATCACACCTGGGGGTGAGTCACCTTTACATGCACAGTGACAGTAAATAGATGTAAATATATTGCCCAATACAAACTGCACTAATACAGAAGCAAAGAGTAGTTGGAATAGTACTCACTATAATCACTTGTTGAAGCTTGTCCTTTAGCAACGGACTTTGATTCATTAGCATTACCATGCAATGTGGATGGAGTTTTCTCATTGCTAAACATGATCAGATTTTGGTGCCTGCCCCCATAAGCTGCTTTGGTTTTGGTGATGCAGAGAATGGCATGCTACCCTTTAATGTACAGATTTGGAAGTTTAGCATTCCAAGTGCTGCACCTGATGCCCTTTTCACATTATTTTGTTTTGGGCTATGAGAATTTTATATTGCAGACTTAAAAATGTGACAGCAGTTGGAAAATGTGCTGTACCTCAGCACATCAGGAGGTATGAGAAATTTTGAATTCATATCTAGCTTGGGCTGTGTCATGGGAAATGGGAATAGAAAGGTGCGTGTCTGTTTGACCAGATAGTTTGTGTCTAATTTTTACCTTAATGCTTGACCACCTACCAGTTGCATATCTTTAAACATCTTTGTCCTCTAGAAAAATACTGGCATATAATGTGGCTTTTTATTTTCAGGGGGATATACATATCTCTATGGCAGATAGAACTTCCTACTGATGTTGCTATGGCCATTTAATTTTTGCCATATGTGAGGGGCATTTTGTAACTTTCTTCTTCCAGACTCTGTCTATTTGAGACAGAATGGGGGAGAGAAGTCATTCTCTGAGATTTTATTAACGAAATACATTGAAAAACCCCATGCAAAATGTCCAAACAGAAGCTAAAAAACCAGAAATTTTTCATTTTAAAGATATATTTCTACCTACTTCTACTTTTAATAAAATACCTTTTAATTTCTGGTAGTATAAAATTCTCTTTTGTCTGAAATACAGATCATTAAAAGCTCAGTGAAAGAATTAATATTTATGGAAATATATTTCTTAGTAGGAATTAACTTGATAATATATTTTTAGACATTTAGTTAAGCAGTATTTTAGAGGGAAACTTTCTATATTCAGAAAAATTCACTAGACATGGTTTGTATTCTGGTCTTACAGTTTTCTATTTCAGTGACTGTTAGTCTTCTGCTCACATTAATCTACTTAGTTCACACCTTTGATACTTGTGAATCACAAAATGTAACTTTTTACCTCCCTCATGTAGGATTATGGCACTGTCCAGGTATCCAATTGTAAAATCGACCCATCACCTCCTTCCATCTCCAGAGGGAGAGATTGCACCTGCCATCTCCCTGACTGTCAACTTCACAGGGAAGCTGGTTGATTTTGTTGTTGCTCACTTCGGAAATGAAGAGTGTGTATTTCACTTATTCTTACATAGAGTGTACAAAGTCATGTAATGTAATTTGTGAACTTCCAGGATTTATTTTGTACTCTTTAAAATCTGCTGCTGTAATACTGATTCTAGCAGGGCATATTTGAAGAAATACTATGACAGTTTTGGTTAAACAAAATTGGTTAAAGTACTGGTTTAAAATTTTGAAGCATTTTTAATGTGTCATGCAAAACTCAGCTGAACCTACTATCTGAATTACTAGGGATTTAAAGATACAGTTCTCCAAAGTCACAACAAATGATAGGGCTACAGATGCACCTCAGCACAGGACAGCATCCTTCTGACTTTTTGCATGTGTAATAGATGTATTACATTCGACAATGAGTGCAGATAGGTACAGTTACAGATAGGTAGCATTAATAGAAAACTGTTTTGTATTTTTTTTTTAAAAAGTAATACATCTGAAACCTCCGAGAAAGGACAGTGTTGAAACAGCAGCAAAAACATCCATCAGTGTCTTTCTGAGAGTATGCAAGTGGAAATAGGAAGTCTGATCTCTGAATTCAGAAAAGTGATATTATCCCAATAAATCAAATAAGTGATGGAAAAGAATAAGGTATATATTTCAGTTCTTGAAAGCAATGTTTTGATTACCTGTGTGTAATGAATATTAATAAGAGATCATTTTGTGAATCCTCCATGTAGCTGTTATTTCTGTTATATTTGATGGGATATCCAGTATGTTTGTGGCTATGTAGTAAAATCTGGAATTTAAAAAAAAATTGTTACAATTAATAGAGCAGCAAATTTATGGATAGGGTGCAGAATATTATAACACAAAGAAGCTGCTCAGAAAGCCAAAGGAATTCTCTGTATCCCATTTCCTTCCCCTGAGCAGAAACTGCACCAAACCTGCAAATTGTTTATAGATTTCCCATTTATTAAACAAATGTGATTGTCAGAAATCGCTCCCCATTTTTAACTCTAGAACAGAATTTAATTCTGTGCCTCACACAGATGATTAGACTTGCCTGTCTGAGAAACTGTTTGTCAAAGTAGAAGAAAATAACACTGTATTATACCCTTGCAAAGAAATGAGATAAAGATGAAAGAGAAAATTTGAGGAGACACATGGGAAATGAGTGCAAATTAGATTGTGTTTTAGAGACGAATGAATTTGTAACTAAAAACTGCACATAACTGCTCATTTTTAGTATTTTTTTCTTTTGCTGCTTACATTGACAATCTATAGAATACTGGATTACTAGGGTTGTTTTTAAATAGGATTTTTAAAATGTGGGACTATAACCATGCCTGTGCCTTTAAAAGATCCCATCTTCTGGAGAGTTGCATTCTGGAAAGAGCAGCTAGCCGAGCAGACAACTTCATATATACCTAGGTCAGACTTCTACTTAAGTGTTTGGGGTTCTTTTTGTCTCCTGACTGTGTGCTCTTTCTCCCTAATACAGTTGCTTCAGTCAGAAGTACCACTATTTAGAAAGCGTAGCTGCATTTAAATTGTTGTCTTCTTCAGGGTTTACAGGTTCCAAAATCAGCTCTCTCTGTCAATGTTTTTACTGTTAGCCCAGACTATCAAAATCTAGAAGGCAATATGATTTACACAACCATTTAAAGTCATTAACATGAAGAATCATAGAAAGAGAACTGCTTTTTCATTATTTTATGACAAATCCAAGGACAGGGAATGGGATCCAATGAAGTATTTTACCGGGCTCCACTTACTTCACTGTCACTTTTGGTCATGCTGGAACTCTTGTGTAAATCTTGTTAAAGAGATGTGAAATACATGCCAAATGTAATTAAGTAGTGCTAATGGGATGATGTAACTCTAGTTACATTTCATAAATTATGGGACACAGACTTTAAGACTTTATTTACCATGAGCTATGCATAATAAAATTTTTCTAGCGTGTGAGTTCTTTGTTATGCACCACATTGTACTAGCACAGTTAAATTTTAAGTGCATTAGAGACAAAGCCTTAGGTAACCAAAACACTAACATTCACATTTCCTAGTGATGGTATCAGTATTAAAAAGAAAACAGTAATAGAAAATGTCATTCCTGTAATGGATAGAAAGAGAATGTGAATTACATCTACCATGACCATGTGGCTTTTATCAAATGTAGTGATAATTTTGAATCAATGAGCTTTCTGTGAACTTTCATGCTCTCTAATATTGAGCAACAAAATGGTACCAGATTGGTTTGTGGTTTACTATGTCATAACACAAAGATTGTGAGCTAAAATGTATATGTCTTAAAGTCTTTTCCATTTCTTTCAGAGAGGACTTGGACAGAAAACTCCAAGCAATAGCTGTTTCAAACATATTGAAGACTAGCTCTAAGCAAGTTGTGTTTCTCGGATACATCACTTCAGCTCCTGGATCCAGAGACTATATTGAATTAGTAAAAAATGGAAATGTGCAGGTAATATGAAAATACTGCATCTTTACAGAAAATATATATATTGGAAACACTCAGCCTAATATTTCAAATTGGTAAATATAATAGAGAAGAAAACACATGCCCATTTTCAAATATAATCTTTAGCTACCTCATGATATCTTGCAGAGAAGGTGGAGTTACACAGTGAAAGAACAAGAGGCAATGGACAGCAGCTGTCCATTGGGAAATGGACAGTTAGAAGAAATAAAAAGTCAAGGGAAATGTCAGTTAGAAGAAATAAAAAGTCCCAGGGCTGTCAAGGATTAGAACAGGGAGCTGGTGAAGTTGTGAAACTTTCATCCTTGGGGATATTCAGAAGTTAGCTGCATAAGGCCCTGAGTGACCTGCCTGAAGTGACTTTGACCAGTTAGGAGTAGGAGACCTCCAGATAGCCTCTAATTCTGTGATTCTTTTGTTTTAAAAATGAGCTCTGCATTAAGAGATACCAAAAAGTTGTCTGATTTGTCCATGTCTAACAATGAGCTTTTTTCTTTCTACCTTATTACAATGTTTTAGACAAAATATTTTTCTGCAATGAGTTTACACTTTGGTCCTGTTACTGATTTGAAGCCTACCCAGATGAACACTTACCTTATTTGACTTTTTTTCCCATTCACTGTCCCTCTAGGATATTGACAGTACAGACCGGGACAGATGGTGTAGCTATATTATGTATCGTGGAGTAATAAGGTATGCTAAAGGGAATCACCTATTTGTAGGCTTAAATATCTTTATGGTTATCAGATTTATAATCTTTTGTAAGTGATTGTGGAAGAGTCTTACATTCCTAAACAATTATTATGGGCAGTTGGATCGATCATAAAATTATGTGAAACACTGATCTTAGGGTCACAGGAACTGGTGTATCTCTGAATATAATTCACAAAGACTCTATTACAGCTTTCATCATTCTGTGTCAAAAGCCTTCAGATCTACTCTGCTTTGGTAGCATAAAACTACATTTTTCCAAAGCTCTGGCTTTGCACCTGCATTCTAAAATGTGAAGGCTAAGACCTAATTTGTATGTGACACAGAAGATACAAATTTTGAACTATGCTTTAGGGTTTGTTGAAGCAAAATGCTGATCTAATCCAGCCAGTCTTTATGTGGGATTTTGTGGAAACTTGGACTGTGTAAACACACATTGAGGCACAGGACCTATGCACTCCATATCTTTTAATCCCAAATTGCTTTTAAATCGTTCTCTTGGTGATGTTTGTACCAAAATGGACTTCATCTTCTTTTGAATAAACTGCAAATTCTGCAGTGTTCACAAGTCGTAAACTTGATAGCTGTCTTAACAGTATTGAGTAAAAAAGAAAAAAAGGCAACTAAAAAAACTCAGCTAAAACTCTATTTGCAATTTGAATTTTTCTCATTATTCATTCAATTGATGCTTGAGTTTCTTTCTTGATTATTGAAATCTTTTCAGTGAAAATTTAGTGAGCTTATACCTGCACTCATACTCTAAAGCTGTAATTTTTAAAAAAGGTTTTTATACATAGAACTTATTTTTACTGTCAAACACAATTTTTCAGTTTTTATGTTTGTGACATGGTATTATGATCCTGTTTATGGAGCAATTTTAGTTTTTTTAGGGTGAGATTCACAGAAATGGAAAATTGTGTTGATAAATTAAAGCATAGCTCTTGGAAAAAAAAGATACATTCATTAAGAATGTGGTGAAATTGTCTTGGGTTATTTCTTCAAACTAACTCTTCTCATATTTGACAGGCTGGGTTATGCCCGCATATCTCATGCTGGTTTAAGTGATTCAGAAGTCCAGATGGCCAAATTTAGAATCCCAGATCACGGGGATAGCTATATTGACAACGACAGAATTGTCACTGATCCCAGCCAAGTTCCTGAGGACATCCATTTCAATCCCAGGTCAGTGTGTCTCATAGGAAATGAAGGGGATGATGTACCTGGCATCTTGTAAAACAGAAGCCTAGGAACAAAATTATTTCTAAAGTGAGAGGCACTGATCAATACCCAGCTGAGCAGAAAGGGAGAAGCCAAGAACTTCTGATTTGCAATTCCATTTTTTTGATTGTTTTGGCATATGCCCTGGGAAAATCAGTCTGTTGTATCACAGCATAAATTGCAAGTAATGTTCATTTCACCCAGGCAATTTCTGAGATTGTTTGATAGGGATATTTGCCAAGTGGTGTGGTGACTCATTTGATAGATGATGAAAGGTCTCCCATGTTTCTCAGCACTTCAGAGATTGGGCTCTTAATATACTGTTACTTAGAATATCAAATACAATATATACATTAAATACCTTTTGCATAAGCATTTTAAAACATACCATATAATTGGAGCAAAAATAAAAAAGAATGCCTGAGACAGTATGTTGCATGTGTCAAGAAGGAAAAAAAAGTACTAGTTTTAATGTAAAAGAGTCATTTATTTCTAAATTGCCATCATTTTTCCACTGGTATTGCATAAGGAAGAGATATATAGAGAAAGATATTTATTCTAGTATTAATATTGAAAGAGTCATGAAGTTAGTGACAGATGTTGGCACCGAGAGAATAATTCCCAGTAATGCCACGTTTACTACTCCTAACATGCATAATGCAGAATATAATGTTTTCTCATATACATCTGAGAGTGGAGTGTACTCACTTCTTATGTACCACTCAGCCACTGGCTTCCTGTCTAAGCAGGGGTTTGCCCAGACTTTTCCACATGATGGAACTTGCCTACAGTTAGCATTCATGCTCAGAGTTTTCTCAGTTGACTTCAACACAGAATCTTGTCCTGATTTCTTTTGTCTGCCTATAAAGAGAAAAATGTTTACCCTACTGGAATGTATTTAACTTTTTCTGATTAACTCTACTTCTTTAGCAATACAATGGCATTGCTATTAAATACTACTTAGCACTGATATTTTGATAAGGGCTCCATTTTACCTTTGCAAGTCTGTCTACCATAATAGTCAGTTGTCAAAATTTTCATATTTAAATTTGGCATGAAAATTTAGAATTTTCATCATATTTTGCAAAAGCAAGATGTACAGTATTTATAACAGGGTTGACTGTTTTGATACTATGGGTGTTTAAATTGTATCTCCATTAAAATCAGGACAAAAAACTTAGCTTAGAATTTAAGTAGATAAATGCAACACTCAGCTTTTTCATCTGGAGTTCCAATTATAGACTGCCTATAGCATGAGCAGAATCAATGTAATTAATTGGCTCCAGTATACTCAAAGACCTTTAGAAGGAGAGGGTTCATAGAACCTGATGTACATTTAATAGAGTTGGGCCCTGTTTCTGAAATAAATTGCTTAGAACATTCAGAAGTAGACTAGGAATTTTATGATTTAATTGCATGTGTTAAATAATGTTGTAATAGTATTGCTCTGTTGAATATTTTTTTTAGGTTTGGATCTTATAAAGATGGACATAATTATGTGCCTATTCATCAGTTTCATATGAGCACGCCTAAATATTTTAAACGGAAAAATTAGAGCAAGAAAATAAAATTATTATTCAGACCAACAAGAAAGGTTTGTTGCTTGAAACTGAATTGACAGCCAAAAAGACTACACTGTTTAAGGATGAGCAGCTCCCATGCTGCACAACACTGTGAATGTCTATGTAATAGTTGGTGACTTCCTTCTTGAATGAGCAGCCATCACTGTGAGGGAGGGAAGATGCACGCATTTTGATAAACCGGTTGGCCAGATACCTGCTTTGTATGCAACAAAGCAAGGGTGGGAACTTGCTTTGGCAACAACTTCTTCTGCTTTTGTGAAGGTATCATATATCATGACATTTCAGACTGCTATTGCTGCTACTGAAATAAAAAGATTGACCTAGGGTTTTTCAAAATGGAATGGAACTAATGTATTTTTTAATTGGGAGATATGCAGTAAGTATGTGTTTGAAGTGTGCACCTTTTTGACTCAAACACTATTTACATCTGCTGCTATTCTACATTTTATTCTTAAATGAGTTTTACAACAATTTGCAGATAATTGATGTTCATAATGCTGGAGAAAAAGAGGTGACTTTTATAGATTTCATTTTATTAACTGGACATTAGACACTTCAATGCTTTTACAAAGGGAAGAGTAGAGTACCTCTGAATAATGATGGTTATGAGACACCTGCATGAACACACTGACAAAGAATTAAGAACAATCATGCTCAACATAACAAGGTTTCTGAGAAGGGAGAAAAGTTGGTTGTAACTTTTATTTAAAATGAACTGTAATAAAGGTGGGGGGGGGGGGTGTGTGTAGCTTTCTTTGCTAGAGGTACACTTCAGTAGGACTAAATAGAAGTGTTGCTTTTTTGACCTAGGCAGTGAATTCCCTGTTATGCCATGCACATGTGACACAATGTAAAATGTTGTGTCTTCTCAGGGTCTCTTGGCAATGTCTTATATATTTAGCTCCTGATCCTTCAGTATACGTGCAGAGCTTCCCTTTAACAATGAGGACATCTTCAGCGTTGTCCAAAGGATGTTTCCTGCTTGTGAGAAGCATGTTGGATAATTTAAGTGACACATTCAGTTTGGAAACCACATTTGTGATGTTGGGATTTAATACCATGTGTCTTCCCAGTCATATCTAAGCATACCATAACTGAGAGGAATAGGATTTGTTGCAGGAAAGAGGATGGATTTTTTTTTCTCTCTCTAATTCTTCACCATATACTTTTAAGAAGAGCTTGAGTGCATTCAATTTGATTGTTTCTCTATGTAAGCAAATACAGGATGGGCTTTTACCCAGGGTTTCTTGTTCTATGGAGTCAGGTAATTGCTGCCAGCACCACACTTGTTGCTTTATTCTGATCACCTATCATTTTGCTCCCTTGTTTTTAGAGCTGTGTTTCTGACATTGAAACTGATCACTGGCCTTTGTGGACAGAGGATATCTGAAAGGCATTTAAGTCTCAGTGGTTATGTATTCATCATCTCAGGTGTAACTGACAATTAACCAGGCATTGTTGAACTAATTTCTCACCTATGGGTGCTTTGTGTGTGTTTACATGCCCTCTGAACTTGCTCTTTGTGTGACTCCACAGCAAGACAGGATAAATGATGTTGTGGAGAGATACAAATGATTTTCTTGCACTTTTAGCAGTTTTCTTCTGCAAACACCAGTAGCCCTTGTCTCTTCTTTCTCCCAGCTTGCAAAAGCAGCTGGCACTGGCACCAACATTGCACAGTGCTCTGAGTATCCTAATTTATTTTCAGCATGCTCTCATGCTAGCTGTGATGCATGTCCAGCCCCAGGTTTGCCTTTTCATAGTCTGTAGAGCACTTAACATGATCTTGCCACATTATTTAACATTCTCCACAGGCTGACTCTGCAAATACCTTGTAATGTGAGCAGATTATTAATGTGAAATGCAAGAAATGATACGTGTAAGTACAAAAAGGTTGAAAACTCCTAATTTTTTAACAATTAAAAAATAGGGTGAGGATATTTTTCGAAAAGCCAGATAGCATAACATGACTTGCATAACAGAGCAGATTATAAATCATATCTATATGTAATCTTCAAAGTCTCTGAGCATACTTTGATGGATTTTTTTTACAGGCTTTAGACATGCTCACCCTATTAGGGAGGTTCATGTTGACAGTGAAAAAATCTTAAATTTGAGTATTTTCTTCTTCTAACTAGCTTGTGTATTTAATGTATGTAATTAGTAGCTAATATTTGTTGACATTTGCATTATTTTATCAAAATGATTAAGAAAAAACATGACCACAAACAGTTTGTATACTTCTTCTACACCTGTGGTTAGAATTGGGAAGCTAAAACTAAACTTTATTTGTCCTTACATCCACACACTGAACTAATCCCTTGATATTTAAGTGGTTTAGGAAAATGTGCATTATATATCTAAGTCACAATCATTGTTTCAAACTATGACAGAAATGTGCTAGAACAGGTCCTGCTGCAGGGGTGTGTGACTAATCTTTCTGTTTTCCAATCATACTCTCTTCATCTCAACTTTCATAAGAAAGTATGTTATGAAAGAAGAAGTTTGTGGATATCTTCATGCATTCAGAGATGGCATGCAAAGAAAATAATGTATAAAATAAACAGTATTTACTAAAGGTTTGAACTTTTGCTTGTGCTAAAAGGTCTAGATTATGTATATCTGACTTCTAAATAATATGTATTCTGTTGTACTCCAAATCCCATCCTCTGGAATTCTGTGCAGGTCTGTTGAAGTTTGTAGGAATGTATAGGAAGAGACAGCAGTACATCAGGGCCTATCAGTGTGTATCTTGGAATAGAAAAGAACTCCAGGTAACATATATCAGAGCAACTTCTGAGAGTACTGGATTCTTCACCAGGGTGGAGACTCCCCTTACATATATATTCCTGCCTGGACTCAGGCAGAGAGAGTCCGGTGTTGCTACAGAGCGCTCCAAAACCTGGGAGCTGCAGTTCAAACCTCTTGGGCTTGAAGAAAAACCCGAAACTGTTATTTCCCATTTTCAAAAACAGTGTTGCAGCTACAAGCTGAGCAAAAGTTGGACACACCCTTTGGTTTTGAACCAGACTTGATGTTATAGAAACGAGTTGTTGCAGCTTAAGTGTACAGGTAACCAGTTCCCACCTGTCTCACTGGAACAGAAAACTGGGAATGTTCATGGTTCTCTGCTGATAGTGAGGGAGCTTTGTGGCCCCAGAGAGGGGTGCTGCCTGTTTTTATGCACCCCCAGGGTTCAGGAAGAAATTCTTAGCTGCTCTCAAGCTTGGCTGCTTAGAGTTGCCTCATGATGAATGAAGAGAATGTAAAATTTAAAACTGAAGCTAAAACTCCCCTATAACTGGAGTGTAAGAATTTAGGTATCAACAGCCCTGCAACATGATTTTTCTCATGTATGTAAAATAACATCTGTTTGCAGGATGTTACAGAAGGACATTTGGGCCAAAGTAGTGTACTTGTGGAGCAAGCGTTAGAGAACAGACCTTTTCACTTCAACAGGGAACACAGTGTGGGTCCATGGGACAGGGAGATTAAAATGAGCTGGACTATTTAATGAGTAGTGCTTTGAAGCAGTTCATATAATCTGCAGCTCTGCTTTCTGCCACTTGAGGTCCTCTTTTGTTCCTAATTGGTACAGTTTGCTGACACCGAGCAGGAATAACTCACAGGTATTAGTTTTTTTCATTGTAACTCTGAGGGTGGAAAATCTTTTCAGAAGCCTTACACAAATATGTGTTGACTTGGGTATCAGTTAACTCTTCATATCTGCAAATGATTTGGAACTGTGATTGCTGGGCTTCTTGTGTGCACTTTGTTTATTTTCTTACAATACCCTGCACTGTGCTTTGTTACTGCTTTATCTGCTTTCTTAATGTTCAGCAATTCTTCTTTGTAATGCTTTTCTTTTTAATACAATTCACTTTACCCTCTGACTTGTAAAACACATCATGCCGTGTGATTCTGGTGCCTAAAATTAACTTTCAAGCTTGTTTCTAAGCAAATCGAGATGAATTAAAGCATTCAAGAGATGAAATGGCTTTAGCAATCTGGAGTCTGATATCCTTAGGATATAAAGTTTCCTTTTGGACATTCTTTCTCAGACACATCTGCACTGTTTCTGATAGCAAAGAAAATACAACTAAGTAAATGGCTCCTCTTTCTCTTGTCATCCAGTATTTTTCACAGTCTACAATTAAGTTTGTTGTTTTTTTTTTTTTTAATGTGGTTGCAGTTTTAGCTGTCAATTAAAAAAAGCAGTGCAAACATTAAAAAAGCAAACAATGGCAGTCTTTTTCAGGAAACAAGAAGTCTGCAGTTCCAAGGTTGATCTAAGAGTGTGCAAACTGGCAGATGCATGTACTGCCACTCTTCACTTCCACGGTTTGTTATTCCTCTCCTGTGCATTGATGGGAGCACTTGCACATATGTGTAGTAAGCCAGATCCGGATATTCAGCTGGCTGGGAAAACAAACTAATAAAGACAACTTAAAGAAGTGTTAAGAAGTTTGTTTTGTTTTGGGATGTTTTGCTTTTTGGGAGCATTGAGGACAGTCTTGCTCTTTGACCTACCTTGCTATTTAGCTGTCCAAGTGATTGCACTGGCGCAAAATAAAGGATGCCAGGAGGGTTAGTATTAAGACACTAATGCTGGAACTGTTTAAGCTGTCTCAGTCCATGTGGTGGTTCCACCCTGGCTAGATGCCAGATGCCCACCAAAGCCACTCCATTGCTCCCCTGTGCAACTGGAGAGGGGAGAGAAAGTATAATGAAAGACTTGTATGTTTTGATAAGAACAGGGAGACATCACTCACCAGTTAGTGTCATGGGCAAAACAGACTTGACTCAGGGAAATTAACTGAATTTTTTGCCAATCAAAATCAGAGCAGGACAATGAGAAGTAAAAAAAAATCTTGGAAGCACCTTTCCCTGCCCCTCCCTTCTTTCTGGCCTTAACTTTATTCCCAGGTTTCTACTCCTCCCACACAGTGGCTCAGGGAAATGGGGAATGGGGGTTATGGTCAGTTCATTATGTGTTGTTTCTGCTGCTGCTTCCTCCTCAGGCAGAGGAGTCCTTCAGCTGCTCCAGTGTGGGGTCCCTCCCACGGGAGACAGTCCTACACAAACTACTCCAAGCTGACTTCTTCCCATGAGTGGCAGTTCCTCATGAACTGCTTCAACATGGGCCACTCTCCCACAGGGTGCAGTCCTTCAGGAACAGGCTGCTCCAGCATGGATCTCCCACAGGGTCACAAGTCCTGTCAGGACCCTGCTCCAGTGTGGGCTTCCCACACCTTTCTTTTGGGCATCTGCCTGCTGCAGTGTGGGGGCCTCCATGGGCTGTGTAGGTGGATCGCTGCAGCCCTGTGGAGCTCCATGGCCTCCACCACAGCCTGCAGGGGAATATCAGTTCTGCCACCTGGAGCACCTTCTCCCCCTCCCTTACTGACCCTGCTGTCTGCAGGGCTGTTTCTGTCACATGTTCTCACTCCCCACTTCTCTGGCCATCTGCGCATTAATTTTTTTTTTCCCTTCTTAAATCTGTTACCACAGAGGCATTACCCCATTGCTGATTTGTCTGTCTTGGAGCTGTCTGGCCTTGGCTCTGTCAGACATAGGGGAAGTTTCTAGCAGCTTCTCACAGAAGCCACTCCTGTAATCCTTGTGCTATCAGAACCTTGGCAAGCCACCCAATACAACGATTGATCAGCAATGACCTGTTTATCTGCTCTATGTCAAGTGAAGCATTTCTGCGTTTTATAAACTCAGGCTTTAGAAAGGAAATACAGGTCTGATTTTTAGCATCTGCTGGCTTGGAGACCTCCATAGTGGTTTACAGATAGTGTTAACAAAGGGGATTATTTCTAACTTCCTGAGGCTGGAATGAAGGTGCGTGTTTTAATGGGCCTTGTTCTCATGGCGCAGGCTTCTTCTGGCTGATGCATGAATCCACTGTTTAGCAGGCAGAAGCTAAGAAAATAGTTTCTTTTATGTTTCCCTATGGATTTCTTTGCAGATGTCATTTTTAAGGGTCAGGGATTATACTTGTGCATTCAAAAATATATGAAAGTTTTGCTTGTCAAACCTATTTGCTTTACAATTTAGAATGAAAGTAGTTACAGAAGCTGTAGTCTAAGGAAATACTTTGAAGGCCAAGTAATATCTTTCATTTTAGACTAATATATATGGGGGGGAAATACAAACCTTTCTGTCTTCAGATACAACCAAAAAGGGTTTTTCTGTGCCACCTTTCTTTTCATCTGTATCAATTTACAGCTTTGTAAGGGATGGAAGAAGTTTTCTTTTTGAATATGTTTTTAGTCTGAACTAGCAGCCTGCATGCTTTTTATGGTCAAGTGAACAAACAGATACCACTAAAGGAATTGTTCCTCTTAAACCAGAATTAGATCAGATGAACTGCCACTCAATGGTGCCCCTATTGGGTATAAGAACTTGGGATGACACACACTAATGTGAATGTCTGGCATGTGGGATGTTATAGAACTACCAAAGATGTGAAACCTAGCTTGCATTGCTTTATAGTTATATATTTTTTGCAGAGGTTTCACAGAATCACAGAATATTCTGAATTAGGATCACAAGGATCACAGAGTCCAGGTCTCAAGTAAATGGTTCATATGGGGACTGAACTCCAACCTTAGTGTTATTAACACCAGGCAATCGAGCTCAAGAAAAGATGGTGCAAATAGGAAAATATCCTGAGACACAGGCAGGAAGTTCTACAGAAATAATTTCAACGAGTTAGTGAGTAAGTAAGAATTTCAAATAATGTGAGCTTTCATTGCTCTGACATGGGTTTTAGTACATGACTTTTGAAAAGCGGATTCATTTTCTTGTGGGCTCCACCCTCTTCTCTGTAAAACAGGCAGTGGAAAACAAGCAAAATAAATCATCTGCACTTGCACATTTTGACTCACTGAGAAAGGCAAAGCTTACAAAAAAACCCCAAGAAACACAATGTGATCAGTTAATTCAGGACTGTATGTTAGTGCATTACTCCAGAGGGACAATTACTTTAAATCTGGCACTACTTCAGTTTCACAGTCCTTGACTTTCTTTGAACTTAACCTTTTAGCAGGAGCGTTTTTTCATTACTCAGTCCCTTCTAATCCTGCCCTGTGCACAGACGGTGCTCTAGCAGTCTCTAGCATCAGTGGCGGGAGGCGCCAGGGCCGGCACTTACCCCTGGAACGCCCCGGGATGCTGCGCTCGCATGCTAAGCAGCAACGACCGGCAGGGTGCCTTCCTCCCCGGCTCAGGGACGGCCACCTCTTCGTGCAAGGGCAGGGGATGGAGGGTGGCTCCCCGCCCTCCATGTCTAGGATCGGGAACAATACCCAGGGCATGAGCCGCTGCCATCGTCCCGCAAGGAGCACTATTGGCGGCCCCAGGTTTCCCCACCGCCCATCCTGCCGCTGCCGTAACATTGACCTGACACTCGTGTGCGTTCGGCTGGCGTTGGCAGCTTGCCATTTTTCTCCTTTGGAAGAGGGAGATGGAAGAAATAAGAAAATCGCCCCAAGCTAGCCAGCGATTTGGCCGCAACGCGGGGCGATCACGGAGCGATGGGAGAGTGCCGCAGTCCGGCCCCCCCGGCCCGGGCCCTCCCCGCCCGCGCCCCCTGGAGGGCGGGCCAGCCTCACAGGCCTCGCCCTCTTCCCCAGATCAGCCAATCGCATCAGTGAATGGGCGCGGCCCTTGGTCACCATAGCCAATCAGCGCCGCGGATGACACAAAGTGGTGCTCTTTGCACGCGCTTTAAAGGCCGAGAAAAACTGGCAGCACCGGAGCCCAGTCAGAGCGGGGAGGGGCGTGGCCGGCTCGGCCTTCTGCCCAATGGGAGGCCGAGGCGGTGGTGCGGGGCAGGCGGGGGGAGAGTGGCAGCAGCCTCACCCAGTAAGAGAGCCAGACTCGCCGCGTACCCCCGCAGCGCGGACCAATGGGCGCGGGCGGTGGGCGGGGCGGGCTGTCCGTGCCCGGGCTCTGGATTGGGAGCAGGGCAGGAGCCGGGCCGGGCCGGCAGCGTGTGCAGCGCTGCACGAAAATGCACTCGGATGCCGCCGCTGTCAGTGAGTAGCGCCGGGGCCGGGCCCGGGCCCGCCGCTCGCCCCGCTGCCCGACCGAAAGAACCGCCAGGCTGGGGGTGGCTTCTCTTGCCTCTGACCCGTGAGGCTTGGCCGAGCACGCCACCGGGACTCCCGATGCCGGGGAAGGGTTCAGGCCCACGGGTGCGGGGCCGCGGCGGAGCGGGGAGGTGTATGCGTGCCTGGCGGTGGGGCCCTCGCGGGTCAGCGTGAGTCCCGCGGTTCTCGGCGCGCTCCCCCGGGGGCCGGGGGCGGAGCGGGCGGGGGCAGCAGCACCGGAGAGGGCCGGGGGCGCTCGGAGGGTGTGACGCAGTTTGCCCATCCCAGCTGGTGAGCGGGTGAGACTGCGGCCGGCCCTCGTGGCCGGCGGTGAGAGAGCCGGGATTGCCGAGGGGAGCGCGGGCCGCGGAGCTGCGTGTGTAAGGGAAGACGGGCGGAGGTAAATTCAGCGGGTTCCGCCGGGCCGGTGCGGGAGAACCGGGCTGCTTGTGCGGGGGACTGGAGCCGCGGCGCATGGTGGGAGGTGAAGTCCCTGCGGCGGCGGCCCCACGCAACGGGGCGGCGGGAGGTGGCCTGGCGGACTACAACTCCCAGCGGGTCCTGCGGCGGCGCGGCGCGCTGTCCCCGCCCCGCGGACCCTCGGCCGGCCCCGGCCGCCCCCCCTGGGGAGCACGGGGGCATCGCGCCGCCTGTTTTGGAGGAGCGTAGCGAGGGCTTTGTCTCCGCAATAGTTTCAGGCTGTGCGTTCCGAGCAGCAGGGACCGCCTGCTGTAGACGGGTTGCGTGGTGCAGGGGGTCACGCATCTGCGTGGCCGTGGGGTGGCCGGGGTTCAGGGATAGGCACCGTCCGCTGCAGAGACCTGGCTGTCGTGCCGAGCACAAAGCTGTCCTGCTCAACGACGTCCCTGTGAAAGCTCCCAGGAACGTGTTCTCCCTGCGAAAGGATTTGCAGCTCCGAGATGCTTTATTAGTGTAGGACTTGCTTGTGGGAAAGATAATGAAAATTGAAGCTTTGATCATGCATTATTGAATGATGGTCCGACTTTTGGACAAAGTCCTGAAAGCAGTGGTGGAAAGAAATGCTGCATAATGCCTGGATTTTCTTGAATCCTCCTGTGTCTCTCAGAATGAGATCTCGTACAGGGGCAGCCTGGTAAAGGCTCTAACTCATAAGATTATATCATTTTTTAGTGGTTCTGGTTTATTTTACCTTTATATTTAGGGGTTGTTATGTGTTGGCGATGAAGGCTGCCATTAAAGCAGGAATGATTGCCTCATCTTAGAAATAGAAGGATCATTATTCTAGAAAATGCCTTCTATTCAGTGTCTTTTGTCATGTGCCCTGTCAAAAAAATTGCAGGTCCTCATTATATACACGTGTGAGTTACAGTTACAAATATTCCAGGGCTCCCTCATGTAGGATGATTAGGCGACATAGTAATTTTAAAATTTTTTAAATTTCAGTTTTACTTCAGAAAACAGTAAGAGTAGTCTGCCTCAGCCTTCAGGTGTTACTGGCTTTTCATTAAAAATGTGCTATGGAATGATCAGATCTTACACCTCCAATTTTTTTTTTTTTAGCTTATATATGTGTTATTTTAAATAGATATTTTTTCCCAAATTAACTAATTTCATTATCTGTAGCTTCATAGTGGTTGAGGTTTTTTCATTGATCTAAATGCTTGAAGTAAGAAGTGTTCATAGCATAGTTTTGTACATACAGAAGCTGGCTTATGGTAGTCTCTTGACTGAAGGTTTATTTTGAGCCATTTTATGATCTTTCTTAGATCTTTATCTGGTTTTATGATATAAACTCCATTAATATGTTTTTGCTCAATCTCAGTTTTACTTTCTGAATACACACCTTTATATGAGGAAATCAACTTTCCTTTTTTCTATTGAAGACGTTGGCTTGAAAGTTTCTTGTAGCTCTTGTAGCTATAATTGGAAAAGCCTTCTCTGTATAAGACCATGTAATAGGTTGAATTAGGCAGGTAAAGTTTTTTTTTTTACTGCTTCTCTTCATTCTGTTGTATCCGGGTGAGCTCTTATTTGTGTAATTGCAGTGCTTCATTTAAATTTATTTTTGTCTGAGTACTTTTTGTGCTCTTAGTGAATTATTAATCCTGTGTTTTCTTTAATTCCCTTCCTCCCACACTTTCTTTGCAGGTATTGGAAGCAAAGACTTTGGGCTTTTTCAAAGCATTAGTTCCTAGTTTTGTTTGTGTCTTCAAGCAGAAGATAACTCACTTAATTTGTCTGTCTTGTGCTTGCCAAAAAGCCTAGCATTAGGAAGTACAGTACATCCTGTGAAAGTGTTCATCTCTTGTATCCAGTTTAAATATTAGAGCATTTAATAGTGTGGTTATTTCTTCTACAGGAACTAAGACTATTTAACAAGGGCTTGAAGCAGAACCCTTAATTTATATGTGCCAGCATTTTTGTTGTGCTGTCCAATTAAATCATTTTATTTAGAATCATGGTCTGATGTTAAATGGAATTTTTACTTTTGGCTCATAAAGAGATGGAAATAACTACCAGTTCATTCAGTGGGGGGCGTGTGTATATACATATAAAATTGTGTGTATATAGATGGTTCTATATATTTATATAGAGTTAGAGCTGCAAGGCTTTAGCTTGTCCTGGGGAACTGACTGGTGTGGCACCCTTGATGCAGGTGTGTCGCTGCATAGACTCTGGGGCTGGGTCTGCTGCTCATTAGCTGTAGATTACTGCTTCCCTTGATCTGTTGGTAAAGTGGTTTGTAGGAGCACTCTCTAATCCACTCAGTCAAATGTACCTGGGTTAGCTCTTGCCACTTACTTGTCTTAAACTGACAGGTTGATTTTTTGCCTGAAGTGGGTTAGGGAATGTGACCATGGCCTGTGCTGCTGGCAGAGCTGTGGGGTCAGCAAATTTTGGCAGGGAGGAAGAAGCAAGCAGCTGGGACAGTGATGCTTTTGACTGGCATAGCTGTTCATAGGCTGGTGCAGCTCCGTCGTGAGCCACATACCAGATGCGCACGGTGCTGGACACCCTCGTAGCCGGTGCTCGACAGGGTTGCATTTCTGCTGAATTAGCTAGAGCACAAGATACAAAGTTTGTATTAGCTATAGCCCTTTGTAGGATGCCAGATGACACCTGGCATGAAGTTAAGAGTAATGCTTGTCCATCCGCAGACAA
>JAYDZK010000202.1:45566775-45587497 GCA_034509185.1 Euphonia xanthogaster | reverse complement strand
CTGTCTGTCCATCTGCAGAGAACACAGTGCAGGAGCAGGAATGTGGAGGAGTGAGTGCAGTGTCTGAAAACAAACTGTGCACTGCTTCTCTCCCCCTTCACTCTCAGGACAAGTCTTAAAGGTGCAAAACTTATTATTCAGCATAAACAGAACAAGATGATTGGGGATAAAAGCATCATACAGTCAACCAAGGACAAGCTCTCGGGTCATGGCAGCCAAGGATGCAAAACTAGCTCACTGACACTTGTTTGAATTAATCTGACTAAGTGTTAGACTGGATGAGCGCTTTCCATCATTGGAAGCAGATGTATGCACCAGAAGCCCACTTAGTGTTAGGTCTTTGCTATGTAGCACAAAACACCCAACCAAAATCACCCCCTCCCAGGCAAACCCAAATCCTGCCATAAGTCAGTTGTGCAGAGTATTTTATCCTACATGTTAGTATAGGAGAATTAGCCTAGCTCTTATTTGTTCAATTTGAGGTCAGTGAAAATGTATTCAAACTAAAGTAGCAGTTACGCAAATTTTGCGCTGATTAAATTGCTCTAAAATTCTCAACTTTAAACTGCTGTAGATCTTTTTGTAAACAAGCCTTCAGATTAGGATACTCCAAAAACACCTAGGTAGAATAAATATTTGTTCCTATGGGGGCAGAAAAGAATTATGCTTTTTCCTATCCATGTAGCATGCAGTGATCTTAAAATATTTTGTTGCAGTAGTCATTCTGAGTGGTAATACCAAATGTTGAGTTGAATGTAAATGTTTACCTCTAAATGATTTTAGAGTACATATAGTAACTCCTACCATATTTTGTTGCTTGGGTTTGGGTTTTCTGTAGGGTTTTTTATTTACTAGCTTAAGTCAGTCTGTGTTTTGCTTCATAACATTTGAGGCTGTTGTGTTTGCAAAATTTACACAAATTTGCAACTGTGGGTTTTGGATACTGCTGGTGTCAGCAGTAGCTCTGAGCTTGGTGTGGTTCTGGGTGCAGGTGGGCAGGAGAAGCATTCTACAGTATCATGTCTTTAGCTTTAATGGCTAGGTCCTGATGCTCCTCCAGATAGGTTGGATCATCCCATCTAATTGTCTGTCCTTACTTTCCAAGCTGGAATTCACTTCTGTTTTCCTTACTTTCTGAATCATGCCCTTTATTTGACCACACCAAATCAAGGTAGACCCTGCTTTTCCAGCCTGTTCTCTGCCTCCCTTGACCCAAGGCTTGTTGTCCCATGATGGACTGGGAGAAAGGATTCTTCTGCAGGTTGGCCCTGGTATAGGGTGTCACTGCCTGCAGGGATACAGCTACAGACACACTGGAAATAGATTTTTAATCCTATCTTTGACAGGAATGCAGAGTCAGCTCCTGTCTGCTGTGTGCTGCAGTTTGGGATTCTTAGTCCTCAGGTGTGTTGTTAAGTTTTTTCTGCCTTCTGTATTTAGTAATGAATACAAAAATTTTGCTTCCTGAACATGAGTGTTGAGGGCTTTCGCAAAATGTAGGTTTCAGATCTGAACTTCTAAGTTCATTAATCAATTCATCATTCATCAATATAAATTGTGTTGCTGTTAGAATAATTCTGGAAGTAGACTACAGACTATAAAATGGTATATTTTGTAGAAGATTAAATGATTCTTTTTTGAGTAAGTAAAGTTTATTTGAAGCTAACTAAGACAACAGAACTTTGAACTATTATTGCCAGTACTACTACAAGTTTTTTTTTCTATCTCTGTTACTTGAAGGCAAGGAAAACAATTGAATAAAAACCTAAGCATGCTATTTTAATTTTTAGCTATGAGTTTTCCTGATGTGTGTTTTCTGTTAATTTTTTTTTCTGAGAAGTTTGCAGTTGTATCTTAGTAGTAATAAGAATTACTACTATGTTTTAACTACTGCCATTCCTATATTTAAATTTTAATATTGTATATATGGCATATCTGTTAGGGATAACTATTTTAGACCTACTGTTAAAGTGAGATTTTGTATAGGTTTTCTATTTGCTTGAAAAAATTAGCAGCTTTTAAAGGAAACTTGGAGTCAGCTGATCTCATTTACTACTATTGTTGATTTCTTACTAGGTTTTTAATAGATTTTACTGCACCTTGTAGCTGTGTTTTGTCCAAGCTTTAAATTTCCACAGCAGGAACTAAGTTAAAGGTTTTGTTTAGGCAGGTACTTTCTTTGTGGGTTTTTCTCTTTTTTTTCGTTTGGTTGGTTGTTTTTATTTTTTGGGGGGGGGAGGGGTTTGGGTTTTCAGATGTTCATTCAAATAGTTTGGCAGCACATTGCTCCTTCTGATAAAAAAAATAAAAAATTGGGATTTGACCTTTAAAGTTCTTTCATTTCAAATAGGAATGCAGAGTATTTGAGTCCAGTTTACCTGTATACTTTGCTTATATTTAAGATACATGGAGTTTTTTGGTTTTCTGTATTGTATTTCATATGTGCATTAATGAGAGGGTGTAGAATGTTTTTTCTCTAGTTTGTTATGGAAGCAAGCCCAGCTAGCTCTTGTTTCTTTTACCTCTCTGTAACTCTCAGGTCCATAGTTTAAACCTTAACCTATAATATTCTGAAAAATATTTTTAAACTGTTTTCTTTTTAATTTTCAGTTGTATATGATTGTGACTAATTGACTAACCCAGCCTTTAACCCTTAACATTGTGTTAATCACACACTGCAGACAACATTTAAATTCCATGAAACTAGGTTGTCTCTGTCATTTCTTTCCTTTCTGCGTTCTGGATTTACAATTATTTTTACTCAGATTTTTTTTTTTGCCATAACATTCTGAATCACTGCAAAGTATTTAATAGCATTTGGAATTTTCATTGCTTCAGACCTCACTGAAGATCATCTACCTTTTGCATGAAAAATAATTTAATCAACAAAATGCGTATGCTTGTTTTACATATACCCCTTAAAGTCATAGTAAACTTTCCATATATCATCTTCCAATATTTACATAGCAAGCAGATTTCCTTCTTCTGATTCGAGGTCAATGAACTGTGTGGTATGTCAGAATCTTAGAATGGCTTGAATTGGAAGGGATCTGAAAGATAATCTCGTTCCAATCCCCCTGCCGTGGGCACCAGTACCTTCTACCAAGACCAGGTTGCTCAGAGCCCCATCCAGCCTCACACTTCAGGCTTGGGGCATCCACAGCTTCTTTGGACAGCCTGTGCTAATGTCTTACCACCCTCACAGTAAAGAATTTCTTACTAATAGCTAATCTAAACCTACTCTCAGTTTGAAGCCATTCTTCCTTGTCCTGTCACTACATGCTCTTCTGGAAAGTCCCTCTCCAGCTTTCTTGAAAGTCCACTTAAAGTACTGTAAGTGCACTTAAAGTGGTATGAGGTCTCTCTGGGGTCTTCTGTTCTCCACACTGAACAAGCCTAGCTCTCAGCCTTTCTTCACGGGAGTGGTGTTCCTCCCGTTGTCCTTTGTGACCTTACTCCAACAGGTCCATGTCCATGCTAAAGGCCCCAGAGCTGGATGCAGTTTCTGTAGGAAAAAAAGTTCAGAGCAATTCATGTGCTTTGAATCTCTTGTCTTCAGGTGAAAAATAGCTTCACATGTGGTGGCATTATTTGTGTCAAGCTCATAGAACCAGCTGTGGAGTGTGCAGCTTCATGTGATGTGTCACTCCTCTCGTGGTGGCCCTGGGAGGGACAGGTGGATTAATGGAACACATTGCTGCTGCCACAAGAGACTGTTGTGCTCCCACTTTGGAAGACCTTTTCTGTTTCTTCCTCTAACTCAGCTGGTGTTGCAGCTCCTTGGTGATCTTTTTCAGAGCACTGGGATGGCAGCATTTATTTATTCTGTGGATAAGATTCCAAGTGTAGTGGGCTGACCAAGGGGATCAGCAACAACTTTGGAGGCTACATAAGCATGTGTTGAAAGTTCTGGAAGTGGAGGGGAGAGAGTGTGTTCCTAAAGAATACAGTTACAACCAGCTGTCCAATTGCTTGCCATCTTGACCACTGTTGATCAGTGCTATTTTTGCTAATTTCCCAGATAATGTTATTTGAGCATGGGAGGTCTAAGTTTTTGGATTTTGTTTCTTAAGAAAACCAATTTTTTTCAAAATAGGCTTTTTCACAGTGGCATAGAATACTTTGCATATCATTCTTGAAATATAGATAAAGCAAACACTGACTCACTGGCCAATTCAGAGAATAACCTGAACTGTAATTTAATTTCTCTAATTTAATGGGTGCTCCTTGCATTTGCTTTTCTAACTGTAAAAGAAACCTGTTTTCAGTTTTAGGTAATATCCCTACACGGCGTAAGCTTCTCCTGTGAAAGCAAGAAAACTTTGGACTCTGGTCCTCCATATTCAAATGGTGGATGGTGTGATATCAGTTGTGTTAGAACTGGAAAATATATTTGTATAACCCTGCTAAGTCCATCGTAATTATGGATCCTATTTCTGAAGCAGCAGCTTAAAATTGTACAGATATTTCCAGTGGAGGTGTAAAATATACTGGCATGAACTATGTGTTTTAAAGTGCCTAGGAATGTTTTGTTTCAAAGGTGATACCTATATATATAATCCTAATGTTAGTGCATTTTTTCAACGATTTGAAGAGTGCTATCTAAAGTTCATATTAGATTAGAATAAATAATATTTGCGTAGTGTTCTCAGCTTCTTACCTCTGGATATAACAGGTTTCTCTAACCACTTATGTTCTTTGTGGATTTTAGGCTAAGCAGCAAGGGAAACTGTAAAATTCATATTCCAGAAAGCTTAATCTGATCTGCCAGTTAACAAATCTAATCTTATCTTTTAATCTTGTCCTCCTCAGAATGGCTTTTATGTTCCCTGTTATCCTCTTCCCTGTTTGCCCCCCTCTCCTTTTGTTTTTTCTCATTGCTTTATATTGAATTGAGGATTGACTAAGAAACTCAGGATTATTTTTTTCTTGCAGAATGGTTCTGCTTAGTATTGTTTGACTAGCAAAAATGGAACTTTATTGAGCTCTTAATGCAGGAAAAACTCTTAGCACCCTGTTGAAGGTTCAAGAGCTTCCTATTGTAGCTTGGTAAAAAGATCTGGATTGTCTTTGACTTTGTATATACGAGGTTGACTAAAGCTGGAAATTCCATCTCTGGTGCTTCTGAGTTAGAGCCCTTGTATTGCTGTGGTGGACTGGGGGCAGCACCTTAAGAAATAGGTAGCAGTTAATTAAATGGTACTCTGGCTAACATAATGAATAAAATGTATCACTCCTAAAAGTATCTTTTTTTTTTTTTTCATTCACTGTGACAAGAGAATTCCACAGTAATGTGTGTAACAAGTTCACTTAGAGCAGGCAGTTTCTTCAGTTCCACTTGTTAACTTCATAGCGGTGTGCTTCACTGACTTGGCAGTCGGATGTTTAATGATGACTCTTGTTTATCTGGGTCATCTTAAGTGTATCTTGAGAGCATTCCTTTGAAATGCTCTGGATGGAAATAAGGGAGTTATTTTTTTGACCTTACTTGTATCTTGCATCAGCTGCTGGGCAAAGCCAAATTAAATGTCTCATATTAGAAATGCTTTAGTGCATTAGCTGGGTAGTGATGCTAGGCACATACAGAAGCTTTGCACATATAGAAGAAGTTTGCTTGGAATACTTTGCTTATCATACAGTACATTTCTCTAGAGTGTTTTGGCACACGAGCTCTAGTGGGGTAGCTAATTTATTTTTAGTTTAAATGGAGATACTCTGTAGTAGTTGGCTGTCTTTAAGCCCTCTCGGCTGGTTTGTGTTCAGTTTCTGAGATTCTTTTTGGTTTGTCTGCTGTCTAGCTGGATCTCAGCTGTTCTTTTGTAAATTACTTACTTTCCAGTTTTGTTCTTGCCACATTCCTAGCCAAAATAGGGAATTCAAAAGAATAGAGAAAAATTAGTTTCTTGCTCTTTAGCAACTGAAGCAAACTCAAGTGTTTTATATTTGGAGCGTGGAAGCACAATTAACATCTATGCTATGGCTTCTTCCAAGAAGTGGCAGAATATTTCATTATTTCATTATCAGTTTTTTTGGCTCTTGTCTTAACAGCTGCTGTATTGTAACCTTTGGTTGGTTATTAAAAAGCCATGTTTCAATTGTGCAAGTGTATTCTAGTGACTTATTTTTGCAAGGAAGTTAGTATAAAGGCAAGTACGTGTGTATTAATAAAATCAGACTTTTTTAAGAACTAGGATTTTTATTAATGATTTTTAGAATGTTGCACGGTACTTAACTTGGTTTTGGAATAGATGAAACAGAAGGACTGGGTAACATGGAAGTTATAATGATTCCCAATATCGGGGAGAAAAAAAAAGTTGTAATTTTTTTTTTATTCAGCTATAGTTAGCTATATTTCTGTTCTGCTGAGGGTCATCCATGCCTTAAGAAAAATACATATGTAGGATATCTTTTTGCAAATTTCAGTTGTTCTACTCAAGTTTGAAAATGTCAGTGCTGAAAAAGTTGAGATTACTTTTAGTTTGTAGTTCTGTGATGATTTTATTAAATAGCCAGAATGTAGGAAGATCACGACTGCTGCATTTGGAAACCAGAAATTTAAAACCCTTTTTTTTCCCTCTCCTCTAGATTTTCAACTGAATTCTCATCTATCAACACTGGCAAATATTCACAAGATTTACCACACCCTCAATAGGCTGGTAATGACTTGCCATTTTCTCTTAGCAGAGTAGCTAGGGCTTTGGTCCAGAATATTTCATGACTGAAATCATTAAGTGATTACATTCTAAAAATTAGAACTGCCTTGTTGTATGAAAGGCTGTTGGGTTTGAATTGGTGAAGAGATAAGCAGTATTAGTAAAAGGTGAAAGATTATACTCCAGAGGTCAGAGTGGAGTTTGAACTTTGTTTGAACATTGGATTTCGATGTTGCCTCATACAAGAAGTTTTCTTGGATACATTAAGTGATGGTAATCATCATGGTTACCCAGTTTCTTGCAGTTCTTCTGGAAAACGTATTGAATGAGCAAGCTGTCCTTTCACACCCATGCAAAAAGTGAAACAAGGTTTTTGTGAAGACTCTTCCTGCTTATGTGCTGTGTATTTACATTTCTTTTATTGCAGCCATAGCTGGAAATGGTGACACGGCTTCTGTGTGTACACTGCAAATTTAGTGGAAAAGACCCTGCCTGAAGAAGGGGGTAAACTTGTTTCCAAGGTTTCAGTTGGTTTTTAATCAGTTTCCTTTAGAACACATATGTATGTTTATCCTTAAGCAAAGCCATTTCTGTGCAAAGTGGTAAATTCAGTCTTTCTAATATTGGTGGAATTATTCAGTAAAATAATGCCACTTCCCCACCTGATGGGTAGTTATTTCCACTCTTGAAATAATTTGATATGTTTTTGATTGAAAAAACCTCGAAAATATTTATCAAATTCAATTTACTTGAACTTTTTAGATAAATTTGCAAGTGTAACGTTTTAGGTAAATATGAGCTGTAAAACACAAAGTCTACAATCTTAGGTAGATGATCCTTAAGTAATTAGGATGAATATTAATATCAAGTAAAAGTTAAAAATAGTACAGAAGAATGAAGATCACTGTCTTGTTTAACTGTGTCATTCCTGTTTCTTGCAGAATCTGACGGAGGACGTCGGTCAAGACGATCACCAGACAGGTATTTAATAGGGATGGAGTAAAAATAGATTGAAACAGTTTAAACGCACTTTATTAAACAAGTCTCTCTGACATAACTGAAAATGATGTTTTAGAAGGCTAAAGGAGTTCTAGGAAACAAGTGCCTGGTTTTTTTTAGTTTTTTTCAAAATAGATGTTTGTGCTTTTAATTTATTGAATTATGAAGGACTTGAACAGGTGTCAGCAGTATCTGTAATTTTACTGTCTCTTAGTTTAGAAGACTAATGAAAAATTTCTCTCACTCCTGGGGCTCAACCTGATGGGCCACAGAATATCCATGTTCTTACAGTGTTTTAAGTCTTGAAAGAGATTGAATGAGAACAGAGCAGAAGCAAGACATCTTCTGGCTGTTGTGATGCCTGTGACCGAGTTTAAATGCTGTGCTCCAAACAAACAGCTTTTTCCTTGACTGGTTCTGATGCAGTTATTTCTGTTTCTGGTGCAGATTTTCAGTCAGTGTCTGAGTACTATCTATTTTTGAGTTCATATCTGTCTTTTGTTCCATAAAGTGTCACCATTTTTTGAGGCCTTCTTCTCAGGTGCCTAGTACCAGCTTCCTGTCATTCTTGATTTGTCAGCATTTGAGCTTTGTGACTTGATGTTTTCCAAGAGTTCTTACCTCCTTTTGCACTGCCTTCAAGTGATCACTCACTCAGCAGAACTATTCTTTAAAACTGACCATGTCTATCCTACCATCTGACTCAAAGCTTTTTCACTATCCTCAGGTGGTGGCTATATTTGCTGATGTTACCTTGAGCATTTAGGAAAGTGGGGAGAGCTGTCAGCTCCTCTTGGAGATTTCTGGCACACACTTAAAAATCTAGCACACTCAGCCTAGAGCAATGAGAAGAGATGCATAGGACTGCATTGCTTGGGATTGGACAGAGCTCACTTAGCGATTATGCACCCTCCTCTTGACAGCAGCAGGTCACTTTGTTTCAAGCTTGAACTCTTCCCCTAGCCACGAAAGGCTTCTCTGAAATACTTTCCTTTAGTGTAGTTAGTGATTTGATACTTGAAATTAGCTCATTATGTAAGTGAAAAGCCTCTGAAAAAGAGGTTGTGACTTTTTTAAAAAGATAGTTGAAGATGGTTAGAGATTTTAATGTCCGTATTTTAGAATTGATGTCCTCTCCCATCTTGTGATGGAGACTTGGAATTTTCTCCTATGTGTCCCAGGTGCTCTAAACTGAACAGCTACATACTGATTTCCTGTATGAAATGTGCTCTATAATCTCTGTTTGCTCTTTATCACCAAGACCTGTTGTGAAGCTTTGAGGTAGTCCCCTTCTGTCACTAATTAGTATGTGTTGGTGTACTTGAGGTATTTGGAATTTGTCTTACCTCTTGCCTAGCACTTCTGTCACAAAGTATAAGAAATTAGCCTTGGTGCTCTCATTACCTCTATTGGAAGGTACTTGAGCATGTTACCATTAGTGTCAGTACAAAACTGCTCATCAAAGCCAGTATCCTATTGCCTGCACACTGTTGTTAGAATTAAGCTGTTTCAAAAGTGTAAGTGTGCCTGTTGAATGAGTTGGGGCACAAAATCCCAGTAAAGAGTGCATTTTTTTTGCAATAGTTGTAAAATAGTTGTAAAACCTTTCAAACCAGAAACAAATATGAAATGGAAACCAAAAGTAAAGGTTGATAATGCCAGGTTGCCTCCTCATCTTCAGATATTGTTTCCACTGTTTCTTATGCTTCTGCCTTGTTTTATGTCTCCTTATAGGAAGAGATGAAGCCCAAATGTTTGCATAAGTTCCAGGCATGTTCAGTTGAAATATGTGTTTGATTTGACTCAAATGAGGATAAATACACATGCAAGGAGCTATTTTGGCCATCATGAATATAGTACAGTGAGGTCTTCTGTTTCTGTTTTGTATGGAATTTGACACTTCTGAAACATCTTACTTGGAGAGACTCACTTAAATCTATAGAGTTGCTTTTGAAAATTGTTTGATTTCAATGTGCCTCAACTTGTGGAACTTCTGTTTTCCAGTAAGAAGTTGTCAAGACCTATTAATTTTGTTGCACAATTTATAGAACTGTATAGGTGCTGTAGATTTTAGATTCTATGTCTAGAACTCATTTGAAAGTCAGATTAAGAGCTATTTCAAAAGGTTTGAGTGTTGCCAAACCCATGTCAAGGTTTTTTATAGTTGTGAGATTATTTTAACCCTAAATCTTTTGGCCCAGGCCTTATTCTTAAAGATTGCTGTTCATTTTCTGACATAATTATCTGGGTTATTGTCATCAGGTCGTGGACTTTGTTTTTGGGATGACTTAATGTATGTGTATCTAAATTGGATTGGGATTTCTAAAAGCTATTTTTAAAATATCTTGGTTTTAGGTTAATATTTATTAATAATAGTGTTAACTTTTAAATGCATATCACATTTACTTCAAAGCAGTTGTTTGTAAGCTAACAAAAAATGTCTTGGACATCTAAATTACTTAGAAGCAAGTTGTATCTTTTCTAAGTATTAGCCAGATTTCCTTTCTGAAACCAGACCTTAAAACACCAAGGAGCTACAGGGAAGTGGCAGTTTCAAAATTCCCTCAGTGATTTGAGAACTAAGATGAATCTTGTTTCAAAATTCTAGTCCCCTATGATGATTGCAGTCTCATGTGCTGTAATTCATTATGCATATCTGTCTGAAAAATAAGATAGACTTCAAATGTGTCATGGGCTTTGCCTTTTCACCTGTTTGTAGGTGTAAGAACAGCAGGCATTCAGATTCTGCAAACAGTTTCCTTTTCTTTTAGTATGTATATGCATTAACTTGGAAAACTCTCATTTGAAATAATAGTTGTTTTTCTGTTATAACTACAAATCTAGAAGCTTGTGCATGATTTGGTCATTAAATTGTGACTTACTTATCCAGACTAAAAAGTCTTTAAAAGTATGCTTCTTGTTGTCACCTGGCTTGTTTAAAACAGTGAGGTAACCTCTTCAGCAAAAAGAAGGCTTCAATGCGGTTCATGAATCTTTGGAGGGGGAGAAATTGCTTTTGCCTCTGCTGGTTTTTTCTTTTGTTAGATTAGAGAAGAAACCCCTCTTGAGTCCAGAGCAATTCTTTAGTGTGGAATTCAAGACAGAAATGATTTTTCCTTTTGCAACAGGATTGCAAGTTGTTTAATGTTTTGATGAGTATCTTCGCTTTCTCATCTTGAGTCTGAACACTGATGATTGTTAACTGTGCTTGTGGTCATCTTGTTGCATTATTAAATGATCAGCTGTATCTTCCCAATTGCTTCAGCATTCACAGTTTCTAATTATTTTTCCTTTGAAGCATTCTTCTACTGAAGCATCAGAAGAGCAGGACTCCTCACAGGCTTTAGCTAGAGAAGGTGAAAGTGCCATGCCTGTAAATCATTTCCATAGGGACACAGCTTGTAGAGTTCTTCTTTATTGACTTTTTTTCTTTTGTTTATTCTGGTTTTGTTGCTATTCTAGGACTGTTCCTCCCTTGTGGGTTTTATTTTATATGTTATTTTAAATTTCTCAGGGTGAATTTTAGCTCTTGAATTGATACTTCCCTTTGGAATCTTTGTCTCCTGCAAATTTGGAAGTATTCAATAGGATGTTTGGCAAACAGCATTTAAACTTGACAGGCTTTTGGCTGGTGGTGGTCTATTCAGCAGCCATTTGGAGGCTCTACCTTGCAAATGCTACATTAAAGTGTCAAAAAACCAGTGAGAATTAGGAGGCTTCTGCCAATCTGGAGTTGAGGCCTAGGAGTGAGAAACTTTGAAGATAATCACATCAGCAAAGCTGCACTTGGTAAGTAAAATTCTGTCAAATTTGCATGTAGTCAGAGGTAGCTGCACATTTGTTTGCAGATGGTCAGACCTTTGGGAGAGAAATTAGTTGTGCACTGCTAGACCTAAAATTACATTTTGAATTAGAAAGCTCTGTGTTGGAAAGGTTAATATTGCTATTTAGTGAGCTGTATTGTAAATTAAGAAATTGAAGGAGTTCACAGTTAAAAAACCCAAATTAATAATTTTTAGCTTTACATGAAAATGAAATAAATATTCTGCTGCTGTTTCAGAGAAGTTATAACGGCCCTTCAAATTTAATACACCAATTTTAATAACAAAAGAAATGCTTTGAAAGTAAAATCCTTACACTGTGTTTTTTAGTAGTTTAGAGATTATTCATCAGCTAGTCTAGTGACGACTTGCTCCAAACCTCAGTTATTAAGATGTTAAGTCTTGGAAAGCATTTGCAATATGTTTGTCCACCTGGTGTCTGTGTGCTCTCAGTGTGTGAGGGCAGTGTATGTGTGCATTTAAACCTACCAATTTCTGAGCTGTCTCTTTTCTTCCCTTTTCTGTGCCTTTGAGAGCTGCAACTAGATACATTCAAACCAAAAAGGATACAAGTTTTTTATAGGAGTCATTGGAGAAATTGGGTTGTAGTGAATTGTGATCAGTTTAAGTCTTCAAAACAAGTTCACCAATCATCTTGAAAACATTCTATCATTTAAGGAGGCAAAGAGTCCAAGCAGGAATTCTTGAGTTCAATTCTTTGGTTTGTATGGGGTTGCAGGTCTGACAAAATGATTTCTCTGTTCTATAACTGCTTTTTTTTACTTTTATTCATTTATTTTTATCTTTTGCTCTGCTTCTTTTGTCACAGAGGCCTTGCATATTTCTTTTCAAAATCAACTGACCAGTAAACTGCACAAATTTGTGGGGGGTGAGGGGGATGTATATTTTTTTTTCTTGCATTTTACCAGCATCCTGCCTGTGTCTATCACAAATGGATTTTTACTTTTTTAAAAGAAAGGCACTTAAAAGCAATATATTTGCTCTAAAAGGAATGAGATAGCTACAGGTTATACTTAAGCAAATGCATATTTACCAAAAAGAGGTGTTCACTATCACATTTTCATTTATTAAGTTCAGTGTGTGTCTTAAGTCTGTTTGCTCTTTCTAGCCATCTGTTGAGTTCTGCTGTCATCTTAGGTGTTTTTAGTCTGTGTAGGCTTTCAAAAAATACTTACTGGCAGAGTCTTTACAAATTTGTTCTGAAAGATAAAGTATCACAGGTTCAATAACTTACGAGAATAGAGTTTTTCAGTATCATCAATGTGCAGGCATAATCAGATGGAACAAGTAACATTCAGCAGGTCAGGTTTCTTAGTTTGTTTAATTTGTAAAATGCCTTGGGTGTGCTCAGAGTTTTTTATGGTCTGGCTTACCTGTTTCAAATATATCTGATACTGTTGAGGAGAAAAGAAATACTATTGTCACTAATTCATTTTGTAATGTGTTGTGGCCAGTGCTTCTAGAAGTATGTTCTTCTGACACAGCCATTATGATTTTTTTTTGTGGTAATGGTTTATGGAGCATAATACTTGCAAGTTTTTTGATTATTAGTTAAATTGTAATTTAAATTTACAATGCTGTTAATTCTCTTTCAAAAAGACAGTGTATGGCCATACTCTTCTGGGACAATAATGGGGGGGGAAGTTTTAGGATTAAAAAAAAAGAATATATAGGATGAATTTTTTGAATTGGAGAGTTTCTTGAACTAGAGAGATTAATTTTCTTCTTAATAGATAGAAATGAATATAAAGATAAGACCAAAGAAGGCATACTTAGTGCAAAAGCTTTGTTAGTTATAACCAGATTAGTTCATCTTGGTGTAAAGATTGGGTTGAACATCTTACATAATACTAGAGAAATATGAACATAATACTAGAGAAATATGTACTTTCTTATGGGTTAGAGTTTCCATGCATGTTTGAAATAATGTACATGTAGCAAAGCCTGTGAGGCTCTAAGGTTCCTTACATGTGTTTCTCCTATAACAGGAGAGAGCCTTTCAAAGATTCGAAGAATAGGTAAGCAAAAGATTGCTGTCAGTATTTGTTGGGAATTGGGCCTCTGATTTCAGTCAAAAAGCAGTCAAAGTTTTATTGCTTGCTTCTGTGCTGTGATGCAAGATAAAAGATTTTGTGGGCATCTTAATTGAGCATAGCTAAACTTGGATGATGTTGTAGCAAAGAGAAGATTGCTTAGGAATGCTGGAGTTCTTAATGTTTTCTTGCAAATTTCTTGGGCATTGCTTTATGTCTGGATTTTTATACCTCACTTCTCTCTTCCTTTTCTTTTCAAATTCTCTGTGTAACACTTAGAGCTGTGATAGCTCTTGAAGCTGCTCTTACACCTTTCCCAGGTGTCACTGTGGTCTTCAGTACATGAAAGTAGGACAAAATTATGCCCAGAGTGTTAGCCTACTGTTTTCATGAGGCAGCAAAAGCAATTTAATGACTTGCTGTGCTCTTTCTTGTGCTAATATACAGGAAGTTGTTATTCTTTTTTCCTTTGGTTAATTATCTGCAGGTTTGGTGAGCTGGATTGGCACACAGAAGAGTTACCAGAGACATAGGAATATGTAGCTGAGAGAAGGGGATGGAAAGACTGCCACCTGATTGGCATCAGTGTCTTGAATTGGCTATTTCCTACTTGGGGACCTTCATTTTTTGAGAACTGTTCAGTCCAAATAATACAGCCAGCCACTTATTTTTTTCCTTGGTGGTTGCTGACTGTCTCTTCCTGTCCCTGCAAAACGAACAAAAAACCTCCCAAAAAACCTGAGAAAACCCTCTCACCAAAGAACAAACAAAACCTTTCCTACCTCTTGCTCTCTGTATCACAAAAACTTGGGGCTTGAAAATAAAGGGTTCTGTTTCCTAGAGGTAGGTGTTCACTCACATCTGTATCTCAAAAAGCAACGATCAACTCTTGGAACTCGGGATTTGAATAAAAGACTAAAAATAAGGATGACTTTTTGAGGACCTAAATACTTGTTCAGGATAGTGTCAGTTCTTGACTGCTGTTAGACTGAAGTAATGCCAGTGCTACTGTGCATTTTGGTATAGTACTTTTGACCTTAATGGAAATCTGGTCATAGGAAACCATGTAAAACTGAGATGGATTTTGCTATTGAAAGGAGACTGTTTCTTTTTTAATTTTTAAACCCCCTAACTTCCTTCCCTTTCCTTTGTCATATGCCTGTTAGTGGACACAGTTTAACTGGTCTGCAACAGTTTCATTTCTTTGTGCTGGTGTTTTTAATTCCCTCTGTAGGAAGTCTTCGGTCTTGCAGTTCATCAGACTGCTTTAGTAAAGTGATGCCTCCAAGGAAAAAGAGGAGACCTGCAGCAGGAGATGATTTATCTGCTAAGAAAAGTAGACATGATGGGTATGTCATCTTACCATGAGCTAAGACTGATGGAATATCTAAAGTTGAATAGCTGATATATCATGTGTTTAAGTACTAATGGAAATAATATTGAAATTTACTTGGTTTCTCAATATGGAACCATAGCTGGTGATTGAACTGTTATATTGATAAGTATATGTAGGTTCAGTTTGCATCTCACCTCTTTCTAGATGTACAAGAAGCATGTAGGGAGCTTCTCCTTGCTCTAGTTGCCAGCTGTGAAAATCTGTACTTGTTTGTTCAAAAACAACCTCTAAGAGATACAGTACAATTTTTTCATATACATGCGTAAGGTCTGCATTGGCTGTTATCAGTCTCTAGCCTGTCAAAAGAGTGAATGTAGTTATAGCCCACTCAGCTCTTAAAATCCTGCTAGTCTCTCCCTCTTATGTTGTGATTTGATACTGAACATAGAAGAGGGAGTTGTCCAGGTAAGGTGATAGCCAGTGCTTCAGCAGCTATTCAGGGGCTTCTCAGAAGCCAAATAGGTTAAAGAGAGTGCATGAACAATGTATTCCTTTGGCATGAGGTACTGGATAGCTGAGACCTCTGCAAGTGCTGGATTTCCAGTATGTGTAGTGTGTTGAGTCATTCAGAAAGCATTGAATGTGCTTGGGGTGTGCAAAAATCACTGTTCATGTGGACTAAATTCAGAACTTGAGGCTGTATAGAACTGCACACTCCTGTGTGATAGATGCAGGACTGCTCTGATGTTGGAAAGTGGCTTATACAACTAGAAAGTTTCCTTGGCACTGCATCAACCAGTAGAATTTGAGCTCTATTATACTCATGTGTTACTGGTGTCTCAGAAACATATGCTTCCTTAGCAAGTACCTTCAGAGAGGTTAAAAGAGGCATTTTTCTCCAAACTGTCAGCCTGAAATCAGTCTGGTTTCTCTTCTTTTTATACTCTACCATGAGTAAGAAAAATACTGGTAGCCAAATTAAGCCTCTGGTCATGCCCCTATAACTCCATTGTGTTTAATAGGGTTGCACAACTGCAACTGCACTGGAATTTATTAAATGATCTGTTGATGCAGAAGAAAGAGATTTCAACTCTCTCTTTCATTGCTTTGTAACACTAACTAGAACAAAAAAGCCATTCATGTTCTTAATATTTTTGTTGCTTTTCAGAAATAATGAAATATAAAAGCTAAATAGTTGATAGAGGGCATTACAGCTTGTTCACAGATAGGCATACAATGTGGAAGCAATACAAGGACAGACCCTTTCTAGAATATAGAGAGGTTCATAAAACTGAACTCTACCTACCTTAGCCGAGAAACTGATGATAGAAAAAAGCAATCCCATAAAAAGTAAACTTGCCTGTAAGAAATACTGATTTGTGTAATTACATAAGAAAATTATAAAACCTGATTTTTTGCTCTCTGAGTACTAGGTATTTCATAGTTTTTAAGAGCTTGTTGCAAATATAATTTGAAGGCTTTTTTTTTTTTTATATCTGCCTCTCAGTTTATAACTAATGGATCTAGTCTTCATTTTACTGCCATGTAAGTCCTTATTAAAAGGAAGATCTCAGCCTGCTTTTAGAATTGGAGGAGAAACCAGATCTGCTAGTCATGAGCCATGGGGTAATATCCTCTGATGTGGTTCCAGTTTTTATCTGACTGACTTCCTGTAAAGGTTTTTGAGCTTCCTCTGCTTCCCAGAGTGTTTCTTTTGGTTTGGTCTCCAAGAAAACAGTTTTTTATTTCAGCATGACTGGCAATATGAAATTATTTGCTGGACATTCGGCCTGGTCTTGAAGCTGTATTTTCTTTCAAGGAAGGATTTTTACCCCTGTAATCCTCTGTGAACAGGTTAGTCAAAAAGCAGTCTCCTACTTCCATGCTTTTGTCAGTTGGAGTCCATACCTGTCAAGTTTAGTTTTTGTATCAGACATCTCAGTTAGCTGGGCAGAAATCAGTCTGAAATCAGGAACCTCTACAGCAGTGTGCTGTAGCATACCTAGTTTGCAAAGCCAGTTCTGCTGACATTGTGTGCAGAAAATGCTATATACAGTGAAAGCAGTATGGTGGAATACCAGTTTGTAGAATAAGGGGCTCCTAGGCCCAGTTCTCAGCTTCTGTTTTAGAGACAGACTTCCTAGAAGCTGCATTCTAGTAACTTGGGATAAGCCTTCACAGGACATTAGTCTGTGTGAATTCTGTATTAAGTAAAGAAAAACAGTCAAGTGTCTGAAGAGACACACAGTCCTCTCCAGAAGAGCCTCTATTTCCTAACAGAAGTGGTTTGTCACTTCAAATACTTCATGGAATGACATACATTTTTGTGTGTTTCTCAGCTACAGTGGCATACTTATAGAATCAACATTAACAAATTCAGTAATTGAAAGTCTCCTGTTCGCTCTCAGTGTGAAAATATTGGGGAGTAGTCCAAAGATTTTCAAGGGATGTCATCATTAATGGTGTTACTGCAGCTGAGACTGAAGGTTGATGATTTTTTCTGGTTTGTCCATTAGAAAAATGTGGGTTTTTTTAATCTGTCGTGGATTGTTTTGCTGGGTGATATTTTCAGTCTTCATTATTTTTTATTCATTCCTATAATCTCTTCAAATCTGATAGGAATATTTTTAGATATGCCTTCTCCCATAAAGTTTCTTTCAGCAACTAATAAAGGAGGTCTCTATGCTGAAAGAGAAGATAGTTTCTTAAGATTCTCAAAGTCATAAACTTAAACATGTCTTACACCCTTAATTTCAAGCTGGTAAGAATACAGCCTCATCTCAGAAGCACTAGTGGAATGCACAGGCAATTGAGGAAGAACATTTATAGGAACAAATCTAGTTGTGAAATTATTTGGAAATGCTGGTCTAGTGCATAAACTGATTATAGAAGACTCCAAGCATGTTCATTAGTATTGCACCCTTACATAATAAGAACTTGAATTCTCTTAATTAATGTTCATAGCATCACCATGAACTATGCATGAGTGCAGTGGGAGGGAATTTTTATACCAGATGATGTATAATAAAAAGAACTCAGTGCTTTATAGATAACAGCAAGAGTTATCTTGCCTTAAAGAATAGCTGTTGGAAGTAAACAGTTGAGCATGTGCTAACTTGAACATGATCACTCAAAGACTTAGTTTGTATTTTCATCTCGGTATCACAGTCTTGACTTTATTGTACTTAAAGGTGTCACAGTATAGAGTATTCTCAAACTGGAGTTAAAATTAAATATTCTGTACAATGTTCTTCCATCACTGTGTTAAGCATCCTCAGAAAGGTAAAGCAAGATTCATGTAAAGATACTTGCTAGGGGAAATGATAGTCCTCACTGGGTAATTGTTTTATGCTGCTTATCTGTTTACACAATATCTAGCCAAATAGGGAAAATTGAGCTGTTTAATATAATGTCTTATGTTTTGACAGTCTCATTTAAAAATTAATTCTACTCCTTATTCTGGAATCATACTGAGGGCAAAAGCCTTGCAGTAATGAGTATTGTCACTTTAGGAGAATGAAGACTAGAAATATTTACCTACTTCTCTGAAATTTATGTTTTCAAACAATTAGATAAATGTTTTCAACGAGTTTACCCTTATGTGTGTAGGAACCACAAAAGGGCCTACTAACATGAAAAATGGGTTTTCTGTATGGAATAGTAAACTCCATAGTCTGTAGTGGAAAAATGCAATTTTTGAAAACACAGTGTCATTAACATAAGATGTACTAACTTCCAAAGTTTTCAAAACCTTTGGTGTTGAGAGTTGGTTTGGTTTTTGTTCTGCTCTTGTTTACTAACTGGTTAGGTCCTGCCCCATGCAGACCACCTGTGTTCCCAGCTGTCATAGATGTGTAGATCTTTTTCCTTGAAGTAGGGCTTTTCAGGTACACACGAGCATAATTTTTTCAATATTCTATAGCTTTTTAGCACGCTTCACTTAAACTGGACAAGTGACTATCAGCCTGTGTGTTGTTACACGTGCTGCTCATTAAGTAAACCTGATAAAGTTCCAAACATTTAACAGTTTAGGAATGATTGTAAGTCTTTAAACAAGGAGGCATAAGGTATATTCATTCATAAAACTTAATAGTCAAGTTAGTCCTGAGGGTTGCTTTAAACTGTTTTTGTCATGTCTTGTAAATTGCAAAACATCTTTTCTCCCACCCTTCTGTTTCTACTGCAGATTTTATGAAACTATTGCTAGAATCATAATTTTGAGTGAATAGATAAGGCTTTATTAAAATACTTTCATTGTGCTGCATTGATGAAAATTCTTAGCCAAAATTTTAAATTAATTAGTATTAATGGAAGTAGTGTGGGGCATCTTCTTCAATCAAAAATTGGCATGTTTTGAAGAAAAAATAATCTGGAAGCAATTAGTTACTGAGTTCAAAACTCAAACAAAAATAAAGCTTCTGTTGGTGAATTTCTTGATGTCTTCATTCAGTAAGCACTGACCATCTGAAATAACCGGGCTGTAGGTCTTCATGAGAGGCTTTTGACTTACCATAATAAAGGATAGCTTTTTTCCCCCTTCCCTTTTGATTTTCTTTTTCCTCCTTAATGTATTATTACCAGCTTCCACCATGAAGAGAATGTTTTGTGTGCCCTAAGCTCCATGTTTTCACTGATCTTGGTTGGAGTATTCTGGAGCTACACGGCCCAGAGTTGGTGCACTGGGAGGGGCTGTGGCTGGAGCTTTAACCAACTCCACCACAGGTGAAACATGCTCAGAGCAGCAGATAATCCAGCTTTGAAGAGTGCAGTGGGTTGAAGAGAATTGCCCTTACCTTGTTCTTTTTGTTGGCAGCAACCATCAACTTTTACAGTCACTTGCCTAGTCACCCCATTATAGTTGGATGGAATTTTCATGCGTTTGTTTTCCCACCAAATCAGTTAGGAAGAGAAGAAAATAATCTGGAAAAGATGTGGACCATGTATTTAAAGTTCCTACAAAGTGTGAAATGCCTAGACACTCAGTTTTAATTTTTTTTGGTGGTTGTTGATGCTTGCCTATAGCACTTCCAGTTATAAGCTACATTGTCGTACCTTTTTTCTGGTATGTTACAGTTCCCTAGCTCACATGAATATTTCATATATATGTTTGAACATGGATGTTATGAGTCAGCTATTAGGTCATGATGGAGGTGCAAGCATCTCTGAGAAAATTATTACATTTTGATGTGGTTAAGTAACTGAAATCACTTTTACAAAATTTAGACACGTTATCTCATGTTGCTTTTGCCCTGCCCTGTCCCACATTCTTTCCTCTCTCTAGCTGATGAAATGGCTGTTAGAAAGAGATAATAAAGAAAATCTAAATGGTCCCTACAAGGATATTTATTACAAAAAACTTGTATATTGTTGTCACTGTCCTGACAGTGTCATGCTAAACTAAAAAAAAATGCTATTTTTCATGTGAAGATTTTTCTGAGTTATTGTACCTACATGTGTGTTTCATCTGAGAGGTAAATACATACTTAGTCTGTAGGTAATACTTTTTTTTTCTTGCTGTTTCTGATGGATATCATGTCATGATTCAGAAATTGAAGGGTAATTCTAAAAGCAAAGGTTCTGAGTTTGGTATTGTCTGGTAGTGATGGGTATAGCAGACACTGGGATAAAACTGTACATGCACCTTTCTAACTGATGATGGAGAAAATGCCCTTAGCAGTCCTGTTTTGGTGCCAGCATTCTTTGACAGTGTGCAAATTCTAGTACCAAAAGTGCCAGGTATATTCATTTGCTCTTCCTTTATGGAAGGCACCTTTCTGAGTTTTTTACTTTCCCCCTCTGCCTTGCCTGCTCTCACCCTCCACCCCCCCTGCCCCAGCCAGGAAGGGATCAATGCATCAC
>JAYDZK010000202.1:45549740-45566675 GCA_034509185.1 Euphonia xanthogaster | reverse complement strand
TTTTTTTTTTTTTTTTTTTTTTTTTTTTTTTTTTTTTTTTTTTTTTTTGTGAACTGTGTGTTGTTTCACATCTGGTGTGTGACTGACACTTTCCTGGCAGTTTCCTGTGACTGGCAGTTTCCTTTTACAGACCATCAATATAGAAGCAAATTACTAAGCAGAACTTGGTTGGCATAATGGTTGTGCATCTGTTTGAAAGTACTGGTGCTGGTCATCGTGATGAAGCTGTGAGCAATTGAGGACTTGCTGTTTGTGAGATCTGTTCATTAGATGTTTGGTACTCCCAAAGTATTCAGATATCTACCCTGTGTGCTCTGGCGGTGTATTTTTCTGCATGGCAAGAGATACTGTCATTAGAACAAAGACAAGGCACATCATCTTGCAGGATATACTGAGAAATTCCACAGACATGAGGAATACTGCAAGATATAAAATGGATGCCAGATGTGTCTGGAAGTTTGTGTTTTTCTCCTCTGTAAATGTGGTTCTTGAGGTAATCAAATCCATATTAATCCTAATTCAGTGGATGTAGTGCTTAAAAACACCTTTACTCTGTGCCACTAGATTGAACCAAGTTGTCCTAGGCTGAGCAATCTCAGGTTCTTGTCTACTTACTTGTTTGCATCTCCCCACTCATCTTGCTTTACTTGGCACTTCAGAGATTAGGAGTCTCTTGCTAGTAGAAATAGCTGGCTTGGCTAGGCTGGGGTGAGACACTCATTTAATGTTTGGAGTAAGCAGGGAAAGAAAAAGGTTTGTCTTTATACATGAGATCACTAATTCTGGCTGTGCTTAGTCTGTTTTCATTATAAATGTGATACAGTGTCATCTGCACTGTTAATGCATGTCTGACCAATTAGCTTATAGCAGAGAGTGGGATAATATTTCAAGATTATATCCCTTTTGACGTGATTTTCTGAACTTGTGAACTGGCATAAGCTGGAATATCTGTAATCAGTTCTGGTTTCTCAAAAATCATACTCCAGTGGTCATGTATTGAGCTTTTTGAACAATCATAAGTTTGAGGCAAGAGAATTTTCATTGGAGTTACTTGGCCATATGCTGGGCACATGGACTTAATTTGTTATTATTGCTATTTCCTGCAGTTCCTGAACTGTGACCATAGCCCTTAACACAAGTGACTTGCAATCTCATATCAGTTGTCTGAAATTCTTCTGCTATGTGCAGATGCAGAGAATGTATTAAAAAGGCTATTTTTTTCTGTTCTTGGTCACCATTGCTGTTATACATACTGCTGGCACTGATGTCTTGTTTCAGGCTGCAGTATTTAGCGCTACCATTTGTAGATGCAGGATACCTTTTTTTCTAAAATAGCTGAATGACTTACAGCTCTGTCAACAAGTCTGTTTCTTGAGAGTTCCTTCTTAAATGCAGTTTGCATACTGACAGCTTAATGTGTTGATGATTTAGATGAACAAGCAGGGCAAGACAATTGGTTATCATGCCTTTGTAAGAAAAATCATTGAGTCTTGTGATAAATACCTTTCTTTGTGAACCTTGTTAGCTTTGCCATGTCCTTAGTCCCAGCAGTACTCTTACAGACTTCTTGAATAAAGAGAATAGAATAAGGATGTTGACTAGGTCCTGCTACAGTTTCCAACTTGGTATTCTACTTGGTGTTTGTCACGTTTGTTTGTGGCAAAAAAGGGGATACTGAACAATTAAGACTTTTGCCAAAGTGGCAGAATGCCTCCTTTCTTTGTCTTGATTGCTCTGAATTCAGAGTAGCCTAAAAATTATTGGATAGGTCTTTCATAACCACAGTTCATTTTGCAAGTAAAGAAAATGTTATCAGACCTATTTAAAAAAAAATTATTCCAACTCAGACTTATACCTTCTGGATTAGCTCTTACTGAGTAATGCTGTCAGCCTTTTCCTTTGCAGCTTCAGTAAAGTTTATGCAAAATAGATAATTCAAATAGGAAAAGAGTGTTTTCAAAATGAAAAAACCCCAAACCTAAAATTGTGAGTATATGGATATGTGTTTGGAGCACATATGGCTGACATTTCTATGCAGTGTTCCAGTTTGTTGTAGATCAGTGTGTTTCAGAACAGTGTCAATTTTTCATAAGAAATTTCTTAAGAGCCTCATTTGTATTTGTCTTCCAATTAGCAGTTTATCATTTTGTTCTGCCTAGTATTACTTTTCTAAAGGTTAGCTGCTTTAAAGGAACTATGACAGTAGATATGAAATATTTCTTTGAATCCCTGTCAGAATGATCTGTATGCTGTTAACTTCTAGCTACACTTCCTCACAGCTGATAGCTGAGCTAGGTGGAGAATCAGTGGGATCAGTGTCTTCTAAGCTCATAAATCTAGGTGCCTTTTACATGTCTTTCTAGAAGGACAAAACAGTGATGAAGTCAGCTCCAAATTAATTTCATTATTCAAATGGTTTCAAAATTTTCCTTGAACCAGTTAGCCGCTTCATTGTCTTCCCCCATCAGGATTTGACATTGTGAGAGGAAACTGCACGCTTGGAACACTTACAGAGCTGTTCTTGGCTACCTCCTTTAGACTAAACAATTGATTTGTTGCTCTTCAGCCTTTATGAGCCCAAGCTCTGAAGAGTGGTGGAAATGGATCAGAGAATGCATATGCAGCAGTGGATAACTACTTGGAGTGCTGAGTCTCTTTCCTCTAGCAGGCACAAATTATATTGTGCCTGCTTCAGAAGGTCTAACCAGGGGGGTGGCCTTTCATATTCTGTCATGTTTTCTGTGCTTTAGATGTTTCAGATACTAAATTTGTTTCCTTAGTGTAGTTAAAATTCCTTACACTTCTTGTTGAA
The DNA here is from genome assembly GCA_034509185.1 of Euphonia xanthogaster. NCBI lineage: Eukaryota > Metazoa > Chordata > Aves > Passeriformes > Fringillidae > Euphonia > Euphonia xanthogaster. Next base: position 45,563,863 of record JAYDZK010000202.1, on the reverse strand, counting down.
GGAGACAAGCATTACCCTGCTGGTAGTCCCTGGAGGAAGGGGCCAGCTTTTCAGATGGTTCTGTATTCGATGATGAATGATGTCCCTTGAGGTATTGTCCATGAGGATTTTCAACCTTTTTTTCCTGTGGTTCTTTGGTGTTACCAACTTACTGGCTTTAGAATAATATAAGTGAAGGTCTTGTCTCTTTTGGCCTTTATAGAATCTTTTTGAGGCAGCAAAAAGAGTGTTTGCAGTTTTCTTTAGTTAATAATTCAAAGTGCATCTAGAGGTAGGACCTGTGGTAACTGTGACATGGAATTACTTTGGCCATAGACCCACAGCTGGATTGCAGCCCATCAGTTGGCTGTGGTAACTGGTGGTGTAAGGCAAGGCCTTACTGTGAACTTTTACAGAACAGTTTGGGGTTGAATTTGAGCTAACCTGTATTCATTTTAGGGGAAGGTCATTTACATGGGTAATGATTATGAATCAGTGGAAGTATTTAGCATCGTTGATTCTTAAGCAGTGTTCCAAATGACTGGATATGAGGACAGAATGTTGAGTAAACTGGAAGGAATAATGTTTCTGCTAAGAGTGGCTGCTGACTAAAAGATTGCTTTTAAAAAATGTTGATGAATTAATTACTTGTTTCTCTTTCTTTTTTCTAAGTATGTATAGAAAATACGATTCAACTAGAATAAAAGCAGAGGAAGAAGAAGTCTTTTCAAGTAAGAGATGCTTAGAATGGTTCTATGAATATGCAGGTAAGTGTGAAATGCAAATTTCCTACCAATAACGATTAAATTTATATTGGAATATGAAAATTGCATTAACTGAGCTTTCAAAAGATGGAATATAAAAGATTTTTTGTAAAAGTCTTCGAGAAACTTCCTTTATCCTGTGTGATATGAGGTTGAAGAGTTCAAGCTTCAGTTTTGTTTTTGTCTATATCCTATAAAAAGAATACAAAAGGTGTGTGGTTTGAAATGTTTTGGAACATGTATACTTTACTATTCAAATCTACAGTTAAAGCTGTACTTCTGTTGAAAATGTTGGTACCTCTCTGTCGTCTGACATGTTAGTGCTGTATAGTACAGAATTAGCCTCAGAAGTGCTGTGTCTTTAATTTAAAAAACCCAAAGGGTGAGGGAGGTAGTAATGCTAGTTTTGTTCCTGCTGAATCTGGTGCTTAGGGTTTCAAGCAAAGAAGTGAATGAATTCAAATATCCTGTACTAGTTTTATCAGATAGTTTTCCATCACAAGGTATGGGGAAGGTAGCCTGTATAATTTATTCTTGCCCTTGTATATGAGAACTTTCTTCAGGCATTACTTCTAGGAATGTTAATTATGGTCTGTGGTCGCAGAAGATGATCCTTTATTAGTGACATTAGTTGTTGTATTTGTTTTCCTGCAAATGTTTTCTGAAAGGAAGAATTTGACATATGAGGGAAAATGATCTCATGACTGTAAAGACCAAAAAGAAATTAAATAGATATTTTGTGTCATCTTGCAGTTTTCTGGTGATGTCTTGAATAGCATGTCTAACTTGTTCTGTTTTGTCTACTTTTTAAACATAATGAAGAGTGACTTAATTTGATGTAATAAAACTTTTTTTTCTCCTAATAAAATGATATAAATGAAATTAAATACTTTGAGATCTCGCTTGTCTGTGGCAGTCTGTGAGAGGATATTCAGACAAATTCAAGCCAAATCTAACCTGTTAGATTGTCTGCCTTTTTGACCAGCTTGATTTATTTTTTTACTCTAGCAACAGGCATGACTCATTTTTGTCAAGACTTTCATGGAAAGAAAGGATGAAAGGAAGGCTGTTTGTGAAAGAACTTTGGGGGTTTCCACTGGATGCACACACCAAGATAAAACACAGAAAAGTGGAGAGTACGATTCTGTTTACAGTATTGAGTAACATTATAAAAATTGAATTTTCAAGGAATAATCTCTTGTGTTCTTGCTTCATAAGACTTCTTTATGTATGCAGACAGTTGACACTGCATTTGGACTTTTTTCCCCTCCCTTGGTGTGTTTTTGCATTATAGAATGAGTCTTTTTAAAGGCTGTTGTGTACACTCTGAGAACTGAGGGGCTGTTATGAGAAGATGGGAAAAACATAATTAAACCTTGTTATTTCTAGAATAGATAACCTAATAATAAAATATAGATTGATCTTCCCTTTATAAATCCTATTTTTCTTGCACGTGATCTTTATATTGGAGGAAAGTAGGCATTTGAGCATGTATTTTTTTCAAATGAGCCCTTTTAAACATGAGTCAAATAATTCTAACAGAATAGTTCAAATACTAAAAGTGTAGAATTGCACAGTACAATTCTTAATGTCTGTATAATTTTTTCAGGAGTAATATAGAAGTTACAAATATCTTGATTTAAGACCATGTTCTATTAGTGGTGCATTTTAATAGCATTTGTGGTTTGAATCTTTTTTTTTCTTTTTAAGTAGGCAAAGAAATAACTGTAATTCATTATTTCCTTCCTGTTGCTTTTACTGTTAGACAGATGATGTGTGACTATGGTGTAGCAATATGAATAAGCAGGATAACATTATATAAAGATAATATATGAGACAATGAGGAATGAGATCCTGGGAATGATAATGCCTTGTATCCTGTGTAGCTGTACATCATGTTGTTATGTGATTTGATCTTGTGATAGAGATTCCAGCCAGGGAATGAGTTTCACTAGCCATTGTCCACTCATTTAATTTGGTAATATTATGTGGGTGTTCTGTTAGTCTTAAGTGCATTACGAAAAATCTTACTTATTTACACTTCCAAGATTATCTCAGTAAGTGAGTAGAAAGATTGGCAGGGATGAAAAGTTGTTTTAGAGTTTCTCTGTTTTCATAAGGTGAGATAAAGATTTAAGTGTATCCAAGTCTGATAGTAAGTGTGGAAATATTTATTTCATGCCAAAACAAACAAACTCGATGAAAGTTAGGTTGCACTATGTGATTGCACTTCTTTTGTGCTGTAAAGGACAGGCTATTTTAATTTTTAGAGATAAGTAAAATACGTTTTGTTTTCAGGCACAGATGATGTTGTAGGGCCAGAAGGTATGGAGAAATTTTGTGAAGACATTGGAGTTGAACCAGAAAATGTAAGTTTGGAATCCATTTTAAAAATGCCTCATCTGCTGTGGTGTACATGAGCTAGTCTTTCAGTTCTTGCTTTTCCACCAAGAATTAAAAAATTCTTGAGAGTTTAAATTCAATATAAACCAGGGAGGTTTTGAAACACACTCATGAACAACTTGCCATTATGTTAAACCCCAGACTGTCAACCTGTAAAACCTAAATTTGTCTTCACTGCCACCCCTTCTTTCACTTTAAGACCACCAACCTTCAGTCTCTCCAGAAAAAGAGATCTTTAAAAAAAAAAAAGCTGATTATTGTCTTCTCTGAAACAATGAGACTACATTCAAGATTTAATATATCAACTAACAAACAAGTAGTGTTTCCTTTGGATTTTCTAGGACAGAAAGAGATTTCAAATATTAAGGGGAGGAGTGGCACTACCATTACACCGTTTCAAAAAACAAATGAGGAATATAAATACATTTACAGACACTTGTTCTGTATGTGAGGTGTGTATAGTTATATGTATATATGGATAAATAAAATCTAAGAAACAATCGAGCATTTTACAGGCTTTTTCCTAGTACCTAATTTTTGTTCTTTAAATGCATTTGTAAGTCCTGTCTCTTGCAGAATTCGAGCTTCATGTAAGTAAATGAGAATTGTGGCTTTGAAAGATGTACTGGAAAATCCAATATAATTTGCTAATTTCAGAGTTTAGGACACTAATAAATGTCATTTATGCAGACATTTGGGGGTATAAGTAGGTATTCTGATTTTGCATTATAAGCTGTATAGGGTTGCCCTAACCTTAGCTAGTTAATGGCTGAGTAGCAAATTTAAATGACTCGATTATTTTTTTCTCCAGGTTGGCAGGGTCAGTTATCCTGCAAGTTTTTCTTTCACATATTTGTCAAAAGTGGTTTTTTAAGTTGATAAATAAGATAATAATAATCTTATGGTATTGCTTTATCTAAATTCCTTTTTGCTTTGATCTTCTGTGTGAGATATGAAAAAGACTGTTTCCTTTTGGGCAAAACTGAAGTATGATATATCAGCCTGTGTTTTGATGTGTGTTAATGTTAGTTCATCTAGATTTACTTATCTGCTTGAATTGTGGGATCATTATTAGCTTTCAAATAATTGATTTCGTGGATTACAGGTGATGTTCATGGAGATGAAGGTTTAAAAAATGTCAGGTATAGCTTGTCAAACTATACCAAACTACTGAAATTTTGTAGTTACTTTGGGAAATCTTTTCTGCAGCTTTCACACAAACTCATCTCCCCATTGTATTGCTCATAAGATGACTGATAATTTGGGTAGATGTTTATATATTTGTACTGTTACCTTCTCTTCATTTGGATTGTGTACAGGTTTGTCACAGGGTTTTTTAAACTTCTAAAATAGTGTAGCAAAGTTCTGAACTTTCCACTTACATAAGTAAAAGCATTTGTATCCTACTAAACAATGGTTATTTATAAAACACATGAATCTTTTTGTTAAATTCTCAGTCTCTATTTTTTTCTCTTTAAAACAGGTAGTTATGCTTGTGCTAGCATGGAAGTTGGATGCACAAAACATGGGTTACTTTACATTACAAGAATGGTTAAAAGGAATGACATCACTACAGTAAGTGCCTTGAAAATTCTCATATGTTTGTTATAGTAAACACAGCTTTTCAGGAAAAACACACTTTAGTGTTTTGACTCATAACACCAAAGCAAAGAACTCTGCCATGGAGTAGAAGTCACAAATTTTTGGCCTGATTTATGATAACATGGTCACTTAAAGACAACTTGAAACCTGATGTTGCACATTTAAATACAGTTGGATAAAAAGATCTGCAGTCTCAATAAAAGAGAAGTGCAATGAGGTTTGATGCTCTTTCTGTTCCCAAGAACACCAACCATCTTTGTTGCTGGATTGCATGTATCTTTTAGATATTGGTATGTTGTTAGAGTGATTTAAAACACTGAATAGTAATAAACCCTTTCTGTAATTCTGCATTGTTCTTTCTAAGTGTTGCTTTCTCCAGTTAAGAGCTTAATTTTATGGTAAAATTAACATAAATAAAGTTGAATAATCATGTTTCATAGAGATTTGGAGAAGGAACGAACTGTTTTGACTTAGCTTCCAGAAGAGAAGTGTAGGGAGTTCTATAGTTTCAGCAAGACTTTAGAAGTATTTTTCAGTGCTTTGATTTGATGTTTATTTGCCATGCATGGACAAGCTCTTAGTTTTATCTGTTGGAGAGTACATTTTTTACAAAGCCAGTCAGTCCCAGTGTAAGACTTAGCTACTTCATCTGAATTTGTTTTACACAATGGGTTTAATAAGGCATTTTATGCAGACATACTCAAAAACATGTTTGTACAGAATGATGTGTGTTGGACAGGTTAATGGGGATATATGAGATTCTTAGAGATTGTTTCCTAGAAGAATCTTTAGAGATTCTAAAGATTCTAACACTTCTCCTAGAACATCAGACATCTCAATAAGAATGCAGACTCTAAACTCACTTGGTGCTTGTTTTGTAGGTGTGATACTACAGAAAAACTGAGAAATTCTCTGGATTACTTGAGATCTTTATTAAATGAGCCTGCCAATTTTAAACTTATTTATAGATATGCCTTTGACTTTGCACGGGTAAGTACTGTGCATTTGAAATTACAAACTTTAATGTCATAAATAATAATCAAAAGACCGTGTGCTTCTAAGTTTGTTTCTCTGAAGGTACCACTCAAGATTGCTTAGAACAAATGGAACAATTTGTGTTCTGTATATGCAAGGTGTCAAAACTGGAAAAGTATATAGAATGTATAAGCCTTAGTGGTTTAGTGACATGTATTGTTACATCTCTGCTCAAGCTATTTTATAACTTTGAGGAAATTATTTAGGCCCCATTCTGTTGTATGTTGGAGCTTTATCACTGAGTTCCCCTGACTTTATAATATACTGTGGTTTTCCTTATTCTGAATTTTGTGAGCATAAACATATTTAAAACAGGAAGACACTTCACGTATTTCAATAGCTGGTAAAAATGGGTAACATAATAAAAGCTGGATATGATATAAATACTGATTGAGAAGATTGTTGGAGTGGCTTTAATGATGTTTTTCAATATTCATTAAAGAATACCCTGATATTAGTCTTCCTGCTATAAAACATGCTTTGATGAAATTTTACCTGTAGTGGAACCAATATGCATAAGATTCTTCATACTTGGAAGGAGTAATAAGAGAACTATATTTTCTGAAATAACATTTTGAAATAGAATTTGGACATCCATTTTTTAAATGTGATAGAGTGTACAGAAGATTTAACATAAAAAGGTAAAACTGAACCTCAGATTTCAGTGCAAGAAAACTAAAAATACTAAGAAAACTTGCACCAAAAAAGTAGCATGAGAAAATCAGAAAAACAAGAAGAAATTGAACTGATAGCAGTTCTGATAGTCTCCCATTAGCAACTCAGATTTTTGGTACCTCAGTGCTTTCTGCATCTCAGCATTCGGATTTATGGTAGTTCACTTTTAAACAAGGAAACTTGCAGTCAAATCGAAAAAAATACATGGGACTAGTTAGTATGTGAGGAAAAGAAAAGCTATATCAACCTCTTAATTCCTCCTTTGCTGTATGAAGCTTTATTCTGCTGGTTTTGCTGAATGTAAAATGCAAAGGCATTGCCTAAGAAGTTCAAGATACTGATGAAATATTTGGGATAGAGAGCAAACCTGGGCCAGCTGATGGCCTGTCAAAAGTAAGTGCAGATACTTAAAAGGTGGTTAGTGTGTGTGTTCTTTTCAAGAGTTACCAGACTGGTGTGACAAACAGTGGTCATTAAGCATTGAGACACAGGTGCTGTGACTTCATTTGTGACAAAAAGCCCCTGCAGATTATAGAACTTGAAGTCAAAGACGTATAAACTGGGGAATATTTGGCTAAAGTGATTATTGAACTTTCCATACTACAGACTTGGGGAAAGTCTAGAGGAGATTGGCATCCAGTAAGAATAGAAAAGAACAAAGGCAGGTATATTTATAGATGTCAGATTAAATTGGGCATAACTTTTTTCAGGATCACTGAAGTGATTGATAGAAAAAAAGCTCATGGTTTCACATTCAGGAGATTGTATAATTTCTGTCCTAAGGATAATTTTTTCAGGGGAGTGCTCTATGGCAAAAAGCCACTTGTCTAAACTTCCTAAGTTTTAAGAGAAAATGTTTTTAAAGAATCTGTTGATTTGGCATTTGAAGTTAGTTTGTGAATAAAAATGTGTCATCAAGGTTTCATGTGGCATGCATGATTTAAGTCAGCATAGATTTGAGGAAATAATTTATAACACCATATGTTGATATTAAGCACAAATAACATTCCTCAATCCATGTTTGCCCTTGTTATTGCCAAGTTTTAGAACATACAGATGCATCTATTGCATGGCTTAAATAGATCTTCAGTGTGAAGTATTAGGGGAAGAAAATCTCAGGAAGACTGTCTATCATTAGTGTAAAACAAATACTGAGACAAAATAAAATTTGTTGATAAATTCCTTCAGCTGTATCCAAGGAATATGTCTAGAATGTATGCTAAGACTGCAATTGCATCTTCTGTCATGGCAGATGTGCCATTAGGCAGTTGGAGGTGGGTAGAAAGGGCTTATCTGAACAATTTGTTCTGATCAGTAGTCTGAGAGAGAGAATGTAGAAATGTAACAATATAAGGCATGAAAAACCAGTGTGGCCAAAGTAAAGGCAGTAGAGCCTGATTTCATTAATACTTGAGTGTGTGGGAAGAATTCAGAGTATGAACAGTAGGTAAAATAAAATGTATTCTGACAGCAGCATTCTTTCTGTTTTAAAGGTATTTGTGACAGAAGTGTAGATGGGCTTTGGAACTTTTTGAGGTTGCAAATAAGTGAAAGATTTATATGGGTACTAGTACAAAAATGCCTTTGCAGGTTTCTTTTTCATATCTATTACTAATTGAAAAGCTTTGTTCATCGTGGAATTTACTTTTTTTCTCTAAATCCCTCTTGAATTTAGTGCCCAGAATGCAAAACAGTTTCTCACGTTTTCAGAATTGCTGGTCTCCTCACTTTACTTTCAAAACAAATCTACATTAAATTCTGTCTATACAATTTTAGAACTGAGGAGTGTTTAGTATGAAATGAAAGTAACCTTGTGACTAGGGCATTCACTTGTTCACTGAGAACTGGGATCTTGCTTTGTCAGTTCCTTCCGATGTATTAGAAGACAATTCAGTTATGATTTGAGGTTTTTTTTTTTAATAAAGATGCATGTTCTGTAATACATACAAGTGCATTTCTGCAGGTGAAATGTAGGACACAATTCCCTTTGTCGTGGGCAGCTAGCTGTCTTGCAGTGATCTGTTAGACAGTCCCTGCATCCAGAATATTCCTGTGTGGGATATGTCCTGCTGAACAACAAGCTGTCCATGAGTCAGCAGCGTGCTCATGTGGCCAGGAAAGCCAATGGTTTTCTGGGGTGCATTGGGAAGGACAGTGCCAGCAGGCTGAGGGAGGTGACCCTGCCCCTCTACTCAGCCCTGGTGAAGCCACATCAGGAGTGCTGTGCCCAGCTCTGGGCTCCTCAGGGCAGGAGAGACGTGGAGCTCCTGGAGGGGGTCCTGTGGAGGGCAGTGAGGTTGGCTAAAGGATAGGAGCTTACCCAGTGTGTATAAGTATCTGCAGAGAGAGTGTCAGAGAATGGATCCAGGCTTTTCTCAGTGGTGCCAAGCAGTAGGACAAGAGGCTGTGAGCAGAAAGTGATGCACAGCAAGTTCCACCTGAATATGGGGGAGAACTTTGCTGTGCAGGTGACCACACACTGGAACAGACTGCCCAGAGAGGTTGTGGAGTCTTCCACTCAGGAGATAGTCAAGAACCACTTGGGTGCAATCCTGTGCCATGTGCTCTAGAGCGACCCTGCTTGAGCAGGGGAGCTGGACCTGATGACCCACTGTGGTCCCTTACCCATTCCATGATTCTGTGATACCTCTTAATTTAGACTTTGCAGTCTGCTGTCATGAATACATACACAGAACAAGGTCTACGTTAGCTAATATGGAAATTTATTTTTTGTGATTTCATTAACTTGTGAATTTGCAGCTCAGTGTTAAAACCAAGGCATAAAAGTGTGGGGGTTTACCTCTCATCTCTCAGCAAAATTGGCTTAATTTTGTGTTGACAAATGTAGGTGAATAAACTACTTAACAAAATGGAATCATACACATACATGTTACTTTGAGATGTGCAGAAGTTATGTTACTAAATATTTGCCACTGATTAACAAACCTGCTGGGTACAGATGCTGCTGCTCTTACTTAACAGAAAGAAAAAAAAAATCAGCCCTTAAGCTTAAATAGGCTGTTGTTACATTGAACTAAAACTGGGCAGTCCAGAGGGGAGTCTCAATGTGCTAGTGTACTATGTTCTGTCTGCTCATTTGATAATTTAATCTGAATTTCATGTAGTCAGTTAGAATAACAGAACAAAGATCCTCCCTTGGCTCACTCTTGGGTAGGGAAGGAGATGTCAGTTGGCACTGAGTGTCTATTGACAGCCCACATAGTTGTAATGATAGGGTGGGAAGTGGGGACAGCACTGCTATTCTGAGGTGTGCCTGTGCAGAGGGTAAGTGCCAGCGTGGCTGGGGATGTGGTGGCCATTGCTTGCTAGGGGGGTCTGAAGTCAGAAATGACCTTATGCCTCATGTGCCGTAACGGTGATGTTTTTATTGGGAACGTCTATAAAAAGCCACCTCTCCATATAACAAGCCATTACCTATAAGGAAGGAAATTGTACTGGCAAGTTGTGTGTTATTAAAAAACACTGTTAGATACTGCTTTATATTATTTATTTGGTAATTTATTTTGTCCATGGGTGAGCTGTGAGGGAAGGGAAAAATCTGGAATTCATGCTCTGTTTTCCTTTTTGACCTTTTCATGCAGGAAAAGGACCAGCGCAGCCTAGATATCAATACTGCCAAGTGTATGTTGGGCCTTCTTTTAGGAAAAGCATGGTCCCTTTTTCCAGTGTTCCATCAGTTTCTAGAGGTATGGAATTGGAAACAGGATTATGGGGGTTTTTAATCTGTCTTCTTTGATACTTCTAACTCGAGGTAGAATGAACAGCTTAGAATGCTGTGTTTTGATTTAGGAAATCGTAACCACCAAAGCAGCACATATGGCGGGTTATCTTTCCTTTCTTCCTTTTTCCCAAAATCCTATGCTGTTAAGATTTGTGTGATGCAGAACAAACTATAGAATGTTATTTATTTGCTTTTGGACTTTATTTTATTGCAGTATGTTTGCCCTCTAAAAGATGTCTTAATCAGAAGCAAGATTCAACACTAGTTTCAATACTTGCTGGTTTAATCCTTTTTAGTTTTAGATGGCATACAGATTAAAATAATAAGGCACCAAAAAGTTGAAATTTTCTGTAAGAAAATCTGAGTTTGAGACAGTTGAAAATACATTTCAGTAATTTCTGTTTCTTGCCTCAAGCAGCAATCAAAATACAAAGTTATCAATAAGGACCAATGGTGTAACGTTCTTGAATTCAGCAGAACAATTAACCTTGACCTCAGTAACTATGATGAAGATGGAGCCTGTAAGTACTACCGTGTGTTGATGTTGTAAAAGAATTTATTTCTCTCAGCTTAATCAATCAGTGTTCTTTTACAAAATTTTGTAAAATACAGTTATTTGATCTCTCCACAGGGCCAGTGTTGTTGGATGAGTTTGTGGAATGGTATAAAGGAAAACAGATGACATAGGAGTTTAACTATGCACAGCCACTCAAGAGTCACTGTTACCACAGTTATGTCAACCATTAGCCATAAACTGCTATTTGTATCAAAGTGCATGCTGCTTTTCTTGCACTGCATCCCTTTGGCAAGGAACTTTTGATGTTCGCTATTTAACAAGCTAGCTCTGCTTGCTGTTTAGCATTGTTCTCTTTGAAGGCTGCTTTGCATTTTGTATTTACACTACAAATTGGTGAACTTGCCAGAGTCTTCACTGTGATTATGTGTATATTGCTGTCTAAATTTTGTATATGTGTATAAAAAAAGGCTTCACCTAGGAATTATTTCTGCAGAAATGTATTGTAAAAATAATTTTGTGGCTTATTTCTAATCAGCACTTACATGTCTGTTGAAACTTTAGTTATTTTGTTTTTCTTTTGGTCTCAAATGTAGCATTTCAGTCTTTCTGGACATAGTTATGTGAAGAACTATTTACGGTTTCAATGTTACTATTTGAGATGCCAATTTCTGAGAAGACATGCTGTGATTTCCTTCACCAGAATTTGCCAAACCTGACCTAATGCTTTATAGGAATGAAATATTGGTGTCTTAAAAATATATATATACATATAAATATTTAAACACTGTAATAGTTGTACATGCCACAGATGATTTCCATTTGAAGAAAAAAGTACTGACTTTTTAATGTTAAAACTGCAGTAGTCGTTACAGGTAGAGCAAATTAAAGTACCTTTTAAAAATGGGTTTTAGACTTTTGTAAATTGCCTTTGGCATGCTCCTTCTAGTTTTTGGTGTACCAAGAGTGTTTGGTCTGTGTTGTGATCTAGTGACCCAATGAAATTGAAAGTGCTAGCTGAAATAAGTGGTTTGGGGAATGAAGTATGCTCACCCCTAGCACAGACATAATAAAGGTTTTGGGGATTATTTTGTTTGTAACACTAGTCTTTCCAAGGGCCTCCAGCTTCGTGTTTCTAAGTACTAAAAAATATGATATCGGAAAAAATACCATGTTGAATAGTCTAAGTATTACTTTTCTTTCCTGTTGGGGACTAAAGCTTCCTGGCAGAATGTCCATTGCAGGCAATGGGCAGTAAGACACCAGCATTAAGTGACAGTACTATTTAGTAGGGACCACTGCCTGTTTCACTCCTCTCTGTCTGTATAGGATGGTTCTAGTGATTATTTTGGGAAAAAAATGAGTGAATGGAATAATGCTTAAGTTCTGTAATTTTGTCATGTTGCCTTTGCCTTACCCTTCTTTATTAATGTTAGTGTTGATATTTCTAAATAGGTTCTTAAAGTATTGGGTGCTATTAAACTTTTATCCCTAAGGATTTAGTAAAATGTTATTGATTCATGGAGCATTTAACAACAAAGGACCAGTGGGTGTTTTGGAACAACAAATAACATTACTTTTCTGTAGAAATATTTTACAAGCTATTGGCAGTTCTGTTATTTCCCTAGAATGCCATCCAGGGGAACAGGAAGAAAGCACTTGAAAGTGAAATTCTCTTCTGTATTGAAGGTTCTATCCTTGCCATCAAGTGAGGAACAACTGCCATTGACTTGACTCCTTTCAGGATTAAATCTAGTTTAGCAAAAGCACATTAGCTTGCTGCCCTGGGCCAGGAGGTTGTAATTGTCATGGTACAGGTGGTCATTTGTGTTCAGATCTGTTTGTTGTTGTTCTTGGTTTTTGTTTTTCAAGCTCAGCTGCCAAAGACAAAAACTGTGTGTCTGTTTGTGTATGTTTGTATATATGTAAATATACAATATACATGCATATACAAAACCAAGAATTTCATGATGCTAAGAAGAAAATACCTTTCCTGTGAAATAGCTACATTGGAATTTCCATAATACTAAATAGTGCTTTTTAAAGTTAGTAGTGATAAAACATACACAGTCAGTGCTTTCTCATGTACTAATGCACATAACCTTAATTCCATGTTTGATGCCAGTTTGCACAAGAAATTGAGTCGAGTGTGGTATTTAATGTTTACAATAAGCCTCTTAAGAAAACACACCTTTTATTAAGACTTCTGATGTAAATGTGTATATTACAATAGTATTACTGTAATGAAATACCAGTGAAGCTGCTGGTTTAGTTCTTCAAAGAATGAACTTAGAAGCAATATAGCTTTTAACATTAGGCCAAGTTGTGATTGCCAAGATTTTAAGTGAAATAGGTGTAATTGTTCTTAAAACATTTATCTAGTTGTTGACTCTAGAAAACTATTCAGCACAAATTGGTGTGAATCCTGCAACAAATACAAGTTTGTATAAAAGGTTTTGTATGTCACAAATAACTGAGCTTCCTATAATGGAAGCAAGAGCCAAAGACACTTTTAATCTATTACTGTTACAGGTATAGCTTTCATATAACAGGGTTGTCAGAAATCGGTTCAGACAGGTGTTGGCAGTTTTGCAAATGTTTATCAGAATAAAAAATTTACTTAAAAGCAAAGAAATGGGGAAAGAAACCTCAGAAATACTTGAGTTGTGTAAGCAAACAAACTTTGTTTTTTTAATTTGGGTAAAAGTAATTGGGAGTGATGGAAAGGAAGCATGTGTTTGGAATCAGATGCTGCAATTTTTTTTTTCCATTTGAAACAGTATGAATCTGTAGCCATCAGCAGGTTTATGAACATGCATCTTCATAAAATAAACCACAGATTCAATTAAAACTTGTAGAGACAGCTTTACTGACATTTATAGTGAACAAATGGACTAAAATGGAGCTGTGTGGTTTGGTGAGCTTCCCTCTGCTATCCATCCTGTTGGTTTTGCTAGATATGCTGATAAACAAAAGATCCTAACATTGCCTACTCCTGTATATTGGAGAAACTTTTAATAGTTGTGGAAACTTAACTAACATACTCAGTTAATCTTGTATTTAATACAAATGTGGCATTTGCTTTTTTTGTTTATTATGCCATCAAATAGCTGATGTAGATTTTTTAGTTTGTTTGATTGTGGGCTCCCATCCCAACCTTTATGAAAAGTAATGTACAAAACATGCTGTTTTCTGGGACAAGACACTGAGAGGTCATTCCTGAAAAAATGTTATGGGTCTTGTGCTAATGCTACTGTGCAGTAATCCGTTGGTTTCTGAGCCTTATATTATTCCGACCCGGCTTGCTCTGGACTCTGGGCCAAATGGACTTTCATGGACGAAGTAAGAGACCAGAAGCGCTCTCTGCCACGTGGGGACGAGTGTCCCTTTTATTAGCTTGAGACAGGAC
>JAYDZK010000202.1:45528906-45549640 GCA_034509185.1 Euphonia xanthogaster | reverse complement strand
GGAAGGAGGACCACGGCCAATGGGGTAACATTGGGGAGGGGTGAGGGGAGGGACCACCCATGGGACAGACCACCAGGACATACAGAAAACAGGGGGTTATGTGAGGGACAAACCATGTGAGGGGGAATATACCATCCACGTGACCCAATAACATTTTTTCCAACACCCAGCGCTAACAAGTATTTAGTGCAATACAACACTATTGGTGTACTGTTATTGAACTTTTAGCAGAAACTTGGTCATCAATCTACAGTTCATTTTTGGTATTTGGGAGATGTAAATTGGAAAGACAGTTAGTGAAAGGAAAACAGTGTCCAGAGACTATGGCAGTTGATGTTCTTGATAGATGACAGACATTTGGAGCTCTTTGTACTCAGTAGTCTTAAGAATCTTTTCAACCTAAATGATTCTATTAATATTAGTAACCAAAACAGCCCATGAATTAAATTTCCTTCTAAAGCAAAGAAATACTAAGTATTTAAAGTATTAATATGATTCTCTATTACTGTTATTTCTTCACTTTTTATCTTTTCCAAGGAAAGCAAGCTGAAGAACATAGAAATTAATGAAAATATTTATGTACTTGAGTTTTCAGTTAAAACCTCTTTAAGATTGTCTTTATGCTACAATAACTACTTGGGTTATCTTTCTGCAGCCATTTCTAATTCTGTAGAGGCTTCTCCCATTTTACCACAAATGTGTGTTTTATTTCATCAGATATATTCTCACACAATCCAAGTTAGTCATAGCTTATTGCTACTTCATTCATGTTCCCAAGTTACTATTTTGAAGGACAAGAAATTGACTTCAGTTGTTAAGGTTTTCCTAGATTTCTGTTGACCCTTAGTCACAAGTCTCAGAAATTGTTTGATACTCCTGGAATTTATATAGGCAGCTTTAAAGATTAGCTGTGCCCTGGTTTTATTTATAGCTGCTAACATACCTCTTTCTAGGCCTTATATTTTGTCTTTTCATATTGTTGTAAAAGTATATAGAATCCATCCACAAACAGAATGGTTTGTTTTCTGTAATTGAGACCAAAATTCAGCTTAATTTTTTTTTGTGTGTTTGCTTTTATTTTTTAAATCCTCACCCACTCCCCCACTATGTGTGTGTGTGTGTGCACGTGTACGTGTGTCCAAATAGCACCTACTGACACTGCTGTGGCAGGAACAGCAGTTAACCTCTAACTGTGAATGCTTTACGTCTTAGTTGCATATTACTTAAATAAGGTGTGCTGAACTCCTGTGACTCACAATATGATCAAAATACTGTTATGCCACCTAACATGAGTTAATCCAGTTGATTTTTTAGGTCTTTTCTTGGTGGTGTTGTAAAATGGCATCCCACGAATAAACAGTATTTGTGTGGGTTTCAGAAACTGACTTCAGATTTTTCTGTGATTCATACTTCAGAAATTCTCATATCTGAACATACATCAGCAGACAGCCTTTATCAAGTATTAGCAGCGAATTTGTCTGTAGGATCTTGTCCCCCTGGTTTCTAATAGTGGAGCAAATCAGTATTTAAAACTGTTGGGAAGAGGTACATGTATCTAGAAGGTTACGGTTCAAATGGAGTGTGTTGGTGTAAAACAGTCCTGTAATACAAAAGTTTTCAACAATAAGTGAATTTGAGCAGAAATGTCTCAAGACAAAATTTTACAGAAGCATAATTGTTACTCACTCATCTTGGTCCAGCCTTTTGACCCACAAGGTCCTCATAGAAAAGCTGTATGGAATAGATGATCAGATGGGTGAAAACTGAAAATTGTAGGGCCCAGAGAGTGGTGGTCTGCAGAGCAAAGTCTAATTGGAGACCAGTAACTAATGCTGTACCCCCAGGGTCAGAGCTGGGTCCAGTCCTGTTCAACAGCTTCATTACTGACCTGGGTGATGGGCCACAGGGTCTCCTCAGCAAGTTTGCTGATATGACAGAGCTGGAAGTAAAGGATGAATAGCCAGAGGATCATACTGCCTTCCAGAGGGATCTCAGTATGCTTGAGAAATGGCCTGACAGGAACTACATGACTTTCATCCAGGAGAGGTGCAAAGTCCTGCAGCTGGGGAGGAGCAGCCCCCTGCACCAGTATCTGCTGAGGGCCACCCAGCTGGAAAGCAGCTTGGCAGAAAAGGGACTGGGGGTCCTGGTGGACACCGAGTCGGAGATGAGCCACCACCAAGTCCTTGCTGTGAAGAAGGTGAGTGGTTCCTGCCTGATTCTGCTGACATAGTACTGCCAGCAGGCTGAGGGATGACTGTTCCCTACACAGCCCTGATGAGCCACACCTGAGTATTGCGTCCAGTTCTGGGCTTCCCAGTACCAGAGACACTGTGACATTCTGGAGAGGGTCCAGTAAAGGGCCATGAAGATAATGAAGAAGGAAATGAAGGATTGGGAACTTCGCTCGTATGAGGAAAGGCTTTCAGCTCTTTGGCCTAGAGAAGAGGAGGTGCTGTGGGAAGTCTTACTAAAGTATTTCAATATCTGAAGGGAGGGTGTAAAGAAGACAAAGACTCTTCAGCCAGTGCCCAGTGACAGGACCAGAAGCAATGGGCATTATCTGAAACCTAGGAGGCTCCATCTGAACATCAGGAGCTGCTGTGTTTTTCTGTGAGGGTCACCATGCACTGTTACTGAGTCTATCCTCAGGGATACTCAAAAGCCATCTGAACGTGGTCCTGAGCAACTGGCTCAAAGTGGCCTTGCTTGATCAGGATCATTGGACTAGGTGACCTCCAGATATTGCTTCCAACCTTGACTTAAAATATTACTTGAAGTGGATGTATTTATGTTGTAATTAGAATATTGTAATGCAGAACCCATCCTGAAGAAGCTTTTCATTGTGTTTATGTTTCTGATGAAGGCTGGGATTGGCTTTGCCAGTTCTCAGAATGTAGGCTGTTGCTTACCTGTATTTATCAGAGAGGGTGAGTCACAGTCTTCTCTACCATGAAGAATTTACTATCCAAAAAAGTTTCTTTTGTTGATTATGTGTAGGGTAAATGTGCATGTCTTCTCCTTATATTTAAGGGTTATTTTCCAGCCCAATTTTCAGCATATTCGGGAAAGATTGAAGTGCTTTGTACCCACAGCAAATAACTTGACAATTATCAAACTATTATGTGTCTGAAAATGGGAGTTTTATTTAATCCTGGTTACTGTATTTGAAGTTCTTGATCTGTTTTTAAAACTCCTGCATTTTGTCCTGTCCTGATTCACTGTGTGAGGGATTCTGTGTCCTGTCAGTTGTGGAGCTCAGCAGGCCATTGCCCTGTGAGAAGGGTCCAGACTATTGCCAGCATCCTCTTGGCTGATTGCTTAGGCTTCATTTACAAATTCCTACAGCGTACACTCAGGCACCTTTTTTATCCAGCTTATTCTGTAACTTTGTGTGATTACCCACAGTCAACTGGGATAGTAACAGCAGTGGGCATCCTACTAGCCATAGGTGTCCTAGAAAATTCTCAGTGGCCAAAGAACCCAAATAAATTTTCAGTGTGAACAAGATACAGTGGATGAAAGGTAAGGAAATGTGAGGATACAGAATTGGGGTCAGTGTGCATGGGACTATACACTAACCAAGTGTATACAGAAGGGCATGCTAACATGGGTGGGTAGGGAAGAGCAGAGTGTGATGAGTACTGTGTGGAAGGCACAGAAAATACAAAGGTTTTATATAAAAGAGCAATTGCTAATGAACTAATATGAAGGAGAAGCAGCTGAGTTTGAATTTGAATGAGGATGCGATAGAATGGAGAGGTGAGTAGCAAAGGACAGTGGCAAGATTAGGCAGCCATACGAAGATAAGTTTGAGATATTTTGGCAGTAGAATGAATGCTTTGCCACATGTTAAAATCCCACTATAAAGGAGCAAATTTACTATGTCTGACAAGAACAGAAACTTTTCCACAACTTTATGGCATGAAGGGAATCTTAGAAGCCCTGCAGCTTGTCACAAGTAGTCTGCTTCTCACAAGTACCGTCTGCCTCACCACTGCAGCATTCTCGTGGTCAGAAAAAAAGATGGGAAAATAATTTTCCAGTATATATTTTGAAATGCTATTGGACTGTTGCACGAGCAAATGGCAAAACATTTCAATGTATGAGATACCAATAGAGCACTCAAGTGTGGGTTTTTTCCCCCATGATTCACAAAATTGCCTTGCTTGTATAGTTAGATTTCTTAACATGTTAGTAGCTGCAACAACCAAAAGGTGACAGTCCTTGGAGAGGTGTTAATGATGTTTGAAGACCCACAGATACCAAAAAGAGTGAGTCAGTGCTTTTTTCAGGCATTGCATTTGTTTTAGCCACAAAGAACTTGTGTGTATAATGAGCTTTACTGAAACTGGCAGTGGCACTTTGTTCTTAGTTTTTTCTTTAAAGGTAGTTTAAGTGTGCAATTGGACTTGCTCCTCTTGTGATGGAATTGAAATGTGTTCCTTCTGTTTGGAGTTTTTAGGAGTTGTGTCTTTGGGAAAGAGTTTTCCCAGAGTTGTAGCCAACGTCCTGCATTTTCTCAGAAATGGGTCTGCTCCCTTTCATGGTGACATTTCCCTTCAAGGGCTGCAGCAGTGCTACTGAGTCTGTTGAAGGGGCCTTGGGCTATATTCAGAGGTAATTTTACCTTACAGTTGCTATCTTTTGGCTACCGATGTTCTAAAATAGCAGTTTTGAGCTGCTCTTGATTTCCCCCTCTTAAATAAAATTCCCAAGTGGATATAGGATCCTTTGTCTCTTTTAAAATTACCCTGCCTGTGTCACCACATCTGCAAACTTTGGGTGATGTCCCATTATAGCTACATTTCTATAACTGATGTTTCTGCAAAATTGAATTCTATTCTGTGTCTTTGAGAAAGGTGGTTTTCTCTCTTTTACCAAGTTAAAAAGTTATTTTCGAAATGTAATTGAATACTGCTTGGACTTTACTTATCTTTGCTACACTAGGAATTCAGAGATAATCCACGAATCTGGCTCAAAAAGCAGAAGACAGTAGTATGTACTATTTCACTGTATAGGTTGAGTCCCATAAGAAAACAGTAATAGTAAAATGTAAATTTCCATATTGCATTTATTTTAGACAAAAAGACAAAACTGAGTATCTGAAGCAATTTCCAAGGGAAATTCTATATTAGTATCAACTACCAATAATGAGAAAGTAAATATAATTCAGCAAAAGCTTTATTAATATTCTTGACTAGCTTTTTATCAAGTCTGTTATTGGGTTTTTTTGTGAGTACCCTTCTAAACAAACGTAATTTCACTTTAAAACAAAATAATGTCTGCACCTGCTGTAATGACACAAACACTGTGGGAGCTTAGTATTACCATTTTGTGTTTCAGCTATTGAAGTTTGCTCTCCTGCTTTGCAAAATATTTGCAAATCCATCAAATGCTCTTTTCTTCTTAACAAAAAACTGGCCCTGTCCCGAATTTGTCCGACTTTTTTGGCTGAGATTTTCACTGAAATTTTGGAGGTGTTCTACAGTTGTTGCAGAATGGTTCTCCAGTTCTGTCAAAGTAGTGTGATGCTTCGTCTTGCTGGAATGAGTGCTTTCAGAGACTGTATTTCCTGGAGGCTTTTGTGGGAAGGAACATGAACTGTATGGTGTGCTTTCATTGAAGAAACCTGGTGGGATTGAGAAGGAATATGCGTCCTCATCACTCTGATCCAGTTGGAAGGGATCATCTGTTGTGAAATCAGACTGTGTTTTCCCAGAACTATGAAGATGCAGCAGAACTGCTGTAGGACTACAAGACTGCATTTCTTCAGGCAGACTGTCATTGCTGGTCTCCTGCAATTCTGTGAATCCATCAGAATTTTTCTCATCAGAACCTCTTTGCATTTTATCTGCGCAAGCCTGCTTCTCCTGTGGTAGTAAGTCATCTTGCTGTGTAACAAACAGAATATGTTTTTCAGCTGTGTGTTCAGGCAGCAACTGAAGAGATGATTCTTGGCTGGAATGCAGCAGTGATGGTTTTTTTACAACTTCATTCAAACCAGTATCAGTGGGAGCAAAAATAAAGCCATTGTCCTCAGATGTACGCGTGTTTCTTTGTAATGCAATGTCTGCTTCACCATGATTCTTTTCAGGGGAGTTCCTGGCTATGTGCTCATCTGTACTTCCTGCTGGTGCTTTTCCTTTTTCTTCTGTGTGACTGAAGCTGAGGAAGTGCTGTGGTTCTCTGGGAAACAGAGAAAGCTGTAGTTCATCCTCTTCAGAAGTTTTCTCTGTGTCATCTGTGGGAAAAGGTTTTAACTTAATTACCATGTTGCCAAAATCTGGACTTTGACCATGGAGAGTATCAGAAATAGAGTTTTCTACTGTTGACTTTGCATTAGTGAAATAATCAAATGTAACTGGAATTTCTTGACTTGCAGAACTAACTGTATCTGGATCTGACATGCTTACGTGGCCACTGCTTTTTTCAGTGTAAGGGGATGCTGTTTCCTGCATGGTGGTATCTGATCCATAATTAATAGTGGTTTCATAATAGGCACTGTTTTCATCTTCATTTTTCCCAGTCTGCTGAAGTTCAGCAGTAATGTTTGGAGACTCTGGCGGTGTTACAGACTTCTCAGTTCCATTGTCTGTGTTGGCTTCATCGAGCGGTGACTGACACACTGGCAGGTTGTCACTAACACTAGGTTGTTCCACTTCAAAGTCTGCTAAAGAGCTACAGTCACTCATTGTGAATGGAATCCCTTCAGCTGAAGAACTGTCACAAAATATATCAGCTGCAGCATCTTTTTCATCTGAATGTATCCTTATACAGTCATGCTCTGTCGTGGGAAAGTTGTCTATTGTTTCATAGAGGCCTAAATTCTCAATACCTGCATCTCTTCTGAAGCTACTGGGTGAAATAAAATCTCCAGCATCACTAGGTATATTTTTGTTGCTGTTTAGACAAAGTTGTTCTTCACAGCTTTGCCTTCCCTCCATCAATTTTCTAGTGCGCCTGGGTTTATGATGTGAAAGAACACCTTTTCTTTCTGGAGAATCTGGTGTAGCTTTTGTGATCTCAGACTGCAGCAGACCAGAGTTGTTTCTTACTTTGCTGTTTGGTGTTATTTCGTTGCTCTTCTGGTAATCCGTCTTTACAAAAAATAGTCCAGTCTCATAAACATTCATGCTTTCATTATTGTCAATATTAGTTTGCACTTTTGAAAATGCTGGTGTTTTCTTCGTGTTGATCTCAGTATTGCTTTGTTTCTGGTACTCTGCTTTGGGATTTGGTGAATGTACACCACTGCCAGTGACATTTTCATACTCAGTAGAAGCTTCTGTAGGAAAAATCCATGTGTTTCTTAAAGAATTCTTATCACAAATGAATGTATTATGCTGCATATTTGTTGGCTTGCTTGCAGAAGACTCTCTGCTCAAGGTTTCATCTGAAAAAGCTTGGTTAGAATATGTGTGTTCTGAACCTGAATTTTTGCTCCTGCGCATGCATCTCCACAGGCTCTCCAGGTAGGGTCTAGCAAAAGCACCCAGACAAAAAGCGCAAACAAATGTAATGAGCACAGAGAGGGAGACAGCCAGTGCAAAGTTTGGCTCAGTTTCTTTCTCTCTAAAAAGAGTGTCCCTGGCTTTTCTAACCAAAAATGCTGAGAGTCCTTCTTTCACCTCTATATTGTAAATCAGGTATTTCTCTTTTGTTGTATTAAAAAGACACAAATATAATCCTTCAGCAGTTTTCTCAGCGTTGTATATCACTAAATTATTCATTTTATCCAGTGTCATATGAGGAAGACTGTGATTTTTTGAAATTCTGCCCTTAGGTGTCCACCAAGAGACTCCATTGCCTGAAATGAAAGAAAATACAAACTCAGTCTTTGTTAAAGCATCGTATACTTGCTTTACAGGGTCCAGTGATATTTTTAAGAATATACTCTGGATGATCTCTCATAATTTTAACAGTTTATTATAAACCTCATTTTCCTTTTATCCATCCTAAGTAATTTTACATGGTACAAAATCTGTTAAACCATATTACAGGCCTGTCCCAACTGCCTCCCATCTCAAAACACAGTACATGTGGGGTCTTCATTGTAGACTGTACAAGAAAAATGGTAGCGTGAGGAAGGAGGTCACTGAAATCATCTAAACAAGTTCAGGGTTGTACTAGAACCACCTGCTGATCTTCCCTGTGGAAGAGGCATCTACAGCCAGCTGCTCTGCAGGCTGGCCATGGTCACTGTGTGCAGCTGTGGGATAAAACGTCACATCTTCACTGCCACTGTTTCAACCGCTGTGATTTTCCTCTAGTTCGTGATCTGACTGCAGCAAAAAAGTCTGTAAATCAAGGGTATTTATACAGGCTGAGCAATTCTTCCAAACTTGAGCTAATGTGGGCCATGGCTGGTTGTTGGCTTTTAGCAATTTGTTTCAAGGTTGCATTCTTGGCTTTGTCTTTGGATCAGCTTTTGTTCCCAGCTGAGTGTTGCTGCAATCCAGCGTGTTGATTTTAATCCAGGTTTCTGTGACTTTTCTTGTAAACAGACAGAGCAGGTGGCATTTCTGATAGGTCCTGCATATTTTCGCTTGGGGATGAAGTATTCCCAGGGGAAGAACTTACCACCTCCAAGTGCTATTAGTCCATTAGAGTTAAACCATTTTGCCTTATGGCACATGACAAATACACCTTCTGCTCTGAGTTTGGTCTTAGTTTTCCATCTGCATAGTAAGTCTTGGCTCTCTAGGTTTTGTTGCTTATACCATCAATGTTCTCTATTAATTTTAAATGTAAGTGAAGTGTGTGCTGCAGTGGCTGTACTTCTTTAGAAGAACTAGAAATCTTTTTCCCTGCAAATAAGCCTTCAATTCCTTTTGCTGTAACTGAATACTGAAAACTATTGCATCCTTCTTGGTTTTCTACATGCCTCAGAAGTGCCACCCTGCTATTTGGTTCTTTGTTTCAGTCCAAAATAAACCAATACTTTTGCAATGCATTACTTACTGAAACTTATTTGTATGGAATTTAGCATCACTTCCTCCTTTAATGTAAGGAAGGAGATGAAGACTCAGGAAACCTAACTTTCAAATATTCCTAGCAGAATGCTACTTTCTAGTGAAATATTTTTGCATGTTAAATTGCTATTCAGATATTGTTAAACAGTGTCTTTAGAAAGACGCTTTTAAAAGCAGATTTATTTGATCATTCTGCATTCATTTGGATTTTAGTAGCATTTGAATGGAGTGCCTGATTTACATACCCCTTATGTTGTCCAAGTTACAGGTCAGCACTGATGTGTTCCCTGTTGGGACTGTGGCCTTTTTGAGCACAACATTGTCCTTGCAGTTTAAATGGAAACTTGAAAGATACAGCAGAGGTTTCTGGGAGGTGTTGGCAGACTTATTGTATGAAAGGCTCCATTTCTGCCTTGTGGAGTCAAAGACAAAATGAAAGAAATGTCTAAAAGCATTTAGCCTGCAGTTAAATATCCAGGCATTCTTTGACAAATACACTTCAAGTTGAAAAAAGTTCAAACTGATGAGTATCTGTGGTAGAGGGATCGTCAGAGCATTTTCACGGAGATCCACGACCTATGTGGAAACAACACAGAATTCATTTGGTAAGGCTTACAGTGGAATTCTCATTGCAACATCTTACAACAGTGTTTCAGTGCACAAGCAATTCTGTAGTTCTGTGAATCTGCTTAGGATTTCAATAATGTTGTTCTAAGCTTTTTAATGTAGATGAAGAATTGGAATGGTGGTGTTTAGGTTTCTCCCATTGTAGACTTACCTCTGTGTGAATAGGGAGCTGCAGAGCTCTTGCCATGGAAGGGATGGGGGTAGAAAGGGACGTGTATTGTTATGGATTGGTTTGTGGCATAGAGAAATCGTGAATTTATGGTTATATCTGTTACATTTCAGTGTGTGTGTTTTCCTACATGTAAAAAGTAAATATATGAAATATTATTTTCACCATTTTCTCTAGTTTTTAAATTCTACACTAGTATTATAATCAGAACCATATAATCATGCTGAATAGTTGGTATATAATATCTTTAATGATTACCATAAAATATTGAAACAGCTGTACTGCTTTAAAACCTGTAATTTGTTGAGATCTCCGAAGGCATCTGGATGAATTTTAGTTATCTTGTTGTTTCGCAGGTCAATGTCCTTCAGCTGTGAACAGTTTTGAAAATCCTTTGGGTCAATCTGTTGTATGGCATTGGATGACATATGGACAGTTTGTAAGGACTGCAGGAGGCCTAGCCCTAGGAAGAAAAAAACCCTATTTTACATTTCATATTCCTGCTTTCTCAGTTGCATCAAGTGTCTTTATAGAATTCTTTGCAACAAAATTCCTTCCATTCCTCACTATTGCAATGAGTGGCTGCAGCCTTTGTGTTATGCCTTTCCTAGTCAGGGGTTGTCCCATTCTAAAAGCTGCATAGCATCAACAGCCAGCACATTAAAACATTCACAGTCAATGAATGTCCTAAAAATTGACACTTTCATAAAAGCCACTAGCATTTCTTTCTGTTATCAAAATTCTTCTGACTTTGATTTCTGTACTTTGAGCAAGCTTCTCTGGAGAACTGGAGGTAGGAAAAAAGTGTGAAAAGGCTAAAATATATTGAGTTGACAAGATGCAAATATGCTAATTGCAAGTAAAAGATAGTGATGCAAAAGGTGATACAGTATCTCCTATCCATTTGCATGTGCAGTTTTATGGGAGTTTTTCATATGTGGAAGTACTTGAACTGTATTCCTAGAATGTAAAACCAAATGAAAACAAAACCATGTTGTTTCTTATGCCTATCTGCCTGTGAATTATGAAGCATGACAGTTCATTCTCCAGCGTATCCTAGTTACAATAACATACACCTTGCATGAGGAACACTTGTGTTTGCTGGAGACACCTAATTGTTTTGAGGTGCTGTGAAGGCAGCCCCTGAAGCTCCAGCCTGTTAGGTCCAGTGGAAAGGCAGGCACTTGAACACTCAGCATGCCCACTGATGCTCAGTGTTCAACACCACAGTGCCACTCGAAAGTGATTTTTGATGCTACAGCATTGTTGAGAAGCTCCTAGTTCTTAACAATTTTGCCCTTGGTGCCACCTTGTTTATCAGAAACCTCTTTTCTCAGACAGCAGTTCTGTTTGCTGAGTAATTGATCTTTGGGTTTATTGTGAAAAGCAGAGGGAATGATTGATTCCTGGTATAAAACTAGAGGTAGGTGATAGGAAAGGCATACAGAAGGTCTGTCACTTCATAAATTCATCAGTGTACCTACATAAGGAATTGTACTGTGGCTATGTCTCTGAATTTAAGTTTGTGCCAAAAATATACACTGGTATGGCACCAGTGGGCAGCAGCCTTACTCCTGGGGTGAGTGGGGGAAGGTAGGGGAAGTGTTTTTCTGTGGGAAACCTCTGGCATAGAACTGCCTATTGTGTTTTCTTTCCAGAGCTTAAACCTCAGAATTTTAGTGAAGTGTTTTGGACAAGAATAAGGTTCTGAACATGTATTTAAATGAATATAGGATTTAAGTATAACTTGAAATATGATGGTACCATACACAGCAATTTGAACTTAAAAAACGGAGAGTCTCTTATAGAAGAGGATTGATCTGTCTGACCTTCTGAGGCATCCTATAATGGGCAGTCAAATTTATCTGAATCAAATAAAATCATATTTATCTATATCAAAACAAATCAAATCTTAATAGATATATTTTAAAATGTAAGCTTTTCTATACTGCCTATTCAGATACCTTTTCTATACAGATACTACAAAATCATTAAATGAAATGGGTTTCCTGTGTGCCAGAGAATTATTTAATAGCATAAAAGAAGAAAAACGGAACTTTCATGATCCTGTGTAGGGGCAAATATATTACCTTTGTGTGACTTTGTGGGACAAGTGGCATTTTTGTTTGTCATCACTTGTCCTCCTGTATTTTCAAACTCTAATGAATCTGATGGTGCTATTAGACATCAATAAATTCAACATACTGTATAGGACTGGGTTGATCATCTGGTAGCTTCTGCTTCATTTAAACTGTTTGGTCACTGTGACTCATCCCTGGATAAAGGCTAAGCTGCCCAGCATAGTTCA
Organism: Euphonia xanthogaster; assembly: GCA_034509185.1. Lineage (NCBI taxonomy): Eukaryota > Metazoa > Chordata > Aves > Passeriformes > Fringillidae > Euphonia > Euphonia xanthogaster. The sequence goes on along the minus strand of JAYDZK010000202.1, from coordinate 45,537,561 downwards.
GTGACCAGCAAAGCCCTTCTCAAAGTCTCTCGAAGCCTTACAGCCCTCTCCTGTTCCACCAAGGTGTCGCTGTGATTGAGTATTAAAGGGCACTGAGCAAAATTGTTAGCAATGAACAAAATATATTTTCCTGTCTCCGAAATACCGAAGCCATAGCAAGTTTTATTTAAGCGTGTTGATTTCCTTCTGAAGGGTAGTATGAAATTAATGATCTGTAATTTTTTCGGTGTTAAAGACCATAACTGGGAGGTGGAGGCTGGTAGTCTTCCAAAGATCCATACTCCCCCTTTCCATACAACAAGTAAGAATACTGCTTGGGCTCTTAAAGGATAAAACTGGTTGTATTTGACTGCTATTAATGCAGTACAGTTGCTAACACTGTATTAAAACCCTAACAAAGTAAACAGACGATTTACTTCCTCCTCTGTATTTGCCAGAGGAACTTTCCCTCACCTTAAGTAAAATAAAATGAGAAAGTCACGTTCTGGATTCAGTAAGATGTATGAATTATATCCAAAGCCAACCTACCCCTGGGGAATCAAGTCCTTAAAAGATTTTTGAAATGCTTACCTCTTGGAACTGTATTAAGATTATTTCTTTCAACTGACAATACTTTCAAAGCAGGCAGGAGACGATCAACAATGCTGTACTTTTTAGACCCATGTGCAGGTGTAGGCATTTCCAGTGTGAGGGTGTGGATGGCATTACCACTGAGGTTTAGAGTTTCTAAATTGGGTAAATTTGTACAAGTAGTTAAGGTGAGTTCAGAAATCAGGTTGTTACTGAGGTTCAGGTGTTTTAGCATCCACTCTTCATTTCTTCCATCAGAGCACACAAAAGTTTTAATATTATTGTAACTCAAATCAGCTGTCACTGCTACTTGTGATGTATCTTCTGGAATAGTAGATATTCTGGTAAAGGAGCAATTCAGTAGGAACTGCCCATCCCACTGGCACTCTGAACGGCGATGTGTAGCAGGAAGGATCCACTGGGACTTGGCTCCCACTGATCCAGGAAGATTAAAGTAAAGGACCACAGCCATGACATGCAAGTAATAGTTATCCATAGTATCTGTATGTAAAATGTAGAATTATGGTTAAATTCAGCACAACAAGGATAGAAAGTATAAAGAGTTTGACATTAAAAAAAAAATCAACACCGAATAACCACAGCATTACCAGCATTCTGCCTTGAACATTCAGTTTTGGAGTCTTATTTCAAAAAGAGCATTCATAAACTGGTCACCTCCCTCCTCCCCCATATATCCCAAAAAACAATTAGAACCTTTTTTTCCTTTTCCAGCCTTTTGGTCGAGAAACGCAACTTCTTGGGAGCTTGAGATCTAACAACAGTGGAGACTTTTGAACTCTACTTCAGGTATTGCACACAATTACACTGAGCAAAGTCCACCACATACAATCTATGACAAACAGGTGTGGAACAATTTTTATACTTCCAACTGTCATATCAATAACACAACAATGTATTTTTAATGAAAAACTATATTCTTACAAATAACACTTCTGGACTGCAGCTGCATCTTAGAATTTATTGTTTTATTTCAAAACAAGCATTTGAAATTCTACTGCCTTTCACCCATTGGAACAACCACCACACTTAAAGATGGTGAGAGCTCTTCACATCCAAGTTGTTTCAGTATACCCAGTATGGCATTTTACAGAGGCATGAAGAATATACTTCATACATGCAGAATCTTAAGTGCATCTGTGGGGCTGAAATAAACAGTGTTCCACTCAATGTTTTAAATACATATAAAAAATCGTGCCTTAGGCAGTTAGAAAATACACAAGTAAATGCTCAGCGGAGGCATGTGTGGTGCCAGCATTTCTCAAACTGTGTAATATAAATATAAAATATATTAACAATATATAGTGGCTAGCAAATTTGATAATTTATTTCATTTGGTATTTTTATGATTGGTTTTGCTATATTTTGACCAAAAAATTCCACACTTCAAAAACAATTCTGCAGATCATGATTTAAGAGTACCTTTGTGACAAATCTTTCAGCTGTACATTGCATACAGTATTTTAAAAAGAACTCTTGATACTTACAAGAATCCAATATTAGCATATAGGCATGTCAGTATTAACCAGAGAATAGCTTTAATACGTGTTTAACCTACTTGATCAAGGTAGTATCTGTTATTTTCAAGATGTACTTCAGCTTAGAGGATACTGCTCTTTATATTTTTTAATATGTGTTTGCATTTGTATACATAGAGTGACAAATTTCCATTAGCATGAGAGTGAAAATTTTAAAAACGTTAGTTCATTTCCTCCTCTTAACTCTAACAGATACTGAGTCACTGCTTAGCAGCAAAGGTGGGTGTAAAGCAGCAACTTGTGTGTTAAAGTGTTTAGTGACTATTAACTCTGATAAAACTATGAGGTCCATGAAGGAAGTATGCAAAATGTTAGTACTTCCCCACAATCTTTAATGTGAGAACTCAGTGTTTTTAGCTACATTATATTCTGTGTATTCTGATTTTGTCAGAACAGCACCACTGCTGTCCAGCCCAAAAAATGCAACAACTACTGCGCATCAAAATCTGGCTTTGCCTTTGAGCAGTGAGGGAAATACGACTCCTCTGACCTCCCCCATGTGCTGTAATGCCTGACTGATGAATACCCCTCCAAAAATCACTTCCACCCATACACAAACTGTATGAGTACTTACTGCCTGCCAGTAAATTCAGAAACTGGGACCTTAAATATGAATTTCTTGTTACAGCAGGAGCTGATTTGTATTTTATGGAATCCTATGTACTTTGAGCACTGTAAAACAAGGGTAGATAGTTTATCTTCCTGTAACAAATAATCAATTCTGAAGTTAACGTGTAAAACTCACACAATTTTTAGGTAAAGAAGTGTGTGCTTATCAAAAAACTTATCAAAAAGCTGTTACAAAGTCACTTTGAGACCTCCAATATTAAGGTTACTGGATGCTACCGCAAAACGAAGCAGTTTTAAACTGAAGAAATATATGGGGTGAGGAAAGAGGGAATCTTATAAATAGCTGGTCTATTTTTAGCACAAAACACCTCGCTGCTGCAAAAGCAGTTGGAAGGCTCTAATAGGCCCCAGTTCACCATAGTTTCACTGCTGACAAATTCTGATACACATGTATTTACCCTGCTGTCCTACCACCACATTTATTATTACAGACCTGCAGTTTAACTTCAGAATTTAATGTTTTGATGTTCTCAGTAATGCATCAGTACTGACATTTATGAGGAAGGAGAGATCTGATCTCAGACACTGCTGCAACAGCTACGCTCAGACTATTACCTATTGATTAATGGACTCAGACACTGTTCACATTAGAACACCCAGGAAAACACTATTTTTGGGTAGTAAGCAAGTTGTAAGTACATTTAAAAAAATGTACTTTTACAATAAGCACGTTTTATAAGTACTTCACATAAATTAAGCAACTGCAGAGTGCATTAACTGCACAGATAGAATGGAAGTTCAAGCAACACTTCAATAACCACAAGACTACTTCAAAATTCAAGTTAAATTTCCGTACTCACTATTACTTTGCAAATATTATTTATGATAGCATAATTTTTTAACAATGTGAGAATGAATACATGGCAGAAATAATACGATATTTTAAGTGAATCTGCCACTACCCCTCTTAGTACACATCTGGTGAGACACCTAAGTTTGGGGTAAATCAATATATCAAAAAGAAAGAAGAGAAAAGTCTGCCACTTCAGCCATCCTAGGAAAATCTATTTCCAACAAAAAGCTGACATTCCTGTTGAAGTACTTGAGACTGCAGTTGTATTCTCAGCAGTCTGCAAGGTCTTGGGACGTAGGACAAAAACCTGCTCTAGAGACAACTGTAGGCAGTAGAGCTGTTGTCAAGATCATGTTCTTTACATATATTCTACTGATCCCAGTTCAAGAAGGTACTTCAGTATGCATGTACACTGAAACCTTACAGATTCAGTGCCACTATTGCAGCTAACAGGATGACCTGATGTTGTTGACTGTAACAACCTTTCCTTAAAAACACTATGTAAGAAATGTTAGTATAAACTGCTGTAAAAAAAGAAACCCTGGAAGGCATGCAATTACTTCATACAAATCTATGTAAACACCAAGGAGGCCTGTCCCAGCAGCAGTTGTTTCAGTGCGTGGCTCCACACGGGTTGACAGAGGTCTGGCAGCCCATGTTGTGCCCGGTGACCTGGACCTTGAAGAGCGTCCCGTCCGCGCACATGCACAGCTTGAAGCGCAGCCAGTTGCCGTTATTGAACTGCTCCCCGTAAGAAGAGCTTGGCAGCCGTGACGGGCTGACCATCACAGTTCCGTTCAGGATGATGCTGTTTTCCTATTAAGGAGAGGAAAAAAAAAAGAAATTGTAGAATTACAACTTCTAATGCAAATAAGGCAGACTGTTTTTGAGAAGGACAAACTGGTTTAATGGATAAATAACATCTCTAGGATGGCTGTAGAATCAACAATAATAAAAAAGGTATGTATACAAATGTTTAATTTTTTAATGAAAATTAGAGTGATGCCTATGGATTTCTAGTCAGCAACGTACTTTGCTATTTCAGTGGTGGATTGATATGGAGAAAGACAGCAGTAGGGTGACTTTTCATGTTACATTCTTATTAGCAATTGCTGTAAATATAAAATATGGACATGAAACAGGCAATTGAATTTATACATGAAATTAATTCACACTTGAAAGTGCATATACCTCTATTTTTATCCTTTTTTTCCATCACTCCATATATACTGCCATCTTAATCTCCAACAATCTTAAGAGGAGTGCTAGTGAGTTTTACAGCAGCAGCACAGAAGGCAATGCTCCAAACTATATGCTCTGCTCGTCTGGCAAAGGTGGTCAATCCTGGTTAGCTTCCAGAGGAAATGAACTCCCTTTGGTACTCATGTCAGTACAGAGGCCAATAGCTTAGCTTTAACTGCATAGTAGGTTTTTGGTGTCTTAACAGTAGTAAGTCAGTGTTACCTGAAGCTACTCAACCACTACTTAACAGCAAAGTAATAAATCATCTATTTAAATCCTACTAAACATACTGACTTTTATGCATGAGTAATTTATACATAAAGTTTGAAACTATATAAAGCTACATCAGTTTACTACCAACCTAAATTTGAAACTAAGCTGTTAAAAAAAAATTGCTTTGATTTGAAGTACTTACTGCTTTAAGTTCCATGTTTCCACCCATTCGAAACTCAATTGTCTTGCCTGTGATGAAAACACCTTCATTTCCCCGGACAATGGCACGACCATCAACCTTTATGTTTAGATCACTGGTTGCATTGCTGGTAATCTAAGAAGACAAGCAAAAAAAACTGTATTATGGATTAGGGAAAATGTGCCACTTGTGTTTGTCTGAGTAACTTTAATTACCTTAAAAGTAGTGCTGTGCAATTTAATAAAAAACTTGAATTTCCCTTCTGCCACTAGCTTCTCCATATTTGTTATTTTCCACGTTCAGTTTCAAAACAGGATTACTGAATTTTGGAAGGTTTGTAAAATTAATTTTTTGTATAAAGATAACAGTTCATATGACAATTTTATGGGATACACAGCTAACACTTTACCAAATACAGGCTTCCTGTTAAGACAGATTATGTAAATTTACCCCTCTGTTTTCACTGAATCTGTTCCTCCTATGTATTTATAGTTGTGGGTGTTTTTTCTGCAACAGGATTCCTCAGTGCTTCCAAAGGCACACTGAACCCCCTAGAAAACCACTACCTACTCTACTCTTACACAAAAAATGGGCTGTATTCTCATTACTTACAAAAAAATAAGACACATACCCTCTCTGTAGAGGCCTTTTGTACATTCAAGATTTTAACTCCATTTGGCAGATGAAACTCATGAGTTTCATAGTCGGTGCTGAACAAAGTATTTTGTGTTCGTGGGTCAACAAATTCCATGCCAATATCGCTGGTGATAGAAGTTTTGTCTTTTTCCACACTAAGCTTGGTTGTTCCTTGCTGAAATACAATCTTCAGAAATAAAGGCATGAACTTAATGATGTTTCAAATGTAACATTTATTAGCAATGTGAGTGTAATTCTCTAGTGTGGCTCACACACTTTCAATTCATGGTACAACTTACAGGCTGATTATTCCCAGTGATCACCAAGTCTTCGTTCCGTCTCCCTCCCACAGTGCTTTTATATAAGGGATGGATAACACCCATGTCAGACACCTGCTTAAACCGCAGCAAGCCACTCTCATGGAATTCCATACTGTCACAACCATTGGGACCAATTCTTATCACTGCCCAGATAACCAGGGTAATCTGAAAGAGAAACACATTTTCAAGGATTATGTTGATTGTTCACATCTTCCTACCACAATTATTGTATTAATTCGATGTTTTATTTGAACAATTATTAATGCCAGTGTTTAAGTGACCTTTAAGTGTGAGCTGACTTTAGTTTGTTCCTACTGAAAACATCATAACACATTTAATTATGAAAAGCATTTTAAATTATTTTTAGATTTACTTGAAACAGTAAATGAAATGATTTATATATATATGAAATATTAAATCACATCCATAGTTATATCTTTTTTCTCTTTAAGGGTAATAATTAATTAAACAAATTTTCTGAACAGTTCAGCTTGGTATATAGTATGTTGAACTGCAAGAATGCATCCTCCCAGATGGATGTGCAATTATGAAAAATAATTTGTTACTTCTCATTGACCAAGCAATAACAATGTGATTTTTAGAACAATGAAGCTTTAAATTGTAGTGGCTTGTTGATTCTGAATGTTCACATACAGCTCTGTAACATAAAATATAACCGTGTTTTATATGCCATATATCCTGAATGCATATAACACTAATATACTAATAACACTTCTCATGAGGTGACCATTATTACCAAAATACTCATGCCTGAACTTACACCATTCTTTTACGTAAACTTGCTCGGATTACAAAAGAACTAAAAAGAAAGAAGAAAAATGAGAATCTCCTTCAGTACGTTTTAAATCCTCAGCCATACTGGAAACAATTTTTTTTTTAACTGAACTATCAAAATGAAATACGACCTAATGTTGCTTACACTATAGCCATTATACTCACAATGAGATTGATGACTGCCAAAATAAAAAGAACAACAATCACACATATGGCCAAGTTGCCTTTCCTGCCACGTAACCCTGTCTTATGGAGACGGTCTTCATCAATTGGAATGTATCCTGCTTTGAAGTTACTGTTGTGCTCCTTATTAACATTCCTGCGTTCCACAGCCTTCTCTCGCATAGACTTCTTCACCGGGCCGTTAGAGCTTTGCTGTAACACAAGGCATGGGTCAGCTTTAAAATGCATGCAAATTAGCTACAATAGCACACACATATGTATGCAAAAAATGTAAATTGACTAGTGGGATATATTGGATATTATGTTCAGTATTAAATTTAAGTCTGGCACCTGGCTGTCAGAATATATACTTAGAACCACAGCAACCTCTGCTACCACAGTGACTAAATTTAAAATCCAGATACTTTCAGACAATATATGGCTTTATATCTCATTTTTATCACGGCAGAGAGGAATTATTAATTATATTGTCACAGTTAAAAATTAAAATCAGCTACCAAGAAATTAATTAAGTTTTTACCTCTCAGGGATGATACAGGACATAACTGGCAGGTCAGCTGCCAATACACAGGATTTTAGTTCCCTCCATGCTCATGTGATAGATTCCCAGTGACTATTCAAAAAGAGTGTGGTGGATACAGTTTTTAAATTAGTTTGACAGCACCGGGTTTGCGTTCAACTCCTGTTGCTTGCATGCAGCATTGAGAAAGATACTGTGAGGCTTCAAACTTGGCATGGGGAACTTGGCCAGAGTAGCTTTCATGTAATAATCTGAAGTTATGAGATTGGAAGGGATATCCTGTCAATGTAACCAAGTAATAGAGGAAACTCTTTCCTTTAGTAGATATTCATAGTAAAAATAAACCTATAATGTATTTTCGTAGCTGTCCAAAATTTTGTTCCACTTCCCTTGAATGGAACAGTTTGTTATTTAGGGATTCACATCTTCAAAGAAGGAGTTTGATCTTTTGGATGGAATTAAGTTTCGTCACTTGAAATGAACCCTAAAGCTACACCTAAAGTAACTGCACTTGCACATATCTACACTGATGTAACGAGTAACAACACTTTGTTTTCTTCTGCTGTTGAACTATTAAGAGATGGTGTTGAGAAAGGTGCTTGACCTGGACGAGTCTGTGGAGGCTTCGCTGCCTCGGAGATGTTCTGGACGCCCTGTGACCCTGCAGAGCCCACACGAACTGCGGAGCCCCGCAGGCACCCACGGCTGCCTCTCGCCCCCTCGGCAGCGCCAAGCGCCTCGATAGGCGCGGCGGCGGCGGCGGCGTCCCCACACGGCTCAAATGCCAGGCGCCTCACGCCCAGGGCACAGAGTATTTCTGTCTGTCACACACCCACGCCTGCGAGCAGGACGGCGCCGCTCCGGGCCGCCCCGCCCGGACAGCTGGCTCGGGCCGTCTCTTCCCGGCACGGCCGAGCCCGTCCCGTCCGAGCAGCGCCGGGCACAAGGCGGGAAGGGCCGCCCGAGCGCCGTTTCTCCCCTCCCCAGCCGGAGCGCTC
>JAYDZK010000202.1:45492228-45528671 GCA_034509185.1 Euphonia xanthogaster | reverse complement strand
GCGCCCCCTGGTGCCGCTCCGCGCGCCGGGTCCCCGCAGCTCGCGCCCACCGGCCTTACCCGGCAGCGCCACCTGGCGGCCGCGAGCCGTCCCCGCGCGCCGCGAGGCCCCTCGCTGCCCCCCCAGTACCGTGGCACCGCCATCGCCGCGCCAGCCGTTGAGACACCACCGCGGCTGTGGAAGCCCTCGGAAGGGGGCCGGGCTGGCATTACCATCTCCATTACACCTGCGCCGCCCAAGAATACTCCCGAAGGGACAGCAGAGTAAGCTGACATCTAGCCATGGCCAAAGACTTAAAGAGCCTAGTGGGCGAGGGAAGGGCCCGGGAGCTGCAGGAGAAGCTGGAGAGCTGGCAGCAGAACTACGAGGTGAGTCCTGCCACTCCTCGGGGCCAGAGGCAGCGGCCCTCGCTCGGCGTTCCACGGGCCGGTCTGGGACACTGCCCGGCACGCACGTCTAGTTAGCGCAGTTTTAACACCTGTTAAGCTCCCACAGCTTCGGTTATTTGGCTTTTTGTCCCTGACAAGGTTCCCTGAAAGGAGGGGTTGGAGGTTAAAAGTGAGATTTGGTCGGTACCGGTTGTGCTTAGAAGAGCGTTGAAAAACGGCAGGTGAAAGGACCACGGTTGGGGTCGTGCTCAGAAGGAATCAGTTGGGGCCCAGGAACGGTCAGGAAAATGTGAGGGAAGAGGCTGCTGAAAGTGAGAAGGGGTTATCCAGCATCCCAGCTCTTTTGGGTGGGGAAACCTGTTAGGGTGAAAGGCTGCTGCGAGGCAGCGCGCAGCACGGCCGCCGAACGGCTTCAGAAACGGCGGGCGTTGAGGGAGGAGCGCCCGTTAGGGGAGACGGCTGCCGGTGGGCGGAGTAGCAGGAGGTGAGGTGAGGAGCTGAAACAGTGGGAGCAGTAGAGAAGGTGTAAAATTAGGGAAAGACGAGACTTCACAGCTGTGACTTTGCTCAGTGGAAAAAAAATCTTGATAGAATTTTCTGTCCTGCATCCCCAGGTTTCTGTACCTTCAGGACGCAGATAGTTGGTCACGAGTTTGTAACCACCTACTGTGTGTGCTGTGGTTGGTGAGAAAAGAAATGCAGTGTTTTCAGGGGAAATCCGTTTTTTCCTTTTACTTCATGGTTGAATAGGAGTTACAATTACGTAGCCAGTGTAACTCTCTGCAAGATTCATGGCAAAGGACAGTTTTAAGGAGTTTGGGAGTAGCTGGTAAAGCTACCACAGAGGAGGCCAGAGGAGGAGCAGTGTCAGGTATTTCAAAATCTTGCAAATGGTTGTTGGAGGGAGACCTTAGGAGGGCTGAGCAGAAGTGGGAGCTGACCTCTCCATCAAAAGTTGGTTAGGAATAGTCTTTAGTCTATAGGAATAGTCTTGGGAAATGAGGATGAACAGTTTCAGGCTGCTGTTGCAGAAAAAGAGGGGCTGCCAAATGGAAACACCGTGTTATGTTGCTGTTATGAGCTGGAAAAATGCACTTTGCGGCCGTGTTCTTTTGGAGGTGAGCAGGTTTACTGCGCTCCCCAAGGCCGGAGGAAGGCATGTTGCAGCAATCAAAACACAAGATGATGGGTGGGAATTTCAGCTGTTTTGGAAGCTTGTAAAAACCATATGAAGTCATTAAAACCTGAAGATCTAGAGGGTGATCTATGTGGAAGGTGATACGCAAGTTACAGGTAAAGATAAGGAAAGCAGGTACAAAGTATGTATTCTTCTGGCAGGTGCGGTAGTACCCTGAACAGATTAACCCCATCAACTCCTTTTGAAAATTGCATTTAATGACAGTGATGTAGTTATGCTGTTTCCTAGGCATAATGCTGGGTTTTGCTCCTTCAGTAGTATATGTTTCAGTTTGTAACTCCTAAAAATCAGATGAAATTGCATGGAGGCTTCATGTGACTGCTGACAAAGCAAGATATGAGCCTTATATGTATTATTTCAGCTAATATGGAAAACCAGATTTTGGGCTATTTTTTAAAATCCAACAATCCGCTAGATTATTATTTTAATAACTGTTGAAAGATTTTAACTCCATCTTGTGGTTGCATCCTCTTTATGATGGGTAAGAAGTACGCTTTCTCAAGTAGTGAATGAACTGGCTCATAGAAGTCCTGATGCTTTGCTCATTTGCCTATTAGAAATGAGTATTCAAAAATGAGTATTTCAATGGATCCAGTAAGAAAAGGCTGGGAAGATGTAATTATGGGGGGGGGGGTACATGCCATGATTGTAACAGGAGTAACTTTAAGTAAGAAAGCCAACACAGATGTAATAATGCACATTAATTCATAGGGGAATTCTGCTGGTGAAAATCTGAGCCAATGCTGTGAAATATTAGAACTGAACAGAGCAATTCAAAAGCAGCTCGTCTCAATTCTCAATGAAACATCTCAAGGAGGTAAATTGATGCATTGTCTAATTACTAACACATTTCACATGTGCCATGTTTTCCAACTCTGGCTTTTTCTGTAAGTATTCTCACCATTTCTTAATGTATGTGTTTTCTTAGATGAATGTGCAGCAAAAATAAAAAGCTGTCTCCTGCCAAGCATATGCTGTACTGCTTCAGGAAGTGACAACCTTACTCAGGTGTGTAAGAAACTTATTTTAAGGGAATGAACTATGTGAATTTATACCAGCAGAAGCACTTTAATGACTTTCTGGTAATATTAGCCTCCCTCAGATTTTACTTAATGAAATATGTCCTTAGTTGCTTGTGGAGACACCTATGGAGACAGCTATGCTATTGTGGAGGAATTTGCTTTGTGTAAGAAGTCTGTGTTATTATACTGCTTTCCTTTTCTAGGTACAGATTTGCCATTTACATTTACATTTGCAGAGACATAGTAACAGTATATATGAGAAAAAATAGTGCTGTGAAAATACATGTGTAAGCTGAAGGTGTGCATAAACTCCATGCATTAATCTGTGAGCTCCTTTTACTTTTTTTTTTTTTTTAGGGAAAAAACTCTAAGGATATCTTAACATTATATTATTTCCTAGAGTGTTAAAAATAAAAAAGAAGTGTTCATGTGTGTTATGATACCACCATGCTTCTGCCATGATATTTGGAGTTCATATGTATTTGATATTTACTGAAGCAGTTGTAATACTAAATGTTTGATACTAACAGAAAAGACAGATGTGTTGTGGCTTTCTGGTTTGAAAGAAAATAAGAGACTTGGCTAATTCAGGCTAGGGGAAGATCTTCAAGATCCTGAGATTTGACAGTGATGTCTCCATGTTCTTTGGTTTCTCATTTTTACACCTGCTCTGTCAAAATATTTCACAATTAAAATAGGACAAATAAAAAGTGATATCCCTTAAGAGTCGGAGTCTAGTATAAGGCAGGATTGGTGGTGTGCTGAAACCCCCCCAGAATATAAAACAACAAAGTTATTAAATGAGAGTACACCAGGAATGCCAGTTACAGATTTGTAATTGCATGTGACATTCAAAATTTAAAGAAAAGCCTGTTGCACACTTACTAATTTAATTCCAGTACTAGCTGGCCGTTCTGTGGGTTGTTAAAGGCAGCTGCATGTATAGTAGTGTGCTTTCTGGAATGATACTTGCCTTCTGTGTTCTAATAACTTTTTCTGTTGTTTTGCATACATGAATTCCCAAAAAGTTTATTTGAGTTGGTGATTAGTCAATCAGAAGTTGACTAACTGAAAAAAACCAGCTATGCAGCACATCTGCAAAATGCTTTGTTCTGATGATTCGGGCAGTAAATCTGCATATGCTGACCTTCCATAATTTCTACCATGAGGTATAAAATAAGTGAATATTTTACTTTCTATAACTGAGTCTTTCTTTGGTATGCCTGAAAGGTATTGCTTGTGTCTCAGAGAGAATGCAATAGCTTTTGTTCTCAGTTTCTTTAGGAATGGTCATTGCTGAAATATTTAGAAATACATCTGTCCATTATGCTCTAGTACTTTACCGAGGGAATTTATAAGGTAGAACATTCAAGCAGTGTGACTTCATTTCCTGGTAGGATTCAGCGGAAGGAGAGCTACAGCTGAGAGATTTGTCCTGCAAACCAAGATGTGAACTGCGAGACCTGGAGGACAAACTAAATGAAACTCGTGTGCAGATCAATCAGATGGAGCGAGAGTAGGGAGATTAACTGCAGTTCATTCTGTTTGCTTTTTGGTTTTGTCTAAATATTGATGGAGATTTGTAAAATGTTTTGTTTCTGGCCTAAAACCAGAGTTTCAAAATGCATCTGAGCTCTGTATTGTGTGTATATATCCAAAGTGGTGTACAAATGATACAGTTACACCTGCATTCATAAATTGACTTGGTAGGTTTTGCTTTTGACAGAGGTGTTGAAAAACATGCCAGTATTCTACATAAAAAGGTTTTGTATAGTCCATGACAATCCCTTGTAGAGTTATAGTCTATGAAATGTTGCATGCTGAGCAAACCCTAAATAAAAAATCTAGTAGCTACAGTGTAACATTTATTGAAGGACCTACAACATGTCACAATTAATTATACAATGTAATTGATATGTAAATATCCAAGAAGATAAAAGCCACTGTCTTAAGATGGAGGAAGTTGGATTTCCAGATGAGTGAGTCGGCCTGAAGAGTTTTTGTCTAGTTGCATAAAACATATATTATGGAGCATTATAATATAATAATTACTAAATTGCTTCAGATACAAATTTGTGCAGTTATTACCAGTTCCACGGCCACTTAAGAGGTAGCTCGAAGTGGCAGACACATTCTCATGCATCCTATTACCATGAAAACAGTGAACATTTCCTCAAGTCTTGGGTCAATATATTAAGTGATATAATTTCATGCCCTTACTAAGTGATTCCAAGAATATCAGTTTGGATTTTCCCCATGCCTATTTCTAGAGCTCATCTTCCCAAATCTGCTTTTCTTTCCCAGTTGTCCTTTGTAGTAGAATTCTTTGGCCCTCTTTTACTACTGTTCTGCTAGAAGTCCTTTCTGAAGGAGCTGACTTAGGATGGAACTGGGCAGTCTTTCCTCTTAGCAGATGTTCCTGGCCTTATTACCTGTGGTCATCTCAGTCAGCTTGTTCCTTAAAAAAGTGGAACAAGAATCCTATCAATTAATAAGTGTTAGAGCTTTTGTTGATTCAGATCCTCAAAAAAATCTCACCAGGGTCCTCCAGTAAAGAAAAGGAAGGACAGAGTGAATACCTTCAAAATAAATAGAAAACATATTTTCTCTTTTCCTTCCACTTTTGGTAAGAGAAAAGCAACAGTAATACTGGTGCTTGGAGGGAAAGTAGAGATGTTGGGATAGTTTTTAAAATTAACTAAGAGTAAAGGACAGAAGATAAACTTGCTTCACTGGTTGTATGCCAGTCTTTAAGAATCACTCCTTCCTTTGGGGACAGCAGGAGAGGAATTGTTAGTTTTTATATTGCTTGCATAACATCTATGATATCTTTTGACTGACTAATATATTTCTGCAAAGAAAAAGAGCCCATGAACTTGATAGAAGACAATACATAGGTTCTTAATCTGTAAGAAAGAAAACTGAGATGGTTTAGTTAACGTCTTAAATGTGAGGAAAAAATTAGTTTCTTTTAGACCTGATCATCTGAGCTAGCATAAGGACGCCAAATGTTAACCAGTGATTTTTCCTATAGCACACAGTGCTATATCCACTTTCCTGCCACAATACACTTATACAATTTAAAGTAAGATCAAGGGTCTGCTTTGTTTCATTTGTTTTTAAACTCTGGATTTTTCCTGTATTTCAGCATAAGGAAAGCATGCTGAAATTATTCAGCAAGCATAAGGAGCTTGGTCAATAATTTTCCTGTTTTTTCTGCTCCTTTTGTTTGATGATGAAGATTAATTGATAGATAGATAGATTGATAGAAGGACATCTTGTGACTGACTGTTCTGTGTGATTAAGTCTGAAGGCTTCCCGGTGCAACTTAAAGCGGTTACAGCAACTGGATGAGTATGAGCAGAAGATTGAGAACTTGCGGGATGAGATTGCTATGCTGGATTGCAGAAAGTCTGTTATCCAGAGCAGGTAGAGGCCTTACTCAGAGAAGTCACTGAATCATAGAAATCAGTCATGTTAGGTAGCATGAATTTCTTTCTCATTTAAATTGAAATATAAACAAAAGCCAAGCTTTTTTACTTTGTTATGAAGGAACATAAACTCTTTAGGTTATTTGTTCTAGTGCCCAAATATTTTATTTTAAAGCAATTATGTTAGGTTTCAGACAAAACAGCAAATAATGCACCTTTTCAAAATACATGGAGAGCAATTGTATGAAATAGTTCTTTTGTTGATGAGTCCTCTTTTATAGAGTTCTGCTCTTTAGTTGTATTGTTCAATTTTTACTTATTTGACTTCAGCAGTACTCTTCAGTGCTACTGAAAGAGGAACAAATCTCCAAAATATTACTAGTTAAAAGTGTGTTTCCTCAGAACAAAGTGCTTGGCCTTACAAGCTTTACAAGTTACTTTACTTTTACCATTTATGTTTTAGGCCATAAAACAAATTATGGAAATGCCTTCGTATTAGACTAACCAGCTGTAGCTTCTTTAATTACTTTGGCTCAAAACTCACCTTACCCTTGTAAAAATTAAATTGATGGAGAAATCTGCCATAGGGAAAAGCATCTGAGGTGGTAAAGTGACATGAAGCTTCTTTGCATGTGTGTTGTAGGCTTACGCGGGCCTGCACTCCTCCACCGTGCCGTCTGAGGCGCTGTGTCTCTCCACCATGCCGTCTGAGGCCCTGTATCTCTCCTCCACCATGCCCTGTGAGGGCCTGCTCTCCTGTACCGTGCCGTCCGAGGGCCTGCTCTCCGTGCCCAGTGAGGGCCTGCTCTCCTCCACCGTGCCGTTCAAGGGCCTGCTCTCCATGCCCAGTGAGGGCCTGCTCTCCGTGCCCAGTGAGGGCCTGCTCTCCTGTACCGTGCCGTCCGAGGGCCTGCTCTCCGTGCCCAGTGAGGGCCTGCTCTCCTGTACCGTGCCGTCTGAGGGCCTGCTCTCCGTGCCCTGTGAGGGCCTGCTCTCCTGTACCGTGTCGTCTGAGGGCCTGCTCTCCTCCACCGTGCCGTCCGAGGGCCTGCTCTCCATGCCCTGTGAGGGCCTGCTCTCCTGTACCGTGCCGTCTGAGGGCCTGCTCTCCGTGCCCTGTGAGGGCCTGCTCTCCTCCACCGTGCCGTCCGAGGGCCTGCTCTCCTCTACCGTGCCGTCTGAGGGCCTGCTCTCCTCCACTGTGCCGTCCGAGGGCCTGCTCTCCTCTACCGTGCCGTCCGAGGACCTGCTCTCCTCCACCGTGCCGTCCGAGGGCCTGCTCTCCTCTACCGTGCCGTCTGAGGGCCTGCTCTCCTCCACCATGCCGTCCGAGGGCCTGCTCTCCTCTACCGTGCCGTCTGAGGGCCTGCTCTCCTCCGCCGTGCGGTGTCAGGCCCTGTGTCAGGCCCTGTGTCAGGCCCTGTGCCAGGCCCTGTGTCAGGCCCTGTGTCTCTCCTCTGCCATGCCGTTTGAGGCCCTGCGTGAGGCCCTGCGTGAAGCCCTGTGTGCCCTGCGTGAGGCCCTGTGTCCGTCCTCCCAAGTGCCGCGCCCTTTGCGCAAGGCCCTGTTCACCTTCCCGGCTCAGGCGGGGCAGCGCTTCACACCGTGCCTGCCTCATAGCTCGCTATAACTTCATTTACGCTAAAGAACGCTTGGAGGCAGAGTGCACTTTGAGGAAATACGTCTGTAACTTGGAGATGGTGCAGAGGATAATATATATTGCAGTTGTGGTGAGAAAGAAATATTATTTCTTATTTTACAGGCTGGAGGTCTGTTGTAAAATACTATGTCTGCAGTGGTTTAAATTGTGGGTGAATTAGCATTTCTGTCAAGTGCAGAGAAGAAAAGCTTTCTTCCCTTTTTTATTTTGATTTCGCTTCCCCTCACACTTCTACATTGAACTCTCAATGTAGTGTCCTACGTGACCTATCCCAAGATTGGAACAGGGTCAAGGATTTATTGTACGGGTACTAAAAGAGTGAAATTTAGTCTGAAATTGGTCAAGTGATTTGGTCTAAAAAGTACATGGTATCTGCAGTGATCAACATTGCCTTAGTTAGAAAAATTCTTTTGGGAATGCTGCATTAAATACTGCAACACTACAAAGCTAAAAATCTTTCCATATCATGCTTTCCTTATGCTTGTAGCTATGTGCTTTTTTAGTTTAATTGGGTCCCTTGAAACCATCTAGATACCCCACATTTACCATGAACTCAGTTTGAAGAAAGTCTTCATTTTTTCTGTATTGAATCTTCTTTTCTATAAAAATGGTGTAACACATACCTGTATTAGAGAGGCAGCATCTCTTAATGTGTGTGATCCCAGGTACATTTTACTTACTGAAGATTTTTTCTTTCAACCGTCATTCAGTTTACACTCTTCAGTTCAACCTTTTTTCCCAACAAATGAGGTGTTCCTGTCTTACATGTTAGGCTGTGGCACATAAAATGCTGTTACTCATATCTTTGAATGTGATTGCATTGATCCTGGGTATGTGATGGAATCCTGTACAAATATAGAAGATTAGGTGGGAAACTTTTCAATCTTATCTTCTGCAAATAAATTACACTCAATCAGAGAATTCCTTCCTCATGAGTTAATTTTCTCCTTTACAGCAGTGTATTATATTCCTCCTTGTTTTGATGATAGTGGGTTAAATTCATTTTCTCAGATAACTGATAAAATATTAAACTGGGTCTCCTGTATTTAACTAGATGTTCTTTACTTTTGCAGGAATCTTTCCGTGCGGCAAAGATGGCCTTCTGGAAGGTCAAAATAAATGTAAAAGACACTTTGGCTATATGTTACAGAGGGGGACCTACGTCACTTGAAGTTGCTGTCCTGGATTATATAGCTTGCCACAAGGATCTGTATGACGTTTGTTGCAGTGTCCATGTAAGTCGAGGGCAGTGGTAATCTCTTCCAGGAGCTAGTAAATTCAGAATACGTAAATTAGAAATGCACTGTAACCTGAAGGAGAAAAGAGTTACTGTATGGACTTTGTCTTGTAGCAGTTTATTTTCTAGAACAATATTGCTAGGACTAGTATATGTATGACTTAGTAATGGCTTGCCTGGTTTGTTCATAGCAGCACATTCTTTCTGAAGTTGTTGTTTTCTGGAATAGTCCAGGGCAACATTACTATGAGCTTCTAATACTGATTTTTAAATGTAGAAAGCTGAGAGGCATATTTAGGGAGGATTTCTATACTTGCTTGTGGAAAAAATTGTTAGTGAGTGCAAATTACTCATGTATGTTTATTTTCAGGAAGTAGTTTGCTCCATGAACAGGAACCCAAAGCTTCCATGTCCAGGAGAATTGGATTTTGTTGTGATCAGCGGTTTGATTCGAGAGTTGTGCTGTTTGGCTTATTCAATGCAGACACTCATTCCTCCTCTTGATATTGCCTTTGGTGTTGATGGAGAATGCTTCAATAGGAACATGTAAGAAATCTTTATATTCAGTCAGACTTACCATTAAAGGTTTTGTAGTCTACTTGTTTCCTAATTAATATAGCAGTTCAAGATTGCTAAACAGTAATTTGGGACAAAACCCCCTGGCCTGTAGTGAATTTGGTCTGTCTTTAGGGTTTAGGATAGTATGGAAATACTAGCATGTACATAAGCATCAACAATTTTTTTTTAGTGAACAGTAGAGCAATTTTCTGGATAAACTTCAGTCTCAAGAGTATATTTAATTTATCATTTAAGAAGAAAATGATCATCAGCTTTCCCTGCTTAGTCTCTATCTGGCTTTTAAAAAATGTTTGCATCTTTGTTCCTCCTTACTGGCCTGTTTTGTAAAAGTCATGTTTACTGAGATCTTGCAGTTGGTGTCATTACCAGGGTCATCAACATGTTTGCTGCAACCTCCAGGCTGTGGCTGCTGTACAACATACGAGTATTAATATGCTCCCATCTCTTCTGGTTTAGAGCTGGGCAAAACCAAAACTGTCTCTTAAAAAATGGGAATTTTGTTAATAATTTTTCTTTTTTTTCTATAGGGTCAAGTTGCTTTTTTAGCAGAGAGTTGTAAGGTGCTTCCACGTTGTCTAGAAAATAATTGGAATTGATAGGTCATAAAAATTGCTCTAAAAAGCAAAACACCTTACATCACTAAGGAGGTTTCTAGTAATAATTTAGAATAGAGTGGAACCCAGGTTGTGAAGAGCTTGAGAAGTCAAGGAGAGAAATAGAGGAGATGAAAGTAGACTCTCGACAGGAGAGCGCAAAATCATATGGGACTACTCAATGATCCTATCCAAATACAGGACAGTTAGCTTTTGATACTCAAAGCTATTGGCTAAATTAGGAAGCACCAACACTGTGATATAGTCTTGAGATGCTTTCTCCACCTACTTGGTATCTATGGCCTTAAGAAACCACGTGTAATATGTTTTTGTGTGCTGCTGTGGGAGACACGTACATCTGTCTGTCTAGCTTGATAAATGTGGTATATGTATATGTTTACATGTATAGCATTTGTATGTGGTACACAGAGATGGAGCAAATTAAAGCTGTAGAAATTAAAATATATCTGTTTATTACATGTGATAGCATTCTACAAAGAGCCAGCCAAACATCATTGTACCCTATGCCTTGCTTTGTGCCTCTGGTTATGACATTGTTTTATATAACTTACTATTGCAATGGATTACTAAAGCATAATAAATAATAATAATAATAAAAAAATGCACAATAAGTATAATAAATAATAATAATGCATAATAAATGCATTGCTTTTAGTACAATTTCTGTTATTTGGTATTTGTTGTGAGTTTGAATCCATAAAGCCAGATGTGTTATTTGTCCTTATAGGGGGCTTGTTCTAGCAAGATATTCCAGGAAGAGGGGATGACTGTGTCTGCCAAATTGCAGCTCAGAAGGTTTAATTTGTTAGTGGACACAGGGGCCCTGGCTTGTGTGGGGCTTATGCAAAAATTAAGGTCTAGTGGCCTTCTGAAGTGTGAGATGGCTTTATTAGAATGTGTGTCGGGATAAGTAAACAGTATGTTCTGGTAAGTCTGTCTTCCAAGTCCATTTATTTTACACGATCACATAAAGAATACATATTTTTGTGGTGTGGAAAGATATTAGAGCTGTAGCTACTTTTTATCAACATTGATGATTTGGAACATATTTATCTTTTGGCACTTATATGCAGACATTTCTTGTATTGTTTGTTTCAACAGGTACTATCGTAGCTTTGACTCAGATTTTGCAGCTCCCTTTGTGGCCTATCACGTCTGGCCTCCTCTGATAGAAGATGGTACTGTAATTGTGAAGGGAGAAGTAGTCACTAAAAAAATGGTTATGGTACGTATTTTGTTAAAGAAATATGTTAAGGGAAGTTAGTGGATTTCAACACTGTTTTTAAAATTTAAAAAGGTAAGCTTTTAACTGTCCCCTATATGGATGGAGTAGTATATCAAATATCAATTAGGTTTTAGTGCCTCATCCTGTGTATAGGATGAACAGTTCCATTTTCCTTCATGTATTAATTATGCAGATGTATGGTTGTTGTCAGAACCTGCTCTAAGGAGAAAGCTTACTGTGTTTCCTCTCTGTCCTCAAACCTTGTCTCTGGCATGGCAAGTCTGTCATGGCTTGCAAAGTGTGTCTTTATTAAATCTTCTCTCTCAGAAGAGGTTTGCTTACAAGAGACTACTTTTCTCTTATAGTGTCCTCGCAGATGCAGAATTAGAAGCCGAAGCTGCAGCTGTGGCCGTCCTCTGCTGTGTGGTCAAGTAAGCCTCAGCTAAATGTTTGTAGTGTAAACAGCATCAAGTATTTTAACTAGGAATGTAGGCAACCTGACCAGAGCCTGTGCCACATGTACATTTTAACACTTGGAATAAGTGCCTTTGCTTGATGGTCTTGAATGAGGTGAAGCTGAACTGACAGATAGTTATTGCCTGGTATAATGATAAATAGAGATACTGTATGAGAAGTAGATCATAGTTAAATTCTCAGAAGTATCAACTGTGTATCTTGGAATGCTTTGCCCCTACTCCGTTGCTTTAGTGCCCTTCTAAATAAATAACTGCATCATCTGGAAGTGTTTCAGTCATTTTGGAGTACATATACACACATAGTTCCTACCTCCTGGACTTAGTAACCTAAATTTACTCCTAATTTATGACTTGCTTCAAAGGGGCCAAAAATAAATGTAGGGTGAGAAGGAAGGGAAGGTGGTACCAATAAGATATGTGAAACTTAGCAGAGTTCTGCATATCGTGTGGTTACAAAACGTTTTTAATTATTTCTGTTAAAAATGTGTATATTTTTCTAGTTGTTAGCCCATCTTATTAAATGGACATAGGTGCCCTCAACTTAAAATGTGAATATTGAAAATGTGAGAGGCTTTGGGTAGGGCTCCCTTTTTTGTGTGTGTGCAGGCTGTGAAAAAAAAACTAGAAAGTTGTTGAACTTGACTTAGTAACAGTAGAGCTGCACTGATAGATGTGCAGATTTTCTGAATGTTGATGGGTCCCCAGGTGGCTTTTTTGGTTACAGTTCTTTAGCACACCTGATTTTCCTTTTCTCTTTGTCTTTCAGGTGCCTCGAAGCCGCAGTCTTTCAACAGTGAGGGTCAAAAGTAAGTGGGTATATTGGTTCCTAGTGACTCATGGTTTTCACATTAAGCCTTTGAACGATTGAACAAAAGAACAAAATTACATGTTGAACATCTCTGATTCTAAAATACTCGCTGAAGTCTTAAATTGGATAGCCCTTTTTTTTTTTTATGTGTGGAAAAAGGCTGAGATTTTTTTTACTTGGAGGAAAGCTTGTTTTCTCACTCTACTTGGAGCATTGTCATGGTTTCTCTCTGCTGGTTGCCTTCACTGTGGCCAGTTCTGTAGTGAGTGAAATTTGCTTCTTTCCTTACACAAGAGACAGTTTGCTACTGTACATCTGCTGTCTTCCTGCCTTTCAAATTCTGAAGAGAAGGCTAAGTTGTGACAGTAAAGTGAGGGATTTCAGGCTGTATGGGTGTGTGCCTATCTTGAAGCCAACCCAATTTAGAGATTTAGAAAAAATAGTTGAACTGAAATGTACCTTTTTCTTCCATAGGGCGCTGCTAACGGGACATCATCCTGCAGTGCAACACAACTGGGTTCAACAACTTTGCTGGTGCCGTTTCTCTTCGGAAATACCTCAAATCTCTCGATAAATGGCGGTTGTCACTCCAAATGGAGTTTGTGTTCAGTGTGTTTTTTAGAATTATAGAAGGCTTATTTATAATTTTAGAAACGAAACTCTTGATTAAAAAAAAAAAGTGCATGCAGTACAGGATCATTTGGCAAAATTTTCAAAGCGGTCAGGAACCCATGATGTAATCTTGCAGGTGGAGATAGAATTATTGCATCTAGAATGTTTGCTTCCCCCAGATTCCAAATGATGCAGTTTATCTTATTAAACATCTTATATTAAACATCTTTATAGGATGTTTAATATAACCTAAATGATGAATGTTGCAGAATGTTGAGGTTAGCTGTTACTTGAAAACAATGTAATTAATTGGTTCTTATTTACAATTTTAGAAAATAGCAATAGTCATAGGATGTGGCAGTCTCACGCAGCAGCCTTTTAATATATCCCTGTGATAAACTGAATTTTCTAACTGCAATGCAGAAATTGCACAGAGCAGTCATAAACTGCCAGTAGTCCAGCAATCCCCAGGGCTTTATTGACATTTATGGATGAATGCTCACGTGTTCTTTAGCAAGGCAGTACTAGTCCTTGTTTAAATACATTCTAACTTAGAAATTATTATAATAAAAGTTTGTAGTTTGATACTAGAAGTATTTTGAAAGTGTGCCACTGAGTATTTGTAGGCTTGAAATATTTGAAGCCTCTTCAGTGTCACGCTTAATGGGCTTTCATATTGATAGATCAGTAATTGTTGTGAATACAGTGAAAAATCCTGTCCAGTTATCTCTTACTGTAGGCATTTATTCCACTTTAAGTGTAAAAATTGGAGAGAGCTGAAGAGATTTAACAGTGATAAGATGTGGGATGACATGCCATCCCACTCGTACCAGTTGGCTCTCTGAGCCAGAAAGAGATGACCAGAGCCTGGAGAGAGTGCGCAGGTCAGTGGAGAACACCTGAAGGAATAGCACCAAAGAGTTCCAGCCACTGCAGGCAGAGCGCTTCACCAGGGGCCCAGCTTAAATCCTCTATTCTAAAAAAAGTGGGTAGGATGGGAAGTAAACAGGAGAAACTAGAGATGTGTGCAAGCCTGCAGGGCTATGGACCCTACTGGCATCCTGAGAAGTGGTGGGATGATTCCTGTGTCTGGAGGGCTGGAATGGAAGGGCAAAGGCACTTAATGAAGGAAGGGCATGGGAGACGAATGGTACTGCCCTCTCTGTCGACCAGCTGGAGTGCATGGAGCTTGGCCTGGGCATGGATGAGGAGCTGACTGGGTAAGGATTAAAGGGAGGGCAGGAACAGGTGTCATTATTAGTGGGGAACTGCTACAGGCCACTTGGCCGGAAAGACTGAGTCAATGAGGCCCACTACAGACAGGTAGGAGCAGCCTCATGTTTGCAAGCCCTGGTCCTCATGAGGGACTTCAACCACCCTTATACCTATTGAAGGGACAACACAGCAGCAGGGCTCAGGCAGTTCAGGAGGTTTCAGAAGTGCACTGATGGTAACTTCCTTCTCTAAGTGACAGAGGAACCAATGAGTGGAGGTGTGTGCTGGACTTCATTCTCAGCAACGAGGAGCAGCTGATGGGGAAAGTGAAGCTCAAGGGCAGCCTGAGGTGCAGTGACCACGAAGTGGTGTAGTTTGATATCCTTGAGTCAATGAGAAGAGTGAGAAGCAAGCTTGCTTCCCAGCGCTTCAGGAAAGCAGACTTTGGTCTCTTCAAGGAGCTCCTTGATAGAGTGCTGTGGGATAGAGCCCTGGAGGGTAGAGGAGCCCAAGAGAGCTACGTGATATTCAAGGATTGTCTCTCCAGGGTGAAAAGCAATGTATTTCTACAAAGGTGAAATCAGGGAAGAACACCAGGATACCTGCATGGATGAACAAGGAGCTCCTGGACAAACTTAAACAGGTAGCTTACAGAGGGTGGTAACAGGGAAAGATAGCCTGGGATAAACACAGACAAATTGTCCCAAAAGCCAAGGATCTGTTTAGGAAAGCAAAAGCACTAGAAAAAGTAAATTTGGCAAGGGCATCATAGCCAAAAAAAAAAAGTACCTTCAGGTGCATCAGCAGTAAAAGAAAGACTAGGGAAAAATGTGGAACCTCTCAGGAAGAATACAGGAGACCTAGTTACCTGGGACATGGAGAAGACTGAGGTATTCAATGACTTTTTTGCCTCAATCTCCACCAGCAAGTGCTCCAGCCACATTGCTAAAGTTCTAGAAGGTGAAATCAAGGATTTGGAGAATGAGGATCTATGGGCTTAGAAGCCCACTGTGATCTCCCTACTTGGCTTAGCTGGGAGGAGCTGGCTAATAAAGAGGAACGGGAATGATGGAATAGCCCGTAAAATAAAAACTTTAAAAGCAAAAATAATGGTGGTACAGGGTACAGAGGCTCGATCCAAAGACCCCTTAGGTGGGGCAAATGCAGCCAGGTATAGGGGCACAGGTCCAATCAGGAAGGTGAACTCAGAACATGACCTTATAAAAAAAAAGTCCTGAACCAACAGAGAAGGAAAACTGGAAACTTGACCAAATATAGGAAGGTTCTATTACATACTACTCACAAGGACCCATGATTGCCACTGTGACTGACTAGGTGTTCCCCCTCAGTATACTGTCTGCCATGGTCTGAAGTCAAAACCCTCTGTAAAAGCATCTAAGCTAAAGATCTTAGCAGGATAAGATTCCACAAAGAACTGTCTGCTGTAGGAGGAGAATGAGTTTGAGGACATCTCAGGAACCTGAAGGTGCTCAAGTCCCTGACATCTGGTGAGTAACATCCACAGGAACTAGTCAAGGAAGTGACTAAGCCACTATCCATCGTGTTTGAGAAGTCATGGCAGTCCCATGAAGTTCACATGGACTGGAAAAGGGCAAGCATAACCCCCATTATTAAAAGAAAAAAAGAAGACCCACTGCTTGTGGAAAAACCAGATGCATCCTCATTGTTTACACTCTGCACGACAGACAGCATTTTAAATGTAAAAAGGTGTCTTGGGGCTCTCTGGCTTCTGAGATGTTTTTGTTTGACTCTGCAGAAACTGAGGGAAAAAGCCATTAAAAGGAGAGGAGACACAAAATCAGATAAAAGAGTCCAAAAATGTTGCCAGAAGAAGCAGGGTTAAGATGTGACTGGGCATTGTGTGTGTGTGTGCACGTGTGCGTGTGTGTGCGTGCGTAACACGTGCAGCAGAGCCGAGGACTCACAGCATGGACTTGGTCGGCGAGGCTGGTCTTGCTGGACAATGCAGAGTATCGCTACTTGCAGTTGGGCTGGGTGCTCTCCCTCCTGCCCATGGGACTCTCCTGGCACGATGCAGGACTTGTGCTCCCTAGGCACATACCCAGACAGGGGCAGTGGTTTGTAGAACACCTTGGAGCGGAGCAAAAACCGTATGAAACCTTACCAGAGTGACTAGGAAGGGCTAGTGGGCATTTTAGATGAAAGTTTATGTATTAACCTGAGGGAAGCAACTTGGGGAAAAAACAAATTACATCTCTTTTTCTTGAGGAATCGTTCGTCTAAGGCCCTGGGCTCCTTTGCCCAGCATAAGACACAAAAGCTGAATATTTCCCACTAGATGGCACTATTGCCTTAAGAACAGAGAAACCAGGTTTTAATTTCAACTGCAGTTTTAAAGTTATTGCCATAATGAGGTTTGCCAGTAAATGCATAATAGTCACAGATTGAAGCACTATCAACAGATGTCTAATGGAGAATTACGTCAAATTAGCTTACTGATTGAACTATTGAAGTTTGCTACCTGATAAGAATATGAAAATCCTGACGTATGTGTTGTAAGATGAACATCACTATCAATACATTATTGGAGAAACTGTTTGAGTCTAGGTTTTTAACTGTTGAGGGGTTAATTTTTCAAAATTATATTAATGAGTCTTTCCAAAGTGAATGGTATTTATCTGGTTGTATTCTGACCAATCTTCTCAAAGAACATATATAAAAACCAATCCCAAACTGAAATTCAGATTGAAAATTAACTTCTCTTAACTTTTGCTCTTTTAAAACTACTTCTAGTTCAAGAAGATTACTCTAGCTCTTTTAAAATTTTTATCTAGTTCAAGATAATGGCAGCTTGCAAAATCGTTGTCGTGTGTGTGATTTTTCTGTTGCGATGGCTGACTGGCAAGTTGCTTCACTATTCCCTTTGTCTATGACTGAAATAGATGTTTTTGAACATCTTTGCGGACTTTTTAATGAAGTCTGCTAAGTCTTTGAATCAGGAAGGTACTTCCTGCTTTTAGCTGCACCTCTGTTAATTTTCTAATCAAAGACAGAGTCAATTGCACCTGCTGAACCCTCAGCATGCAGCTGGAGGGAACACTGCTGTCACAGCAACTGGTTCGGGTAATTATGTTCTTCAACTTATTAATTACTTTTTTAAAAGAAAGTTTTTTTAGCACCATGCTCTATCTTTAATTGCAATGTTGGTCCAGAATGTCATTTCTCTAATGCTTGGAAGTTTTCTTCTGTATCCAGCCCAAATGCATTCATTTCCTATAGCCAAAGAGGCTATACCTCTTTGTTCTGCCAGTGTGATTATCTTCAGAAGTTCTCATTCCCTGCCTTTGGTATTTGTCCTAGTGTTGAGAGCAATCATCTTTCCTCTGAACTAAAACCACCAAATCTTTCCATCTCCTCTGAAGAGAAGTTTTTAATTGCCTTGATTATCCTTTTTGGGTGGCTCTGGGTTTATTTCTTTTTCAGTTCATCTTTCTTGAGTACAGATGACTAGAAATGGTGTCCAGTATTCAGGATAAGGCCTGACAGCAGCTTTGTATCATACACTTATTTTCATTTTACCATTGTAGTGTGTCTGTGGGAAGTGGCTCATTATCTGTGATCAGTTAATAAGTTTTATTATCCTCAGTTGTTTCAAATTGATGAGTCTTTTTCCCCCTAGAACTTAATTCATCCACACATTTCTGTGTGGACTCTTGATGTCTAAATGCTTTTCGTATGAATGGCACGGTTGTTTCAGAAATGCTGATCTTTGGGCATCCATTTGCACGCATACCATGACAATGCGAATGCCATAGTGCATCACGGTGTGTTCCTCTATTGCTAAAACTTACTGCAAGGTGATTCTGTGCATTAAGCAGCCTGAACAGATTTTAGTAACCAGCCTTACAAAGTTTCAAAGTAGCTACCTGGAGCTTGATGATGCAAAAGAAAATATCTAACTTAACTCTATTTATGTCCACTTTGCCAAGAGAAGAAATAAATGTGAAGAGTATCACTATAAACTTGTTGAAATATTGGACACCATTCAATGGACATGTCTCTGTCAATATTAACAGAATGAAATACTAGAAATTCCTCATGAAAAGAATAGAAGTTATATACTTGATGGTTTGCAGCAAGAGCTTTAAAAAACATTGAAATATTTTATAAGTCATCTAAATTTACCTTTTGCTTTATTGATGACACGGCTCTCATTTCTTGAGACATTATTTTTTTCTTAGTTGTATTTGCCTACCCCTTAGATTTGATGAGGGCCTTCATAGGCATCTCCAAAATATATGTATAACACTTGTCAGAGAAAAAATGACCCTTCTAAAAATATTTTCTGCCATGATTCTGGATTTGTGCTGTTTATCTGTAAGTCCTGGGTCATCCAGAGCTTTGAAGCCTGTCCCCTTGGTTGAATGGCACTTTCCCCAGGATATTTTGTGCCATCACTTCTTGTCTGAATCATGCAACCAGTAACAGGCAAGCAGTCAACATGTACAGGATTGCCTCTGTCACTGAAATACCCTGTGCATGTATCTAAATCTCTGTGTACCCATAGGATGTGGTAACTGTTCCCATGGTTCTTCCTTCACAGTTCATCTACTGTGCAGCTTTCAGACTAAAATCATTGGGTCAGGAGAAGTTTCTTACCTTTTGTGCAGCAGGGCTGGATTTCACAGGTGATGTGTCTGCAAAGCAGGTGCAGCCTTACCATATCAGTGCTTGGTGCAACATGCTCCTCTAGTCCCATGAGTCAGCTGTGGACCCATCCACACTCCTGTTGCACAGCATGAATCACTCTCTGTGCCCAAGTATTGTACAGTTAGAACAGCTCCATCATCTCATATAAATAAAAACAACCCAGGCATCTGGATGAATGTTTACATGCACAAATTCCTATATGTAATAAAGACAGGGAGGAAGGATCAGAGGGAATATGATCAAAAAGGCTCTTACATTAAGACCCTTCCTAAGTCACCCCTAAGATATCTGGGCCTTCAAGTGCTCTTGAAGGTAATTGTACACTTTTCCCTTATTTTTGAATAGGCTTAAAAGTAGCTTTCTCCTTATCTCCCTAAAGCATGGAGTGCACACAGGGAGCAAAGCTGTTTGGGAGATTCGGCTGGGCCAAGGACAGGAGATTTTCATAAGGTCAGCTCTTCCCCCCTAGCTGCTGTCTAGGAGACTTCTCAGAATTTGAATAGATGGGCTGTTCTTATAGGGTGTTTTTTGTTGCTGTTTTTGTTTTGGGTTTGTCTTTTTTTTTTTTAACCTGGCCTTGAAATAATATCAGATAAATGAATGCTTCAACAAATGGCGAAAGTTGCCTCAGAGAAATTGCTTTTGGCAACTGTTCCTCCTAATTAAAATGAAAGTCTGAGAAGCCTCTGTCTTTGGGAACAACTAATCAAATGTTGACGCTAGATAAGATACAGATAATGCTTTGTGCCTATTAATTGCTTTCTACAATTACCATGTGTGTGTGTTCAGCCAAATGCAGCCTGACCCTGATGTGGTGGGAAGGAGAGGTTTGGAGTGAATGGAGGGCAGCACCTCTCACTTGCCCTGCTGAGCCACCCAGTGCCTTCTCACCTTCCTGCTAACAACAATAAGAACAATTACTAGAAAGTTTCAGTACTGAGAGACTCCCAAACTGTCCTCAGGACCATGCAGTGGGCAGTGAGTGACCTTGTTCTGGTAGCTTAGATGCAGCAGTTACAACACCTCTGTAAGCATTTGAGTGGATGGCCAGACAGAAAAAAAGAGAGGAAAGAGGAATTCTCTCCTGCTGGGGTCCAAGACGCTAATTTCCCTGCTGGGGACTTCAGTGCTGATCTAGAGTGGTCAAAGACAGGTGTGCAGGACCTCCAAGTTCTGTTTAGATTTACTTGTTTCTCAAACTGTTGCATAATCAGCAGTCATCAAAATCCTGAGGAAATCTGTGCTCTCTGCCCCGTACAGTGGCAGCCTCAAGGCCAGGACGCTTGTACAGGGACAGGGCTCATTTAACCCCTGAAGAGGTCAGGACTAGCAGCTGGTGGAGGTCCTGGGGGAGGCTCTGCACCCTCAGAGACCTCAGAGGTTGTTCCTGTCCTCTGTCCTAGCTTGGGAGGTCAAAAACACATGGAGAAAGTGCCAAACAGGAGCTGCAGACAAAACCAGTGTGTGCACATGCGTACAGTGGTCAGGTGAATCCCCCAGAAAAAAAACCATGCAACCAGAGGCTTTGGGAGGCAATGCTGGATTTATGGCAGTCCAGCAGTAGGAGATGTGACCCCAAAACCTGAGGGATGGTGCTAGGCAGGAAAATGTGCAGGCAGGCACCTGGAGGAAGGCTCTGGAAGACAGCCATGGATCTGCACATGGGGAAGGGACGTGCTGGAAGCTGTGGGACCGCGATGAGACAGAGCAAAGAAATGAAGTTTTGAGCCTATTATCTTCATATGGAGAATGTGTGAGTCAGGGGTGTGGGAGAGCTGAGGATCCACATGTGCATGCATGAAAGGGAGAAGGGCAGGGAGCAGCCATCCTGCTTGGCTCAGAAGCAGCAGAGACAGACTCTCAAGTGATACCTCCAAAGTAATCCCAACTGTAAGGAGGGTTTCAGACAGCACAGAGTGAGAGTTGAAGATGACAGAGCAATGTCATCATCTCAGCTGGTGCTGGAGCCCTCACCCCGGGCAGCTAAAGCCTGGAAATAGAAACCAGTGAGCACTTAAGAAAATAAAAGTACGCTACAAGATAAAGGGGCTGGTGGACATATCCATTCTAAGCAATGTTACTGTGTGGAGGGCATTTGAGTGTGGGACAGGCACCACATTGTGGGAGCAGCAGCCCCATGGCAGCCTGAGCTAGATGTGGAGGGAAATCTTGCCTTGCCATCTGGATTGTGGACCAGGCAGATTTGCTTAACTAAGGCTCAGAGATGTGTAGAAAAATTGTGATTAAGCAAGCCATGTACAGGAAAGTATTCTCAGAACTTGCTTTAACCACTGCCACAACCTAGTGGTTTCAGAAACGTCTGCAAAGTAGTTGTGCTGCTCCTCCACTGCTGGGCTTAAATTCATGGGAGGGATTTATGCTACAGCTCAGGGTGCCTGCATAAGCCTGTTTTTCCTTTGCTTTGTGTGCAGGAATGAGGGTCTGGGCCCATGGCTGCTCTCTGACTAGGTTTATTCCCAGAATAACTCCTCTCCCAGCCTCCTCTGCCCCACAAGAAAAAAAAAATCTTAAACAAATGTATAAACACTGGCAGCCTTCAGGTTTGTGTTTCTTTCTGAGCCTAATTTAAATGAACAGCAGACATTTTATGGGCTTTTCCAAGAGAACCTACAGGGGCTTATTTGCTCGAGTCTGACTTTCTGACAGCTCTCTACAAGCCTAATCAAAACCAGACTTAGTCTCTTGTGAAGCAAAATAATATATATTATGCAGCTACAAAGAACCAGGCTAAATGTAGTAAGTCATAAACCACTACTATGGCAGCAAGCATTCAATCATGTGCATGTACCACACTTGGATTTCGGAACAAGGGGTGTATTTGTTTTGTTCCCATTGTACAGAAAGTTGTAGTGGTGAGGAGCCAAGAAAACATGCCTTGCATCTAGAAAATGCCCCACTTGTGTAACTTGGAGTTTGTAGCTCCAACTCAAAGGGTATTTCTTCACTTTTGTCCCCACAGTGTGGAATGCTGAGTTGAAATCTAGTGGTGGGGTGCACCCAGTTCAATTAGGGAAGCTGTGGGCATGGAAGGCACTCCCTTGGAGCTGGATAGGACGAATCCTAGGACCAAGCTGGATTTAAGGGAGATTTGTCTTTATCATCTTTTTAGGTTTTTTCCTTCAATACACAGATCATATTTCTGAAATGTTCCCAAGTCTTTGTTTAGATGAATTCTGGACAGCATAGTTAGAGTGGGGAATTCTGTGGAGACATTAAATGCTTAAAATGTTTTGACAGACAGCTCACCACTGACCTCTAAAAGAAGACTTTTTTCTATTTCTAATCATCCCACAGTGTTCTCATCACATAATATCACTTCTCTCTGTATAAGTTCATGTTCAGTTCCTGACATCTGGAAGAAATTTCTCCTTATCTGGCATGTGTATTTTCAAGTGAAATTGTGAAAAGAGGTGCTGAACTGATAAAGCAGGGATATACCTTTGGGCTGGACCAGATGGTGAGGTGCTGCAAGCAGAAGGCATTCTGGCCAAAACAAGGAAGAAGGGGAAGGAAATCTCTAGGACTGGGCCAAGATGGAGGAATGGTAAAATCCTCATTCTGGAGGTGTCAGTCTGTTTAACCTTCCCCTTCTAACAGAGACCTTAAGTTTGTCTGAAGCTGGAGAGACATCAGGCAGCTTTAGATTGTGAGTTTTCCTGTCTAATTTAGATTTCAGTGTTTCCATTTTCTCTGTTGAACTATTGCGTGACTGAAAATCTTATCTGGTAGCGGGCAGCCTGCACTGGCCACAGTGTGTATATATATGGTCCACCTGGTTTCCTTAACCTTTTGCTTTTCAAGATAGATCGACTATTCTATGCTGAGGCCACAGTTTAGCTCTTGCTGTAGCTTAGTGATCTTAGGGTGATGACAATTGCTTTTGCCTAAAAGTCCCAAATTACCTTTTGCAATATGCCTAGAGGAGAGATTTCAGCCCATGGGCTGAGATTCCTTCGAGCACAGTTCCTGTCCAAAGGGACTATTGACATGGGGTTTTTGACATACCCTCTTTGTTGTGACCCAGTGATTTGGAAGGAAATTATTCTTTCAAAACAAGCCTGAGCTCTAGCAGACGAATAGATTTTTATTTCTAGTCAAATAAACATGTGTCCTTTACCATTGTGCAGAACACATCAAGTTGAGCTGTTGGGATTCAGTGTTATTTGAGGTCCATCTGCCACATGATGTAGGAAAGCATCTCCCATAGAAAGTTGTAACAAGACCAAGACATAGAGTTACACCAAATCCTACATGGTCATGTTTGATAGCCATAGAGTGATTTGGGTGGATGTAAAACTGATACAATATTCATTTTGGTTTGTTGTTTTTTCTAGTGACTTTCACTGAGTAAACAGTGAAATTTTACTTCATCTGCATTGATTAGACTCTTTGGATTTTTCATGAACACCAGTGTGTTCAGATCTGCAATTTTGATTCAGGGTCTGTTTAACTGAGATTTTTTGGTGGGTTTTGTTTTTGTTGTTTGGTTTATTCTTTTTTGTTTGCTCTTTACTTTGTACAAAGCCAGCACACAGACAAATGTATTAACTGCATGGGCCATGTATTTGGTTTGATGTAATTATTTTTCACTGCTCTCTGCAGACACTATCACTGATTATTTTTTAAAATATGTTGTAGCCATTTGATAAGTTTTCCAAGTTTAATGTCTCTCAGCACAATGCATTGCAGTATAACTTGCTTTGGAAGGGTGGATGACTATAGACAAAACATTATCTTGCTTTAAATTTATGTAGGATCTTTTTATTATTTTTTGTGAGTACTATCCAGTTTTGGCATGAGAACAGCCATGCAGTCAGTATAAATCAAATTCCTTTAGATACTTACCTTTTCATTTTCTAAAAATATGGATATTATGACATTTTATAAAACCACCTTTAAAGTATTTTTGGTATCAGTATTTGGTAGAGTGTTTTAAACCTCTTTATGTAGAAGGTGAAACCATTAGAACCCTCTGAATGGCTTTTTAGCAAGACTGCTTTTCACTGTGGACAGAAAAGATGACTCAGACAGAAGCAATAATGTTACTCTATTAATACAAAGGCTTTTAAGGGGTTTATTAATGCCTGTTGCACTCGATTTGAATAAAATGTGGACGCTTTTCTAGGAAATTATTATTAAAACTGTAATCCTGGATTATGCATAAATTTGGTCAACATTTGAAGGGTGTCACCAGGGACTGATTTGCAGCCTGACTTATGGTGTCTTCCTGTTGCTCTAGAGGCCGGGGCAGCTCAGACAGCAGAAGACAATTTTACATCTGAACACCAAATTTTGTATCGTGCAGACTCATGTAGTGGAAAAGCCCATATGAAGAGAAAAGCCATTCTCCAGGGATGCTGAAAAAGTGGCACTTGGTAGGCTATCCATAAAAATGGGTGCAGAGAAGAATATTTCACATGTGAATGCACCTGGCTTCGGAGAGGATCCCACTGACTTGTGCCCTTTCATTCTGTAAAGGGGAAACAAAAAGGTGCATTCCAGGTACTTTCATTCAGAAAATAATTGAGTCAATCTTTAGATTGCATTTCAATGATAAATAAATTTTGCTTGTGCACTTGTATTAATGGTGAGTATTCAAGTTCTGTGTACAGTTGAGGAAGTGGCTTTTTTTCTAAAATTGAATGCCTTGTCTTGTGGCAACATAGTGGAAACCACAGTAATAATATTAAGTCAGGTTACATTGAAAAAAAGCAGACCCATGTAATTTCGTGAAGGTCAGAGGCATAGTAATTCACAAGATCAGATTTGTTGGTTTTTGATTTCTTTTTCTGCTTCTGTTAAGGTTGGGATTGAAAGCACTAGGGATGGTGTTTCTTGTTCAGACTCAGGTGTTTATTATTGCTTATCTGTGTCACAGTCTTACAAGTAATGAGTTCTACAGTATTCTACTAATAAGTTACAAAATGGCTATTTTTCTCTACAAGGCCTTTAAGGCTCAACTATCTAATTAAGAAATGACACCTAAATTATTTTCACTTTTAACTCAATAACTAAGCTCTGGTATCTTGCAGTGTGGACTTTTCTGTTTAATTACAAAACACCACTTTAACTCATGAAGAAGATGAAAAAGAAGGACTAGCTACTGCCTTAAAACTTCTATCTTGTTTCACATATAATATTACGTTCTAAAACTTTAAACTCTAAGTTTTTCACCATGTGATATTACACACTTCTAACCAAACAACACGCTCATAATCCTCATTGTATCATTCAATTTTAGAAGTCTTCTCTATGGCCTTAGGTCAAATATAGTATTCTCTTGTGGGTCTGTGCCTTTCAGAACAGAAAGTTTAAAATTCTCAGCATCCAGTGTTCCAACACAAATTGGTAAAACCAGAACCTCCTGAGTTGTATTTAGCTGTTCCCTTACTCAGTTATTTCTCATGGGAAACCAAGATCCTGCAGAAGAGAGTGCAGC
This sequence comes from Euphonia xanthogaster, assembly GCA_034509185.1. NCBI lineage: Eukaryota > Metazoa > Chordata > Aves > Passeriformes > Fringillidae > Euphonia > Euphonia xanthogaster. The sequence continues at coordinate 45,503,053 of JAYDZK010000202.1, read as the reverse complement.
CACATGAATGAAGTGTGAGTCAGTTTGCCCCTTGCCAGCAACAGCAATCATTTCTTTGTCTCATTTGTAGGTGATTTTGAGATCCTGTCAGGGTAGTTTTTTTCCTGCTTGTGTAAATAGGCTTCTACATTCCCGTTGTACCAAATCTGAGTCACAATATCAAACTCCAAACCCAGTTTTCTTGCACGTGGTGCTGGCAGTCTTTTCCGTGGCCCCTGATTACTTGTGGTGATGTAAATACCACTGGGGTGCTGGATGTCATCCACAAACCACAGCCTGGTGAGGATCTCATATGTGAACCCTCTGACTGTGCCCTTCATGAAGGGTTGGTTAATGAACAGTTACAGAGAAGGTTTTCTTCTGAACACAGAGCATCAAGGTATGTGTTTTTTGGACCCTTTGTGTAGACATACTCCAGATGTGTTCCTTGCTGCTTGGTAATTACTGCATTCCCCAGATAATTCTGTGATAATGATAATATTAGCAAAATTCTAGTAATAGATGTGCACTGGGGCTTTCAAATATATAAGAATTTCCTGCTTGCAAAAAAGGAGGTTCAGGTGTATTTTTTCTTTATTATCTTGCTAGGAGGATTGTCTTACATGTCTTTAAAAGGAAGAAAACACTGATACATACACAGACTGTATTTTTGCTGCCTCTTTGATTGCCAGCAGATAACAGCAAAATGGTTTCACTACTGCTGCTATGCCATTATTTTTACACCTGGATATTATACCAAAAGTTTCCTTTTCCATCTTTCTTTCCTTTTTAAAATTTTTTTAAAGGTAGAGGAAAATTGAAGTTTACTGCTGAGTTATTTCTTGCCAAGCTTTTTCAGCTGCAGGATATAATGGAAGCCAAAATCTTTGGAACTTATTAAAGCTGTCAGTATAATCAAGGGGAATTGCATGGTGATAAAATTACGGATCTATGCCACAGTACTCATGTGTAATGGAGGGCTGTAGACATATATATGTTCATTATGCCAGGGTGCTGTGGTGTAGCTCCATATTTTTCTTCAAGTGCAATTTCTCTGTATTGTTGTATATGGGTGTACATACATATACACAGGAGAGAGAAAAAAAGAAATATCTCCTCCCTTGTGTTGTCTGAGTCTTTGAAGACAGCATCTGCTCATAATGATACAGTCACTGACAAGCAGATGTTCCAAAGCTGGGTTTAAGAGTTGCATAAATCGAGATTGCAACAATTCCTTTAAATTTTGATATGTCGCTTTCAAAACATTATGTATTTTGAATTTATGAAAGACAGAAGTGTAAACTCTTTCATTTTGTCTCATACCGAAGCCCTAGTGGTGTTTTGGGTTGTTTTTCAAATGCTGAATTTCTTTGTCAGGAGCCAAATTTTATGGCACAACCACAGTTCCTAGTGGAAAATTTGAAAGAAGTCATTTGTTCAGAACTGGGCTTGTTCACGCTCTCTCTGCCTTGGCTGGTATGTACCAGGCATCAGCTTCCTTAGAGTAGTTCCCATCAGGATATTTAAGGAGGTTTTTGTTTACCAAAGGAAGACATGGCTTTCACTCAAATACGACATATAATGACTCTCACAGCCAGGTCAGCTTTTATGAAAATAGTTTTAAATGCCCTTCTTACAACAAAACATGGCAAGAAATGTGTGTTTGAGTCAGAAAACCCAGCCTATGTTCTTATGCCTGTTGGCACAGGAGAGGAAAGAAGGGACCAAGGCGAAAAGTCAAGGGGTTGCAGGAGGATATTACCCGTGTTTTACCATCTTCCCTTTCCCAGTGGGAAAGGCTGTGAAAAGTGAGAGATCCCCAACCATTGCTGTTTGCCACTGAGCCCTGCCCTGCATCAGCCAGCTGAGTCCTGGCTCCCTGTCTTCTTTGGCTTGCCTGTTGGGTGCTTTGAGGGGAAACTCCTATCCACAGCTCACCTGGTGCTGGGGTCACACGTGAGATGGACACACAGACAGACAGAAAACATCTAAGGGACAAATAATGTCCAACACTCCCAGAGGCCTGTGCTTTAGCCCAGGAGCTCTCTGGAAAGCTCCACAAAGCTGAGGTTAACTCAGAAGGACATTATCTTGTGCAATTTCCAATGGGTTTTGATAGGATGCAGATGGTCAGCAGTCCTGCAGGTTGGTCTGCTGGCCAAAGACATGCTCTGGCCCAAGGAGACCATGCATTGCCTGGGATCTTAGACTCCTCTCTAAAGTGAAGTGAGTCCAAAAGACTCCCCTCATTACGTTGATGTTTGGGGCACTTTTGGGTTTTGACATTTGACTCGGAAAATAACCTCTAACAAGGCAGGAAATTTAATTGTAAGGCTGCAGGAGTTTTCCAGAGTTCCAAAAATAAATAGAGCACTGTGGTTCGGTATTCCATAGCTACACAGAACACATGGCAGAATTCAGCTGAGCTCCATTGAGCTCCAATGCAATGGTTTGTCTCTTATTGATAAGTATTTGTCATAGACAGATGAAGGTAACCCTCAACAAATCTTGGTTAGCTTTTCAAGCTGGGAGTTCATTTGTCCCTAGTTAAACAGAAGATATTTATAGAGGCATTAGCTAGTTGAACAAAACATTTCAGAAGTTTGTTTAGAAGTGATTGAAATCAGCTGTTGCTGAACTGAAAAACCAGCCACACAAGCTAAGTCTACTGCCCTTTGTCTGCCTGTTATCCGTTAGTGTAGTGTTTTCTTCTTCCAGCAACATCACTGACTCAGGGAAATAACATCAATCTCCTGTCTTTCATTGGTGGGTATTAATAATTCAAGGATTAAACTCATCACTGAAGAGGGCATTTTAAGTGGGTTTTAATGAAAAACTGCTCCAGTTCTTATATTAAAATATATTTAAAATATTTCCATGTTTGAGAAGTCAAGCACTGAACCAGCAGGAAAACCAGTGCAGCCCGCAGCCAAAGCCCCCTTTGCCAGCAGTTGTAAACCTAGTCAAAAGTGAGTGATGTGGAAGATATGAGAGGGCGCTTCCCTTTCAGAGTCCTGCAGGTCAAAATCCACCACTGCAGTAAGCTACAATTAAGAAAATGCTGGTGTCAGTGTGAACCAGGCTGCTCTGTCCTCATCCAGCCCTTCTTCTATCCCCCAGCAAGTTGTGGATCCAGCTACAGTGGTGAGTCTTGTACAAGCTGAGTAGAACAAAAAAATGTCATTAGGGTAATGAACTGAACCTGTCTCATGTGAAAAGGAGCTTTCCAGATGATGCACTTCTCACGGCAGCTATGCTCCACTGGTGCCCTCCCTCTAGGCCATTTCTGCAGTGTTTTGCTAAATATGAACACTGCTTTGATTCCTATAGGATTCTCAAACAGATCACTGATTCCAGAGTATTAATCACTATGTTGATAAGCAGCAAGTTTCTGATATTTTTTCTATTTGTTTTTCTTCCTGTATGTAAGTATACTAGTACCATTAGTTAAATAGCATGCTTAACTCAATCATATTTAAATACCCTAGAACAACCCCTCTTATGACATCCTCATTTATGTGACAGCAGTGACACCTCCACAGCTCAACCAAAACTTGGCATTCCTGTCTAACACCTGCACAGCTCAGAGCTCTGCTCTTCCTTTGCATGCTCCCTGGTGGGAGCATCACAGCCTTGACACTATGTCTGGTTGTCCTCTGACTTTATGTCTCCCAGTTGTGGATGGTTTTCATCCTTCCTTGATGAATAGCATGAAAAATGTTTCATAACAAAAAATGCCAGAGATGTCTTTAAAATATTTCAATGCAAGGAGCCTGAATGTGAGGTAAAAGGAAAACTCTCCATATTTAATCTCTAAATTAGAAGTTTATTGCTGATGTTTACACAGATGCCATAGAGCTGGAGCCACTGCACATCTGGGGAGTAGTTGGCTAAATCTCCCTTTCAGTTTTTTTACTGAAAACACAGTCAGAGGAGGCTGGCTGACAGCATGAGTAAATCAACAGGCTGTCCACAGGAAATAAGGAGATAGCTGGAATGAGGCATAAATAATGTAATACTAACATGGAGAGATTATTCAATGCATCTTTTTCAGAGGACTATAGTGGATGGGTTGCTGGAAAATTTCTGAGTGCTGCTCTAAGTGCACAGTTATGAATGATCTCTTCACCTCCATGAAAAAGGCTGGATTAGCAGGATACCACAAGGCCACAAGCGCAGAGGCAGGGAAAGAGGTGGAAGACAGAAGACAAGATGGAAAGATCTTTTGATATATTCTATCCTATCTTTGATAGGGGAATAAAAGAACAAAGACGTTTTGGTTTTAACAACATGAAAAAAGTGATTTTGCCTTTTCCAAAAAACTTTCCAGATTAAATGAATGAAGAGGCATGCACTTTTTTAATGATCTGCTTTTCCCCATAAAAAAGTTCCCATGTCTTATTTTGAGAAGAATAGAGTTGCTTCCTTAGTCAGAAAACTTAACCACCTATTCCTTCCCAGTATTATTCTTATCTGAGGAAAAGTTCTGTTCTCTCTCTACCTGCTTGTACTTGGGCGTGAAAGGAGGGTACCAGCCCAAGGGCAGTGTTTGAAAGAAATCTGGGTTGACACCGAAAAACTTGGCTAATGTCAGCAGAACATGTGGTCTGGTGTAGCCAGAAGTGCTACTCAGGGGTGTCTCAGCAATCCTGCCAGTCATGCCAGGGTGCAATTTTGCCTTCTGCTCCCACTGGTACCCATTCCATGCTGGGGTTATGCTGCCTTGAAGTCTGCAGAACATCTGGAAGCACTCACTTACTGGGTACTTCAGGAAGACTCATAGAAGCCCAGGAAGATGGTGACTGGAGAGCATGAGCTCCTACAAAGACTATTTCCTATCATGCTCTATCAGGTTCCAGGAAATAAAATCATTTGGGTGATCAGATCTTGGTCCTTTCTGAGCCAGAAGAGGTTCTGATGTTACCACTTTGCAAATCCATTGCAAGCCAGCTGTACAGGGATGTTGGCTGGAGCTAAATCCCTGAGAAACACTATTACGGGAAGTTAAAACTCTGATTTGAATTCCAGTGACTTCCCATTGGATTATGGGCACATTAGTAGGTTTCTGAGGCAAAATTATTAGAGGAAAAAGAAATAGTGAGATTTTCTAAATCACTATGGTCGTATCTAATGCAAAGCATATGCGCAGTCCAAGGGAGAATGCACGGAATACCCTGGGATAGGCACAGCACCTCCTAATGAGAATTTTGGCTGCTGACAGGGTCTCTATTTCCCAATTTGTGTGTTTGAAGCTTTGTTTCTGAAGTAGCTGTGATTGCTAGAAAACACCAGAGCTGTGCCAAGGATAATTTATATTAATGGATAAAGAAATCGTTTATCTGTGAGATCTTAAGTTAAAATGTACCCTACCAGCATTATTTCATGGGATATTTTTTGTCTGCTTGTGTCATAATGGTGTCCCCAAATCATGTGCAGTAGCATCTCTGTCCAGCATTAGGAATTTTGAGATACAAGAAAACCAAGACAAAAGGGGTCAGGAGAGATTCTTAAAATTCCAGGAAATTTTCATTGCATTCAGGCAACCAGAGAAATATTCTCCTGTTTCCACTAGGTATGAGGAGTTTTTTCAGGATCCTATAGAAGCTCCAAATGTCATGGCAGAGTCCTACAAAAAGCTGCACATCTGTAAAGCTGGAAATTTGGCTGTTTTTTCATGTCTTATTTTGCTTTTGTTGATGGAAATTCCATCCTTGCTGATTTTGCTTCTCTGTTGGTTTGGGGTTTTTTTTAGCATGCAACATGTTGGAGTTTAGATTTAGCCAAGATGGTTAGAGAGGTCTGCCAGCTATTCCAGGATCATCTGTGTTCTACAAGCTGTTGCAACCACAGTATTTTCTGTTGACTCCGACTCTGTGCTGTGGACTTTCCCCCATTTTCTGAGTCCGTTTGTCATTGCTTGCTTAAAATCCAGCACAAAAAAATAATTGGGTCCACTCTTGCGTCCAGGGGTAGCATTGGTGTGTGTGTGTGGAATACGATATTCCTTCACGGTGACTTTGGTAACTCCTCTGTGGCCAGATCTAGATGGTCTCTGATGCCTTTTTCTTTTGCTAAGTGATGGCCAAAGTCTCTAAACAATTTTTAATGGCTTGTAAGATGACTTTGTCCTTTGCAGTTACCAAATGATGAGGTGGTTGTTTCTAGAGCCTCTTCCCTCAGCATGAGTCTTTTTTGGACTGATGCTCTATGATTGATAATTTCTGAGATAAGGACAGTTGCTAAACAAGAGGTATCTTCAAGCTGTGTTGAAGGCATTAATTTAAGATCCACCCCATGCTATATTGAACTACACTGAATCCAAATAAATGCAGGGAGCTTCTAGCCTAGAATATTCTTCATTGTTTTATGTCTTTCAGAGTTGGCATCTTCAAGATAGAGATGCCTTTTTGCTCATCTTCCCAACAATCCATGTGGCTGGATAACTGGGAGAAATAGGCTTCTTATCCAATGGTCTTCCTAAACAGCAGTTGTTTTCCTTATTTGAACTGAAGCAATCTGAACTGCACTTCCTGAACCTTTATAGGCCACAAAAAGATTGTGAAATTCCTGTCGTATCAAAGTTGTCTGGTGGGTCCAATTCACTACCCAGGTGGCAAATTTTGACTGAACTCTTAACATTAGGTTTTTCTTGTGGATCTAACGCATCTTACATCCATCATTTTATTGGCAGGTCTTTGCCAGCATATGTGGCATTCACATTTTCTGGAAAAATCCCTTCGCCCAGGATTTTTCTCCTGGGAAGCTGAGAAGCCTCAGAGAAAAAGGAAAACGATAATTATCTGATTTGCTTCTCCTGTGTTTTGCTCCTTTGGAATGTGTTTGGAGATTGTTTACCAACAGGTGGTTGTTTCATTGGTTTCTGCTGTGAGTTGTTTTGACTCAATGGTCAACTGGGGCCAAGCTGTGTTGAGACTCCAGAAAGAGTCACAAGATTTCATTATTATCTTTTTAGCCTTTCTGTATTCTTTAGCATAGTTTAGTTTAGTATTCTTTAATGTAATATAGTATCATAAATTAATGAATTAACCTTCTGAGAACATGGAATCAGATTCATCATTCCTTCCTGCCACGAGGGACCCCGCAAATACAATAGGCATATATGCAGAGAAGCCCAGCAGACTGGCAATCTGACGTGAAATTTGTAGTGAAGAGAGAAGCGGGGAGATCAGCAGAGACTCAGGGGCAGTGCAGTTGGTTCAGCTCAGTGTTGCCCAGTTAGCAAGGGTCTTACTGAAGGGTCTTAGACCTTGCAGTAAAGGCTAAACAAAGCCTCAGTCAGTGGAGCCGGGAAACTCGGATGCACAAAGGCATTTGGGCTGAAGCAAAAAGATGGAAGATCAGAGCAAAGACAATTTCTGGGCAGACAGAGAGATTATTATAAGAAGCTTCATTTGGCCATTGTTGGCTGTGGGCTGTTATTTTGTGGAAGACTACTCCTTGTATTGACAGTAGAGAAATGGCTGCCTATCAGTCACTCCAGCAAGACTCATGTTAGCAACTTCCAGATCAGTTTAAAAGCTCCTGGCCTCTTTTTTTTTCTTAAAAAGTCTGTTCTTCAAAGGTAGGTCATGCCAGTGGTTTGAATTTCTCCTCAAATCTGAGAGAAATGCCTACTTGCCTTACTGCTTTCTCTAGTGAAATCCCCTTATTTTTAAAGGGCCAAAGAGGCTTATTTTAACATGAAAGAGGTCAAAAAACAGATGATTGTTTATTTTCGTACAGTCACAAGGCAGATTTTCTAATACCTATGCCAGAAAACACTCTGGTGGCTTTCTCCCAGTGTCACTGACTCTGGCTGAGTTATCTTGGACAGGCTCAAGAAGTGGGTGTGTAGAAATCTCATGAGATTTAGGAAGCCCAAGGGCAATGTGCTGCACCTGGGTTCAGGATGCGAGCCTCCTCAGCTGCCTGCCTGGGGAAGAGTGGAAGACTGCAATGGCTTGATGAAACCAAGACCAGTCTGGTCTCCCTGTAACCACGCTTCCAGCAGCTGCTTAAGGAAAGGGAGCATGGCAGAGGAGCGATTCTTCTCCTGTACACCCTTGCAGCCTTTGGGATCTGCTGTCTCAGAAGAGACAAAGCTTTGGCAAATCAGATCCTTCAGAAAGAAAGCTAAAATTCACAGAATTTCCTACCAGCCCTGGTATTTCCATATTACTGATTTCTCAACCATGCTATGAGCCAACATCCTACATGCTGTTTGGTGACCCTCAATTCACGTTGTTACTGAGCTAAAGTCAGACTCTGACTTGTGTTCTGGGTTGTGGTTTGGTATAGTTTCTATGAGTTAGTGACCATAATCCTGATGATGAATTGTTTTCTAGTGGTTTCTATGCTTGTGTTGACAGTACTGCTCTTGCCCCAGAAACGAACAATAACTATACTTTATGTTAATTTGCTTTGAGGTATTAGCCACAGCTAATAATTCTGCCCTCTCTAGGTTTTTATTTTCTTTAGAGTACAGTTTAAAGATTGTGTGGTGCTCTTGTTCTGTTTTTGGCCAGACTCCAGCAAAACAAAGTCTAGAAATTACACTCTAATTAAAACAGTCCTTACTGAGAGCTATCAAGCCATGAGGCATATCTATGTTTTCAACTCTGAACTTCCTTCCTGAGGACATTATAGGTTTTAATGAAAATGAACATGATTTCTTCAGGATTTTTTTCCTCTTCATGAACCACAGAGATATGGTCTGTCACATATGTTGTGTATCAGAGAAGCACTCAAATGGTTAAGAGAAAACCAACATATTTCAGTCAGCCTGCTTCATTGTGATGATTTTTTTATTTATTTAGCAAAGGGAGAAAAAAACTGACATTAGCTGCAGGCCCTGCCAAAAAAGACATTTGTTTTCAATTAGCTGCACATATGCTTTCCTAAGGGCTTACTACGAACTGAGATGCAGCTCTGGGCATAGATCTGGTTTATGTAAAGCATTTTTTATAAAGATAAGTAAACTTCACACTCAGAAGTTTCCTGTCTCTTCTTCTAATTCTACATTGATTTTGTCTCTGCTTAACACCTAAAGGCTGTGAGCCTATCTCACCTGGGGAGAGGTGTCCCAGAATAAGAGGGAGTGATGTAGTTAGGTGGCCTTCAAAGGTCCTACGACAAATTAAAGAATAATAAGCTATTTTAAGCTTTGGTGTCATTCTCAAGGCTTAAAATATACTTCACCTGATCTCAGGTGAGTCTTGGAGAGAAAGGCATAATACTTCAGCACATCTACTTAGCAATCTACAGCAAGTGGAGGAAAATTTTCTTCCAGCATTTTTTATTTTTAGCTGAAAGGTGGACTGGAAGCAATCCACTGGCTAGTCTGTTACCAGCAACCTAGTCCATACATGAGCAGTAACTTCTTTTGAAACCAGATTTTTACATAATCCAGGTGCAAGAAGCAGTTCATGGATGGCCACATGGATGCCAGAGGACTCGGGAAGTAGTTATTACTTATACTTTTAGACTGAAAAAGGTTTGAAAGTAAAACTCACCACAGACTTCAGTGGCAACATTTTCTATGGTGATAGGCAACACAAGTGCCATGAGAGGTCACTGCCTCTCAAGAATCAGACCACTGATTTTTTGGATAATACAAAACCCTCTTAAATAAATATCAAGAAGAGAAAGCAAAATATGGTGTTCTTTACTACCACAACTGCTCACTGAAAGTGAATTTCTGGAAAGCTGAAACCCAGAAATACCTTGCTGGCTCCCAGGCTGTACTCTGTTCTCCATCATGAAGATCTGGAGGAAACAATAGGGTTTTCAGCCTCGTGTAGCTGAGAGATCTGTGTGAACTGTGCCTTACAGCAAATCCCTCCTGATAAAGCCCCTGGGAGGCTCCTGCTGCTGTCTGGAAAGAGGGCAGAGGAAAGCTGACAGGAAGCAGGTTAGCGCAGTTCAAGGTAGACAGCGTGCTTGGCAGGGCATCTGGCTTTAATCACAGCCCCAGCTGGAGGTTAGAAGCCAAATTCGGGTCTACCAGCACTGCCTGGCATGGTAAGTGGAGGAAATTCTGCTGTTTCTGTCTGTGTGGTCTCTCCACAGAGGGTTTGGTCTTGGGTTGGAAGGGTGAACATCTGAAAGTGAGGTGTGAGGCTCTGTCTGAAGGGAGACAGGACATCATTATGGAAGTACTCTGTGCAGAAGATGAGCCTGGCCAGAAATGCCCTGCTCACTTCAGGAGAGCCTCCACTGTGAGCAGACACATCAGCTTATGGACAGCCCTCAGGAATCTCCATTCACGGAGTGTGAAGAAAATGCAGTGATTGGAATAGGAGTTGATTATTTTCCAGTCTTGCAGAGAAGACACCAGGAAGACATAAATGACCTCTGTGATGAAAGAAGACATTAAATAGGAAAATCTTTACCCAGAAAAGTTTAGCAATCTGTAGCTTAGGTTTCATTTTGGACAGTACAGTATGAGGTAGGCAATGCTGGGGTTCTTTGCTGTTTAAAATTTTGATAAGGCTGATATTTGTCATGCTCATGTTGCATGCAGTATAGAGAATGAGGTAAGTTAATGATATCACTGAGATATCACAGTGGCTCCCCAAGCAAGAGAAATTCCCCCTCAATGGTATTTTGATTCCTTGTTGTTTGTTGGATTGATTTTTCTAAATGATCATCACAGTATGGAAACAAAAATTCCTTCACCAATCCTGAAACCTCAAATTAAATGAGAATATAGTATTTTCCTAACTGGAATTTAAAATTTTATCTTTTTTTTCTTTTTCTTTTTTTTTTTCTTTTTTTTTTTTTTTTTTTGTCTTTCTCATTAGGCCTGCTATAGTCATCAGAAATTATTCAGGATGTGAGGTAAATC
>JAYDZK010000202.1:45466658-45492128 GCA_034509185.1 Euphonia xanthogaster | reverse complement strand
TTTATCTTTTTTTTCTTTTTTTTCTTTTTTTTTTTTTTTTTTGGTCTTTATCATTAGGCCTGCTATAGTCATCAGAAATTATTCAGGCTGTGAGGTAAATCAAGAGTCATATGTGACTGAAATAAAACATCTGAAGTCTGACAAGTTTTTTCTTCTGTAGAATGTCTGAGATAGAGAGGAGATACTCTGATTTATATTTGGTTTTGGTTAAATCACTTCGGAAAAAATAGGATATTGGCTCCATCTCATGAGTGGTCTTAGCCATCTGAGCAGACCCCACTTAGACTCTGATGTCCATCAAGGACCTGTGCTGCTCCCTGATTTGGCTGCTCTGGCAATGGACTTAACCTCCTGTTCCCAAGGACTGGAGCCTACAGTACTTTTCTCTCTGTGTGCTGGGACAGCCTCCAGTGTCTCCGAGCAGGGAATAGATTGTGGGAGCTTACAACCAAACTAACCTCTGCTAGTTCCAGGAGGACATGTAGAGCAAATTGCAGTTTTCATGATGAGACTTTTGGAGGGGGGAGATATTTCAGAGGCAAACTTGGACAAGCATAATTTGACAGGCTCCCCAGGGAAGTGGTCACAGCACCAAGTCTGAGTTCAAGGAGCGTTTGCTCTCAGACACATGGTGTCATTCTTGAGGGTGTCCTGTGCAGGACCAGGAGTTGGACATGATGAACCTTGAGGGTGCTTTCCAACTCAGCTTATCCTGTGATTGTGTGATTCTGGGATAAATGCCTTGGATATGCCTAGCTGTTCAAAAGCAGCTGAAAAAGTGTTTGCTGAACAATGGCAAATGCTTTATTTGGGGATCCAAATGGGAACAAATCCCCCTTTTTTCATGAAAGGGAGTATTATAAAGATGTACACTGTTTTCTTCGGTGTTTATTTAAAAGCTTTAGTCAGCTGTATAATTTTTGCCAAAGTAAGTAATACATACAAATTCTCTAACATCTGAGTTCTTTTAGATTAAGGAATTTTAATTCATCTTTCAATAGGATTTTTTGGCAAATTATGTTTTCCACCTACATTCAGTAGCAAAGACTTTCTGCTTTCCAGGGCAGTAACTCACATAAGGTGGTCCAAATGAGATCATGAAGTTTTTATCTATGCCTTTTTATTTTCATATGTTCCCTTCCCTTTCCTAAAACATGTTCCTTCTGAGTAACTTGTGCCAGCTCATCTTCTGGTCAAAATGAATATAGCAAAAACTGTTTAAAGGCTTAAAAAAAAAAAAATTAAAACTTGCCTTTAGGTTGCAGCAAAAGGTATTTTTGATAATTTAAGAAATGCATGTGGAGACTTCATTTATACAAACTTGGGCTTAAATCAAGTATTATTTTAGCTCGGCCCTCAGTTGTGCCTGTTTTTCCATGAGGTGCAGTTTTGCCAGTGTCCCAGTGCTGGTAAGAACAACGGGGCAGGAATCCTACAGGCCATGGCTGGTGTTTGCTCTTTAGCTCACCTTCCTGAGCATGTCCCATGCTGCCACTGCTGTGTGTGGGGATGATGCTGTGTCCGGCTTGTCAGCCCTGTCACGTCCCCTTGCTGGTGTGGCAGGCATAACACAATGGCAAGAGTTTTGTGGGTGATGTGCACCTAGAGACTGATGTTGTCAGAGGGAGACCTGGCACAATGAATGGTTTGTCTGAGCCAATACTGGGATCTCCTAAACCTGAAGGAAAGAGGTGCAACATTTTTAGAGGGACCACTGGAGTCCTGCCCTTCAGCTATCCAAGCAGGATAGAGGCAAACCCAGGTCACAGTGCTAGGACCAACTTTTGTTCTCAAGCTTGTACTAACATCCTTTCCCAGAATGAACCCTTTTGCTTGAGCACACAGCACTTGTAGTCTGTGCATGGGTCTCAGGCTGCACACAGAAGCTGCCTGTGTCTGCCTGTAAGCCCGCCTGGGTGTTATCAGGTCAGCATGGATGGAGGAGAGCAACAAGCTGGCCATTCCCTCCTACACGTGCCTGGGGAGCAGGGCAGAGGAGCAGATGGAATATCTGCAATACCCAGGATGGCCCTCCTGCTGCAGAAAGGAGTCAGGATGGCTGCTGCCTGGAAGGAAAATGGGAATGGGAGCCTCAGGTGTGTCTGCAGAGCAGCGTGCCTGGCATGGGGTCAGCACACTCAGCAGCTTGTGGGTGCAGCGGGATTGCCAGCTACCGAGCTGACAATTCCCGTGTCTTTGCCAAGCAGCCATCTGGGCAAGCTGGGCATCTTGCTGCCTGAGGTCACTGGCTCCAACAGATGGATTTACCTTCAGCAGGTGGATGAGGAAACATCTGCAATGTTGTCTGCCTTTCTGAGGGTTATCTCCCAAGGATATCCCTTGGCAATGATGGATCTGGGTAATGAAGAAGCTGCTGGATGTGGAAGCTGAGAGGGGATCCTGGCAGTGATTTTTTTTCTTTGCTTTTGCCTTTGTGGGGTGGGCTGTCACAGCCACAAATGCACATGTTGTGATGACAGAGACTTGATGAATCCTGTGGTGAGCGCCAGGGGACTGGTGCTGATTGCGTTATGCTGTGAATTCTGCAGAACACCTCAGGGCTGGGTTGCTGTGCCACCACCTTTTGGTCCTCATTGCCTTTAAAGGCCAGATCACCACATAGGCTGTCCTTCTCAGGGTTATCTGCCTCAGACACATCTCATATGGATGTCCTTGAAGGCTGACAGACTCAGAGGGGTTCCAGGAGGCCCCACCAGTGTGGGAGAGGTCTGTCTAAAAGGGTGTACCCCTGGGACAGGCTGTACTTATTTCTTTTGGCCAGCAGAGATAAGTGACCTTGCTGTGAGCATATGTGCCCAGCTGTATAGACATCACCTCAGTGTTTAAATTTGCATCTAATCTAGCTTTGGTGAATAAGTGTGACTCTAGCCAAGGACTCCCCATGCCTTGATCCCTGGCTCCAGTATACAGGACAAACATTTTACCAGTAGCCCTGGTGCAAGGGCTGACACCCGATATTCATTTGCTTCCCAGTCTCTGAGGCAGGTGCTCCCCATAGTGTTGGGAAGTGTGGAATGACTGCCTGGACTCACGCCTTGCCAGCAGCCTCTATGCAAGGCCCGTGTGGCTGCTTTCATTTAGCAACATAAAGAGGTGTTTGAAGCAGCCAGCATTAGGTGTTTTTGTGGTTTAAAACATGTATCTGTTTTCTGGGTGAGTTCCCTAGGTGTGTTTAGGTGTGTTATGCCCTTTTTGCCTATGGACTGCAGGTGTTCAACTCATGTGTGCTCAGCCTCTGCATGGGCAGCATATTCACATCTCCGAGGGCAAATGGGTACTTTGTGTGGGAAGCAGGCAGCCTCTGAGAGACTGGGGAATGACCTGGGAGGTTTGGGATTCAGAATAGCTGAGCTGGCCCCTAGCCCTTTGGCTACAGAACTATTTTGTTCTTCCCTCACTTGGTTGCACCTGCAAATATGTTAGGCAGAATGTTCAGATGTGTGCATGTCCTTCCTGGCACAGCCCTGTTGATGGGAAGCCTCACTCCAAGAGGTGTCTTTGTCTCCCTGAAAGGGTGCATGAACACAGGTGTCCTGGGGACGGCAGCAAAAGAATGGACAGGCCCTGGTGCAATGCAGCAAAAAGATCTCCCATCTTTTTGGCCAGGAGGTGGGAAGCACTGGAGGCTTGCTGTGATTGACAGGAGATTGCCGTGTCTGAAGATGGTTTTCGCAAAATCACGGAATATTCTGAGTTGGAAGGGGACCCACAGGGATCCTCTAGTCCAGTTCTTAAGTGAATGGCCCATTTGGGGATCAATCCCATAACCTGGGTGATATTAGCACCATGCTCTGACCAACTGAGCTAAAGCAGCAGCCCTGAACACCTGCCCCATGCGACAATGAGCAGGGGAACAAGGAGAAAGGGGCAACTAAATAAACTGGTGGAGGAAGAGGAGACATTTGAGAAGGAAATAGAACTAGGATATTTCTGGGATATTCCTGTTCAGATGAGGTGGGACAAAAATTGGGAGTGCTTGCAGCAACCAATGAAGATCTAAGGGATGGAAATAGCATATGAATTATTTGAAACTTTGCAAAAGTAGTTAAGGCTAGTACTGAAGAGTAAACCTTCACAAGATTGAAGGAGCTTTTGGTTTTGGAGGTTCCCCAGAAAGACCAGATAAAATACTTCCAGACACAATACAACCATTTATTTGTGAAGGAGCAGTTGGCTAGATGAGAAGTGCAGTTGTGACACCTCTGGCTTACCAAGATGAACTGATGAAGTGATCATCATCCTGGCTGCCATGGACAGGAAGCTTTTTAAGAAAATATGATCAAGTTTGCTCTGGCCAATTTGGAGCTTGTCAGCCAATGTGAATGAAGAGTACAAGAGCCAAAATGTCAGCTATGCACTGAAAGAGTCAAAGACTAAAGAAGAAACATGTTCTGTGGACATGGAATTTAGCCAGCTAAAGAACTTGGGTAAGACATGAAACTCCTATATGTTTCCTATTCTATTTATAACCTTGCGTGCTGCAGAGAGAAGAATTCATATAGTTACAGCTCATAACTCCTTAACAGGTTTTCCTAACTACAGTGCTAGAGCTCAAATAAATGTGTAGGAGGATGTTGATTCTTTGAGCAATTAATGTGACCCGTAGGAGAGTATGGCTCTGCAGAGGTGACCTCAGCTCTCCAAAGAGAGGCAGAAATTTCCAGAACAAAAATGAGTTTTTGAGCTCACACACCAGGAGAGGCAGCCTGGGGGGGATCTCCTAGGGGACTGAGAAAAGTCCCAGGGATTCAAGGTGAATCCTGGATCAGTGTGATTTCAAAAAGGTCAGCAAGAAATTTTTTTATACTTTCTGAAACAGCACTTCCTTTATGCAAGCAATTAACAAATTCAGGGTCTTCATTCCAGTTATGGAGGAAAAGTTAAAATATGTTTTTAATTTCCAACAAACCAGAAATCTCATTCCTTTTGCTACAAGACTCCTCTTAAAGTACAAAACAACTTCTTGTTTTGTCTTTTAAAGGTAATGGCCACCACAGAACTGGGATTTTTCCTATTTGGTGTTCCAGACATGGATGGTTTTATTTGTGTGTTTGTCTGGGGCTTCCACTTCCTGGAGGAAAAGAGCGTTCTGGATTGAGAAACT
This sequence comes from Euphonia xanthogaster, assembly GCA_034509185.1. Lineage (NCBI taxonomy): Eukaryota > Metazoa > Chordata > Aves > Passeriformes > Fringillidae > Euphonia > Euphonia xanthogaster. The sequence continues at coordinate 45,487,003 of JAYDZK010000202.1, read as the reverse complement.
GTGGGATAGGTATGCAGGTGAGCATGGATAATGTGAGAAGAGAGTTTCCTTATTATGAGTAAGTATGGTACTTAAACTAATTTTTAAGAAACAAAATGAGTGATTAGCCTGAGGTGAAGAGCAGCTGAGTGGCCTAAAAGGTGAGGACTTGGTGGCTTCCTGTTGTGGGGCAGAAGGGCACTCCCAGATTTGGTCATGAATTTAAGCATCTGAGGAGTTATGAGAGTTCAGCTATTATTGTCCCGTGCTGTAGGAAGTGCTTGGAGAAAAGCTAAAGAGATTAATTACTAAGGCTGTTGCTGGTGAGTAGAGAATTAAGAAGTGCAAGGGATGACATGCTGTGAAGCTCTATTCTTCTCTCCAGTGCTTATAGAGGTGGTAGAATCAAAAGGCAAAGAGGTGTGGTCATCCTGTCCTGCAAAGATCAGTGATATGGAAGAATCGATACTGGCTTTCTCTCTTGTGCTGCAAGTGAAATAGCACTTTGAGGGGGGAAAAAGTGCATGGTCACTGCAACTGTTAATAAGGAAACTTGGAAGGGACCTTAAAGGTCACCTAGTTCCAGCCCCCCTTCCAAGGCCAGGGACACCTTCCACTAGACCAGGTTACTCAGAGCCCTGTTCAACATGCCCATAAACATTTCCACGAATGGGGCATCCACAGCTTCTCCGGGAAACCTGTGCCCATGCCTCACCACTCCCACAGTAAAGAAATTATTTTTCATATCCCACCTAGACATATTTGCTTTTAGTTTAAATCCATCTCCTGTTGTTCTGTCAGCACAACTTGTAAAGTGTGCTTTACAACTTGTAGTTGTCCTGTGCTTTCCCTTTAGGCACAGGAAGGTGTGTAGGGTCTCCTTGTAGTCTCTTCTTCAGGCTGAACAGCCCCAGCTCTCTCATCCTGTCTTCATAGGAGCAGTGCTCTGGTCCTCTGATAATTTTGTGGTCCTCCCCTGGACACACTCCAGCAGGCTTATATCCTTCTTATGCCGGGGGCCCCAAAGATGGGTGCACTCTTCAAGATAGGGTCTCACCACAGCAGAGGGAGAACCTCTCTTGACCTGCTGGCCATGTTGCTTTGGATGCAGCCCAGGCTTTGTGGGCTTCAAGTGCACATTGCTGGGTCGTGTCAAGCTTCTTGTCCATGAACATCCACAAATCTTTCTCCTCTGGAGTGATCTCAATCCATTCTACTCACAGTCTGTATTTGTGTTTGCCCCGACCCGGTTGTAGGACTTTGTACTTGGTGTTGTTCATGAGGTTTGCCCCAGCTCACCTCTTAAGCCTGTCAAGGTTCCTCTGCATGGCTCCTTTCCCCCCAGCACGGTGACCACACCACACAGCTTGGTGCCATCAGCAAACTTGCTGGGGATGCACTCAGTCCCACTGCCCATGCCTCCAACAGGGAAAGGGGAGGCTTCTCTGCATCTTTGTGTTCTCACACAAGGCAAGGTGGCCTGATAGTTTGCCTGATTGTTTGCTTAGGATTTGTGAGCCCTTAGACTATGAACTGGATGGTGTGACTTCCTCATGGGATCTGGGGGTACTGCTGCACTATATACAGTGTCAGTTACAAGTCAAAATGGAAATATGGAGCCAGCTGACAAAATCTGACACAGGTTCTTTGATCCTTGTGATGGTGTCCTGGAAGCTTATGTGTCCTGTGTAGCTGTCTGGCTTGGACCCTTGCCAAACTTTAGCCCTTGAAGAAAATTTAAAATCAGTGAAAAGTAAGTAATTATTATTATGAAACCGAGTGTGCATACCTAATTTTTTTTTAAATCACCAAAGAGAAGAAATTTCCAGGATACTATTGAAACTCTTGTCCTGTAATAATTATTATTATTACTCTTCCATTCTCCTTTCCTATTTTTTGGCACAGATCTTTTGGATTTCCATAGCATCTGGCATGCAGTTTTCAGTGAAATAAGAACTATAAAGGGCTTTATTTCCCTTAGGAACTCACATACAAATTAAACCTGTACTAGGACACCTGATCTGAGCCAGATGAAATCAAAGCTTTGAGTCCATACACCTCAACTTTGAATGGCTTTAATTCTCGGGGAGTGGATCAATTTGAAGGCTTCAGAAGCCAGCTGTGCCTCTTTAGAAGTTGTAAAAGGTGAAGAAAAAAAAAAAAATTATGATTGCTGAACCACAAACCAACTTGGAGTTTGCCAGTTGTCATCCATTTTTAAAGGTGTTTTCAAAGCACTGGTACATCTACCTCTCTCCTAACTCCTTTTTAAGAGTTTTTGTGTTTTTCCTTACTATTGTCAATAACAATAGTATGTTGTGATCATCATGTTCTTTAGGATGTATTGCTCCTTTAAGTTCTCAGTCTTAGTGTTGCAGACAACTGGCAGCAGGAATGTTTCTGGATGCTGCTAGGCAAGAAATTATGGTTTATCTAGTAGCACTCAGCATTATACTTTAAGTAGGGTTCATAATTTCTCACAAAGCTGAGGTTTTGAACTTTGAACTGTAACTCTAGTGGATAAAGTCTGCATAACTCTTTGGAGAAATAAACCTCACAGATTTATTTTGGCTGGCAACTGTTCCACAGTCACCTGCAAGTGACTGTGCAACCTGCAACCACACCTGGACACCATTTGATCCTGAACAGAAGATGTGCCCATTACAATGTGCCACAGTTATAATCCAGTGCTGGTGCAGAGTGATCTGCTGAACTGAGATCCAGATGCATCTCATCAGAGAGACAGGAATCGAATACTTTGGATGAGTTGCTCAGGGCAGGGTTGACCAAGTAAACTGTGTTTGGTTGAGCTGAAAAAACCTGAACACTACTCTATCAAGCTGTCACGAAGTTTTGCTGCTGCTTTTCCAATGTGAAGGGAGGGAAGATTCACATGATGGCTTGCAGGTAACTTTGGAAAGCCTTAAGAGGAGTGATGCTTGAAACACATTCACAGTGCATTTTCTGAATATTGTCCCCTTTGAAAGGACAAGATAGGCAGAAATGTTGTCATAACACGGAACAGTTAATAATGAAGCTGTATTTTAATTTGATATTAGAAGGTAACAGGAAGAAAAGATAATGAGAGGGCTTAAGGGCTTGAGAAATAAGATGGATAGTTTATTCTGTGGGTAGCAAAGCACATTGAAATGTAGTCCTGTTTAGGGAGAGCTGCAGCAGTCTGACTTCAGCACACACTGAGCATAAACCACACTGAAAATAGATCCTTCATTGTGTCAGCCACTTTCTGTATGAAAGTGCATCACAGCACAGTGGTTTTGAATTGCTTTTGGGAAATGGTTGGAGTAGAGGTTTGGTAACAAAATCTTTCATGCTCTGTCCTGCTCCTTATTTGCATGAAGCTGTAAGTTCTTTCACTTTGGTAGATTATTTTCATACGTGTAAAATTGTGATAATGAATACCTCTACCTTCCACATTGTTAACAGGCTTTGATGTACAGGAAATCATGGCAATACCTGAAAATCTGACACAAAAAGTCCATAATATTCAATATTTCATCCTGGATCAATCCAATACAAATGATTTACTGGAAGCTGTTTGAAGTGCTGATGTGCATTATTTAATCCCATTTTGGATTTTATGTTTTGCTTAAATCTTGAAATGAAGAATGTAATGGTGTAAAATATTTAATGTCTCTAACTAAATAAGTAACTAAAGGAAGTTCTGGCTTTTCATATAAATATTCAGCTTCTTGAATCTTGCTGATTGCTTGGCCACAAATTCTGAAGTTAAATTGTGCAATACATGAACCAGGCTTGTTTGTTTCTTTTTAAATTTCCATCATTTAACTTGACCAAAATGCCACTGGGTTCTTTTATTCACATGTGTTCTTCAGCGACCCCCAGATAAGTAACCCAAAAGTGTACAAGAACGCTTCTGATGCTCACTCCCAAGCAGTGTGCTGCACTTCACATTGCAGACCTGCAGAGGTATTATGCTTAGAGCTGTTAATTTTGGGGATGTGGGGGAGAGGATGCAATAGAGATGGAATAAAGAGGAGAGGAGGGTTTGAAGCATACCTAGTGTGAAAGATTGGAGTGGAGACATCCAGCTGGACTATATACTGGACCTGCTTTAGTGCTTGTCTGTAACTACTGTGCTGCTTCTGCTTCCTGAGGGCCATACTTCGAGATGACAGGAAATGTCTCATGGGGCTTTGCTGGCAAGCCAAAATTTATCTTGTGTTTTGTCTCTTTAATGTTAGCAGACACTAGCAGAAAGAAGGGGTGGTCATAATCTGTCAGGGTCTTGAAAGGCTGGCTCTGACTGTTCAGTCAATGACATTCAGATGGGCTGTCAAACTGCATGCAGATCCAAGGGAGATTTTGTGACTAATGAAGTTAATAAGCATGACATGCAAATTTAATCTGAAACAGCCTTCCCAGCTACTTGTAACTGCTTGATAATACTGAAGTGATTATATTCTATGAAATAGTTGATCTTCTGGCAGCGTGGCTTTTGTTACATCTTCCTTTGTTAGATTCTGGGATTATTCTTGGCTTTGCAAAAGACAAGGTAATATTTCTTAAGCTGCAAGCATCTGTAAGTGAGCTCTGCTTCCCTGGGGACTGATTCTCTTCAAGCTGTCTGCCTGGCTTTTTCTCCTTTGGAAAAGGGAAGTTTCTGCTTAGTCCCATTCCATTCCCGCCTGCCCTGTGGCTTCTGGCTAGAGCATGGCTCTGGTATCTGTGAAGAGCTGCTGGTTCTCATCAAAGGATGCAGCCTTTGTAAACAAATGAGGGGCACTTTCATTTTGAGCATTTGGAATGATAAACTGAAACATGACTAACTTAATAGAAAAGTTAAGTCTGATACAGTTCTCTAGGAGACTCCTGCAAACATCTTGTACAAATCTCATCAAAAACTGGAATTACAGGTCTCAGTTACTTTCCCGGGGCAAAGCAGAATCATAATATTAATTTGCTCAGTCACAGGAGTCAAAACAGAGCACTAAAATGGGTTGTGGTAAGAAGAAAACACAGTTATTAACCTGACAGTGTCTTGGTTGAACAATTGCTACAAACAGGAGAAATGAAACTGTGGAGCCACGCAGAAAAATTATACAATGTTATGAAACAGATGTGGAAGAACTGATTAAATGCACATATCCTTTGTACTAGAAAATTATTTCTGGAAGCTTACAACCCTAGTCGTGGCTCTATGTAACCAATCCAACCCTATGTAAATATAGTGAGCCAGAATCTCGTGCTCTGGATTAGTATCTAGAGATCAAAAATGACAAAGGACCTGCTGAGCATTAGGATACTGCTTTCTGCCTGCTCCTTCTACCCAGTGCCTTGTGAATTACTTATTGATATTTAATAATGGATTAAGGTTATTTGAAAACCTGCTTATATTGATGATATCTAGCCAACCTGCAAACGTATCTGGGTTTCAGATGTAGCTTGTTAAGTCTTACCATGTGCTTGCCCTGCATGCGGAATCACTAACACTGCTGTCTGTGGAATGGTACCATTGATCAAGGACCATGCACTTCTCTTCTGTAGGAGGAAGAGTTCCCTGGAGTGGGCTGATTTCCAACACAGTCCCCACTGCCATTAAGATGCAGAGGCCCAGATCCTGCTGGAAACTCCACTGGTTCAGGTGTCCTTTCATGACAGACCTCAGCATCCTATGAGACACTCCAGGAGCAAGAGGTTGTCATGCTACAAAATTATTTCAGCTATCTAGGGTCTTCTGTGACATACCTGTCACCCCTAAGTAAGGATAGGATGGGGAGAAGCTATTCAGCTGTGAGTTATACATAACAGCACTGAGGGGTCATGCCTGAGCCAGGTCACAGGCTTCTTCCCACTAGGAGGGTGACAAATAGGGGACCTTAGTACTCCTTTTTAATACAAAGTATAGAGAAGGAATTGCATCTAAGATTTTTCTCTGGAGTGACACATTTGTGGCTATACAAAAAGCAAGGTATCTCAGTGTGTAAGGGAGGGATCACCAAGGCTCCCCCTTGGCTTAGGGTTATGGAGGAACTGTCCCCACAGCTGAGATGATACCAGCTGGTAGCTCTCTGAGACAAGGTGTTGAGAGGTACTTGTGGCTGTATACAATATGGTACATTTAACGTGGAAAAAAGGCAAAATAAAAAGTACTGTGCCACTCTGAATGTGTGGCCTCTTGGGGTATGAAATCAAGGAGATACTGGACTCTTGCTTATCAGTTCTCAAGGCAATGAATATTGGATCAGCTTTGGTTTCCCTTAGGCTGAAGGTGCAGAAGCACTTTGTACTAAAACACTTCATACTAGGGGCAGCTGGATGTCTGCCTGAAGCAGGAGAATTTCCACTGAAGTCCATCCTCTGTTTGAATCTACAGTCATTGGAATTTTTACATAAATTGTTATTTTTTCAGAAAAAAGGTTACATGTAAAACTTATTCTTATGCAAACAGCACTACTGAGTGACCTAATGGGATAATTAATAGGAGGTTTTGCTGTTTGGGGTTTTTTGTTTGTTTGGATTTTGTTGTTGATTTGTTTTTGTTTTTTAGGATATTTATAAATTCAAGTCAAGCAAAGGCTGAGGCATTATAAATTTAATGGCAAAAAACCCCCCAAAACCCTGGGAAGAACTAAACTTTCAAAAATTTAACAGCTGGGTATTGGCTGGCTGAGGAGCAAGCTGGGTGTGCTTTCACAGCAGAGAGGCATCAGCATCCTGGGCTGCATTAGCAGGAGCATAGCCTAAGCCAGGAAGGTGATCATTCCCCCTGTTCAGCACTTGATTGACCAAATCTGGGTACTACATCTGGGTTTGTTTCTCCTTTCAGCTCCCCGGCCAATACAGAAAAAAGTGTTCGTAAGCTGGAACAAGTTCAAGGGAAAGCCACCAAGCTGGTCATGCAGGGGCATTTGCCCTGTGAGAGGAATCTGGCAGACAAGAGCCTGTTCAGCCTGGAGGAGAGGGAGTTTCAGGGGGAGCCATCTGCAGACCACAGTGCCTGTGGGGAGGTTAGCTGAATGGATACAAGACATCCCATGGGAGCAGTAAAGGATTGGAGTGGGTAGGCTCTATCACTGGAGTTTAGAAAGCCCAACAGGACCAAGCCCTGAGCTGTCTGCTCTAAACTCACAGCTGGCTCTGCGTGAGCAGGAGGCTGGGCTGGAGGCCTCCTGTGGGTCCTTCCAACTCGAGTTAGCCCATGGTCATATGGTCAGCTTGTGTTTTGTTTTAACATCAGTAACACCTCCAAGTCAATGGCGTCTGGATGTTTTGCCAGATCTGTGCATGATGGATTGAAGTCCTTCAGGTGTAGTGTATTTCTTGAGATGATAACAGCGTTATCTCAGATGACAAGTATGAAGCCCAGCTAGGCAGTCCCTCGGAGGAAATCAGTGCTCCTACAGCTGAAGAGCCATGAGAATATTCTTACAGACTATCTCTCTCTATAAAATCCCCCTCAATTGGAGACAAGTAACTACAGTGAGTGGGAGCAACTAGAGTATAGTCTTGGCAGAAGGGATTGTGTTTTTCCCCTTTGATGTGAAAAGCTCTATTTGATCAAAGAAATTCATACCTCTTAAATGGTTTAAACATGCAAGAAAAATGAAATAAGACCTTGACTTAGAGAAGAAAAAGCTTCAGTTTTCTGAAAGGCAGAAGCTGCTGTTAAATTAGCTGCAATGACAGTAATCGTGTTGTTTGTCAGGAGTTATGATAACCTCCGTGCAGTGCCAGCTTGATTAATACAGCTTACCTTATTACCTATGGCTTCCATATCTGACACATCACTTTTACTCAGCTACCTCATTGTAAGGCTTGCTGCAAAAAGGGAAAGGGGCAAGAATTCAGATGGCTTGTTTAGGTTGCAATGTTTACAGTCCCAACAGATACTGATGCCTTCATGGACAAATACAACTAGTATTGCATGAGTAACTAGTATTTAATATCGAATACGGTATTAATATGTAATTAATGGTATTTTATAATATTTAATTAAGTATTGTGGACTCTTCTGACTCTAGGCATATTACCAGTCTGACTTAGGTACTTGGAGACTGCATGAAATCTCTCTGCCCAAATGGTGATGTAGCAAAATGTTGGGAAACAAGACATATAAAAGCACCTGTTGTTCTGGTGGCAACTCACTTAGCTTCTGCATCAACCTGGCTTCATTAACTTAGGAAATAACATAGGGTAGAAAACCTTCAGCAGCTTTTGAGACAGTGACTATTTTTTTTCACGTGTCTTGTGAGGCTTTTTGACCACACTTCAATGTCATTAACCTGAAGTATGAACTTCTGCGTTGTCTGTGCTGACTTGACTTTTAGTCTTGATATTTTTCTTCTTCTTGCTTGTAATTTAAACAAAAGCAGTCTTGGTAGTCTAGCACGTCTGCCAGGGCTCTATCACTTCCTTGCCATTCCCACTGTCTTTTGAGCTGTCATCAGATGTACAATGGATGCTTTCCCAAGTTTTATAAATTATGTTTTTCCTTGATTTTACTAATATCAGTACTATGGACATACAAAATCTCATTCAAGACATTTCCTTGCCATAGGCAAGAAAAAATTGCTTGCAGAACAATAACCTGTGTCTCACATATGGTCTCCTGTGTCTCCTTCACGTGGTTTTCTTCTGTGTATCCCAAGTTTGTCTTTGTAACTTGTTTTTCCTTCATTTGAGGAGTTTGTTTAAAAAGAAAACAAAGTGCATGTGCACACACATGCTCCCAAGCTCCAGCCAGTTTAACTACCTATTTCAAATGCTTTCCTGAAGTTACCTGATGCCTTACCTGTCTTTGGGATATGTCTGTGAACAATTATTGAGTTTTAACAGCCCATTGCTCTTGTTCTAGGTAGGGTAGGTTTTCCTAATTATTATTCAATCTCCTGCATATTCTCTATCAAATGCTGCTCTACTATTAACTGGTTTGTCTTCAGAAATAGCAATTGGATATGTAGAGACCTTACAGATTTTGGCAGGAGCAGGATCTGACAACGTGTCTTTGCTGACAGTTCCTGATGCTCTCAGTGGGTGGAGGTGACTGTTGGAACATTCCTGAGTGTTTCCAGTGCCATGCTTTCAGATGGCTGCTGTGGTTACCATTGTCCATGGCAGTGTTCTTTTCACCTGATGCTGTTGTGATTTAATAATGTCACATCACCATGGGAAAGACATATTGCTGTTGAATACCTTTTTTTTTCCCTCTTCACCTCTCTGGGGACAGAAATCTGATTTTTCTTCTCCTCTTTCTGCATCTTTGATTTATTTCTTTTCCACTATCCTGACTTTCTAACTTCACTTACCTGCAGGAAGCTGTTCTCTCCTGCCATCCTGCTCAAGATTCAAGGGTAAAAGTAAGACAACATGAGACATTCAGATTATGTTCCTTCCTCTCTATCTACTTTCTCAAGGGCTTCATTCAAACACTCACATGTAGTCCTGGCTCTCCAGCTGGTCAGACATGTAGAAAAGTGTCAGGCCAATAAACAGAGATGAGTGATAGGGGAATATTGAAGGAAAGGACCAGTTTTTTTCTACCTATGGGCTTTATTTCACCCCTCTCTTGGCTCTTCCTCCTCGCTGCCTGCAGACTACTCAGTGCCAGTGAGGCTGAAATAACAATAAAAAGGACACTGTTTATTTCATACCTTCCATAGAAAAGTAAAAGAGGAAATGGAGGGAATCTGATCTGCCTGGCTTTAGTCCTTAACACTGGCACTGCTTCATTAGCTTTAGCTGTTAGGACTGAAGAGGGGACAGACACCACACAGCCCCCTCCTCGTAGCTGTGGGGGAGCCATCACACAGACACATCCCATCTCCTGTGCAGATCTGCAGAGACGCCCGCCTTCTGCTCCCCTGGCAACACTTGGGTTTGAGACTCCTCCTGAGGGTGCCCTGGCTCTTCTGAAGAAGAGATCTAGCTCTCAATTTACAGTGTAGGGAGCTGTAAAATATGGCACATGTCTGTCCTGATGGGAGCCAGTCCATGTGGGGGTGAGGCTGTTGTTGTCTCTAGTGCATTATTCCACTGGTGGCAGCACAGGTTTCTCCCTTTAGCTAACCCCAAAGTGAATTAAGTCTGTCTCCCACACCAGCTGCCCTGATCACCAGGCCACAGTGAAGTGTTGCTCAGGGGTCTGTCTACCTTGGACTGGTTTGTAAGTAGTTTCAGGCAAGAGGCAAATGTCTCTAAGTTAGACAGCTAATGGATTTAGCCACCTCCACAATTGTGCAGGGATTTTTAGAGAGACCAGACTGTCGCTTAGGATGCTGACAAAAGTAGCTAAAATCTATCCTGTCATAATTGTTAATTAGATGTCCTGAATCCTTCTCCATAAGCTTAAACTGGTGGGTACTACTGTTGTGTTCAACAGCAATTCATCCAGCATTTAGTTTTGTCAGCTAAATTTGAGTTTGATGTAGTTGTTCAGTTGTTTCTGCTTCTTCTGGATTGATAAATTTAATTTACAGACAGCCTTAACAGCTTCACTGCACAGACAAGAAGTTAATCCTGTGTTTAAATGAAGAGGAAATAGTAAATATTAACCAACTGCTTTCAGTCTTGAAGTCCTGATCAAATGTCATGTATAAGAACAGAGCTGTAGCCTGTCTAATTAACCTTAATTTGAAACTTAACCAGCTTTATCATTAGCAGAGAACATTAAATACAAATTCTTAAAGCTATTCTTGACAGTGAAAAATGAGGTCATCCTGCCAGACAGCTACATAAAATGATAAACTACTTAACTTTCCCTCCTCCCATCTCCCTGCTGTGACTAAACCATTAATGATAACCACCTAATTCTACCAAAGGGGATTTACTTGTCAGCAAACAATCCTGGTCAAGGCCAAAAACTTAAAAAAAAAAAAGTAAATCTAATTTATCTCATCTTCTTTCTCTCTGTCCAGCAAACCTCTAACTCCAGGCAAAAGAAGTTTGCCTGAATAGAAAGTAAGTAGGAACACAGGCTTTCTTCCTACCACAATAAATATCTAACTAACACTTTGATGCTTCTTCTACTCGGTCACAATTGTTTTTCCTATCCGTTCTTTTGTGGCAAGGGAGGACTACAACTGTTTAGAACCGTAGACTATAAATCTGCAGGTAATGGTATATCAGTAATAATGTATTAATCCTTTAAGTTTTCAAGTGGCTTTACATTACAGAATTAGCTGACTTGAAGTTTTCTGTCTTCGTGGTCTTCCATCTCCTTGCTCAGCGCAACTGAGAGTCTGGCCCTGTTTACTCTGCTTCTCCCTGTTTCCATGCTGTTCTGATTTTGCAAAGGAGCTCTTCAAGGGAGGTTTGTTTTTGGGGCTTTTTTTTTGGTTTTTTTTTTTGGTTTTTCTTTCTTTTCTATTTACAGTTGAATTTACCTGCATTTGTACTGTGTCAGAGCTGCCAGCATGCCTTGCCCTCGTGATGCGTTCAAAGCACTCGCATCACCCTGGATGTGTCAGTGGCAGCTTCTGACTCTTGCCCTGTCTTATTAGTTGTTAGCAGGTGCTGAGTTCCTTCAGCAAATGTAGTAAAAGGTATCAGTCACCCCCTCAGCTTGCTAGGGCTGCTTCAGCAGTGGCCCGGGGGAAAGGAAACGATTTGTTTCCAAAATGGCCTGCTGGTTGGTCCATGGCTGGTGTGCACCAGGGACAGAGAGAGCCTGAGAGAAGGATTAAGAGAAGCTGAGCCTTTTATGGGTCAGAACTCAGGAAGGATCTGGAGCTCCTGGTGGCAAGTTGCTGCCCATGAGACCATACATGTAAGAATCCATATACACTTCTGTCCCCATTATGGACCTAAAGCTGACTTTTCAGGCTCACACATCCTTATTTCAGACTGTGGTGTGGGCCATTGTACAGCCCTAAGGTTTCTCTCAGCAACAGGTATTCAGGTATATATTTGGCCACAAACTTCTCTGTTGAGATCTTACCTGAAACTTACTGATTTTCTTCTGACAAAGAATTCTCTGAAATTTAAAGAATTATCTGAAATTAGAAACCAGAAATACTTCCGACAATAATGTCTCCCTATTGTTATGGAGTGTAATGGTGTGTCATTCATGGGCTGGTGGTCATTGGAGTATCAAAGGTGGTTCATGAAAGCATTGCCATGAATTGAATGCTTCATAATCAGTCATAATCAGCCACTACAGAGATGAAGATTTGAGAGCACTCTTGAAGTATTTACATTATTTGTATTTGTAATCTTATTTATAGGAATGAAAACATGACTGGAAAATAGCTGATTAGTCTAAACTATGCAATGACCTTTCCTGACAAATGTTAAACAATAAATTATGTCAATCAATTTGATTAAATCAGTCAACTATTCGATTGATCATGCTCTCCCCAATCCAAAATGTCAGTCAATTCCCTTAAAAAATATATCGATGTCTTAGATGACCTCTAGAATCTTCTTTCATCTTTATTTTATTTGCCACTATGACACTATTCATTGGCAAAAAAGTATGAAGTTAAGCATTAACAACAAGAATTAGTGAAAAGCCAAGAGACTAGAAATTAAAGTTAACTATACATTTATGAATATTTGTACTAACCTGATGATAACCATCATTGCTATTACTTTTGCTCTCAGTAGAGCATGCATGCCCTTATTTTTCTGAGCACCAGTCTGAAATAACACGCTGAAAACCTTCAGTAAGCCCATTTTGAAATGGGTAAAAATCCTGAGTCATAAATTGTAGCACAATCTTTAGCACTGTTAAGTGCTGCTTACCTTTCCTTTCTAAATGGATAGATTACTAGCTTTAATATTTTAATGCCCCCTTCATACTAGACTATCAGCTGATGTCTACTGTTATTTTCTGAGACAGGCTTGATATGCCTGGGTAACTATAAAATGACATACTTAATTCCCCTGGTCTTTTCCTTCCTTCTTAGAGACCTAATTTGCAGAAGATTCCTGTTTCAGCTGAAAAGGCAATGGATATTTTTAGACATTTTCCAGAGATTTGCCCAGCTTAAGGTCAGTCATAACTGAGTCTAAAAAGACTAACATAAAGGCTGTGTATAAAGCATACTTCTATTAACAGACCCCTCCCACCCCTCAGAGTACAAACCGTGTAATGATGCCTGCAATATCAATTCCCACTGTCAAGGAAAAGGGGTTGGAATAGCACTCAGGCATACATTTATTTATAATCCTATCTTTAACAACCACCCAAACTAAAAATAATATAGTCCAGTAAATGACTCGTGAGCATTAGAGGAAATGGATGACTTTTCCAGTGAAAGTAAGCTGTTCAGTGAGGGCATTTCTACTTTTCTCCAAGCATTTTCCTCCTTTATTTTACCTACAGCAAATTCTCCAATGACAAACTTACTTACAGATGGTTGAAACTCTCCAGGGGTAAACCAGCCTGAAGCACTAAAGACAAGCTCTCTGAGAATAGATGGCTGAAAAATATCAGAAGGTCTACGAGGAACACTTTGTCTCAGCTGACCAGAGCTGTCTAGCTGCAGCTCAGCTTTCTGTGCCCATGGTAACAATGGACATGGTCTCTTGTTACTCTTTTCCTTGGCTTTAGACCACTGCCAGAAAAAGACTTAGCAGGCATATCAGCAGCCATCTGCAGCCTTCCCTCCCAGACTTTCTCCCTCTAGGCTTTCATAAGCTGCAAAAAGTGGTCACTATGCAATTGTTATAACTGTTTGACTGTTTTAGTTCCCTACACCTGTCTCAGCTGCTGCTTGTGGGTACTACATTTTTCTCTAAACTAATCCTGCAGTCTTTTTTACCCTCTTTAACCCCTTTTAGCTCTCAAAAACCTGACATCAAGTTGGTTCTCATCATTACAAACAACTTTATTTTGGTACAGGGAAAGACTGATCCACAGCATCTGTATCTATCTCCAGAAACATCACTAACAAAAGCTGAGGAACAGTTTTGAACCTAAACCGTTAAATTTTGAATGATAAAAGTAAAAAAAAAAAAAAGCTTATTCTTGTGTGAGAAAGGCAAAGGAAACACAAATTTCTGTTGTCATAAGAAATCACCTGCCCTCCAGCCTTTCTCTGCTTTGAGCCACCCCCACCATTTGCTGAGATGGAAAGGGTGGGCAGCTTTCTCTGACTCTCCCAGAGAACTACCAGCTTGACGAGAGTTGACCTCTGGCAGCAGGAGAGCTTACAGTTAAAGGGCTGCAATATTTTATATTGGAATTGCCAAAATGAACTCTCCAGGCAGACAAAAGACAGTCACCAGCACTAATGCACGTCTGAGTGTGAATAAATACAACATCTTCCTTGCTTTCCTGCCTGCTTTTCTTCATGGTCAGCATTCATGCCATCCCTTAGATAATGGATCTTAAATATCCTTTGCCATGCTTGAAATCATTTGGGTAGGTGTGTGTTCCTCTAGGGATAAAAAATTCTTGAGTTTCCTGTTCATCTAAAGTTCTCACCATTTAGAAATCAGGATGGAAATCAAACCTTTATAGGACGACCAGTGACTGCTATCCTGCTGCTGCATGAAGTCAGTCCCCTGGAACAGAGCCAGCCAATATTTTTGGCAGTGTTCCTGAAACAGCAAGACGACTTGCTGACCCTGACATCTGGTGCACCTTATGAAATCCAAGCAATTAATCGTGATCCAAGGTAGAATCTCTCCAGACTGGCTAAGAACGTCTGTTTAGCAGAAACCTTGTGGTATTCATTAAGACTCTTCCAGATAATTTCCAACAGGTAATTCTCCTAGTCTTGAACAGCATTAGGTAATGTGTTATCCAGAGCCCATTCTAACATTCACCTCTGTTTTTTTGGAAGGTAAAACTAGTGATTATTTACCAGGGGATATGACTGACTGAAAGGAAGACTGAGGATAGAAAACTATCTTTGTGCTATTGTCTAAGATGCCTTCAAGGTTCAAAGTGTTGTGCAGCAATGTGCATCTTAGTAGCACTCTTCTGTTGGAAAATGCGTCTTGCCCTCTAACCTGAGTCGCACTGGCTGTACGGTCACTGTAACACTCACCAGTTTCCTGGGAATGGGCCATAGGCATCTTTTCAGCATATCTATTTCTTAAACTTCGGTGGTAGCAGGTTTTGTTCTTGCAACAGATGAGCAAAAAGGAGCAAATGCAAATTATATGTCCTTGAGTGTGAATCTGCCTCCCTACTCTAATGGAGGAAGGGGAACAAGCTGCTCAGGTAGATGTACAATGCTCCAGCAAACCACTTATTTGAATGGACATGGAATGTACATACATTTCCTAGAAATAAACAGGACCCCACAGGGGAAATTTAGCCCCAGTATAAGCAGATAACAACCCAGGTGAGGTTAAAGGAGGTAATCTTATTTACACAAAAATTTAGTGTACTGTCCCAGACCCACTGCAAATGGTGCCATGTTGGAAGATATTGTCAAAAATTATAAATTTATAAATCAATTTATAATATTATTTAAAATACCTTACGTTGGCACTGAGGTAAATTTGTTGTTGGTTTTTTTGCAAGTGTTTTCAGGAATTCCTTAAAAGGCATAATTGAGTTGAGTTTATACCTGTCCACATAAGACTTTTGACTCCTAATTTCCAGATGGCATTTACACCATTCAGAGATAGTGTAAATATGAACTTTGAAATAATATCTGGCTCCTCAAAAGTAGGATCAGAACTAAGTGGAATTGATTATTGCACAGTTTTTGCTTCAAATAATTGTCAATACCCAAAAATTAAGCAAAATTTGCTCTGGTCAGGTTTGGAGATTTTGCAGTGCAGGTGCTTTCTTAATCCTATTGCTACACTGGGAATCGTGAAATCTCGGTTAATGTGTGCAAAACCAACTCATCATGCAAAGAAAATTCCCAGTTTGTAATAATGCATGGATTTTCCAGCATCTGAGGTTAAATTGTTCTCAGAAGGATACTAAGGAAAAAACGGTTCTTGGAACAAGTGTTTAAATTTCCTGTCCATTTCAAATAGGTGTCATTTCACAGACCCAAAGTTAATGGAAGGCATATTTCTTGGCACTATGGTTTTAGCAGTAAGGTGGGCCTTAAACTTCCTTTCTCTTGCAGAGTGAGCAGATTCTTTAGGGAAGGGCCATGCATAAAACCTGAAACCTTCAGATGCCATTCAGCCAAATGAGCTAAGGGTACCCAACACTTGAATGAATATTGCCCTGTAGCCTTGAATACATAGTTTAGTACAATACAGCGTCCTTTTTCATCCATGTTCTCTCTGTAGGGATAAAAATGCTTAAACTTTCTCTCCTATTACCACTTCCAGGCTGTACTGTTCATTTGTTAATCCATTGACAAGTGACTTGGTTGGATATAATACTAGTACAGACACAGAAGACCACAGCAATAGCCAATAGAGTTTTGAAAATGGAGAAGGTAGCTCCTGTTTTCCTCTTTGTATGTGAGAGTAACAGCTTGGGGCATAAATTAATTTATTATAGCTAAGAACAGGAACAGCTACACTGACTGGAGAAGGGTCCATGAAGAAGTTCACTCCCAAGTGATAACTGATTTTCATTGAAAGGAAGTTGAACTGCAGGAGATGCAGGTTTGGCAGTTAACATTTTTTTATTCTGAAGAAAAGTATTGCAGCTCTGATTTTGAAAATGTCACTTTAACACCAAGGGCTTCAGTTGAGTCACTCCTGCCTTGTGCTGTTCAAGCAGAATCAGGCCTTGTATGAAAAATAAAACAGGATGTTCCCTTCAGTTTAACTGCAGGACTCATTACATGCTCTGTATTTAAGTGGTGTTGCAGACGTTCATGCAGTACAGGCAATACATCTTTGTCATGGTGACAGGTCAGTTTTGGAAGGGAGATTTCTTCTCTTTCCCACTATGAAGTACTGTATGTTCTGTATTTAATGTCCACAACAATGTCTGAATTCTTAAGCTTTTAATTCCCTGTGCACCATCTATATGTTTTGTTGGGGGATGGGATGATGATGAAAACTCTTCTGCGCTTTGCATCTGCCAAAATGGTAATTTTAAATCATCACCTCTTTAGAAAGAAGGTGATTCTTGGTGCTCTGTCCTGTTGCAACCCTCACATCAGCATTGCTCCTCTGAAAAATATTTCTGATACTGTAGTTGGTCTGTCACACACTCCACAGTTGCATATGGGTGGAAGGTTCTTCCAGACGAAAAAATAATTATGATGCAAATGGAATATTTTTTAGGGGAAAAAGATCCCTAATATTCATTTGTCATGTATTTGTGTGTTGAGACAAAGAAAAAATTAAACAATGTTGATTGTGTGCAAAACTAGCAGCCAGCATTAGAAGAGGGAGAAATTAGGGAGATTATTTAAAAGACAAGACTTTATTTCTACATCTACATCTCGTAAATATTTGGCAGTAACAATTCTGTTGACTACAGGGGGGAATGCTTAAAAGACTCAGAATCTATTTTTAAATCTGCTGAAAAACACTTAGTTTTGACCAATAACTGCTAAGTAAGAGAGGAGCAGATTGCTTCTCTGTTTTGCTTTGTAAAGGAAGCTCAAAGTGAAGCTGGCAGAAAAGGGCAGGGAGCGAGGAATGGCAGCTGGAAAGGCAGAGGTTTGTCCCTGCCAAGGTCCTTGAGGAGTACAGGACAGAGGCACAGCGAGACACAAGTATATGTAAAGCTGGGCTACAATTTTGCTCAGGGAGTTCAAAGTCACCATTTATCTTACTACTTGGCAGTCATGTGCATGATGAGGGCCATCTTTCTGGGAATGCTCAGTCTCACAGTCACTTTTGGCTTTCAATCTTTCTTTATCCACAGTGGATATTTTTTTCTGATGGAAGAAATATTTCTGTTGTTTCTGTTGAAGAGCTATGGCTTCAGTCTATTTTTTTTTTAAATCCATAGAATTTTAGGCATTTTACAGAGCAGGTCAATACAGAGGCAGAAGACCAAGCAGCTGCTAGTGCTGTGTGTGACCAGAGACAGGAAATGCACAGGAGGATCACAGCTGGCTCCCCCTCCTGGTGTGCTACAAGCACATGAGTGATATTCAGGAAAGAAAAGTACTCGTGCATGAAGAAGGTAGAGTAAAATACATCTACATTACCATTTTAGCCTCAGAGTATGCAAACTGCATCCCTTTGGGGAGGAGGAGTGGGAAAGTGTGCGTGAGGGGAGCACTTGTGCTGCAGCCGCTGGTGGCAGTCCTGTCCGTGCAGCTGGGCTGCTAGACCTTCTCTGAGGTGGTCCCTGATGAACTGGGGATTGTATGGATGTCATATCCTTGGGACTGGCTATTTTGCTTTACAGCTCTGTTTCTGTAGTGCAGCTTTACTTACTCATGCATACCAAGTCCCAGCGAAGTCACTGGGCTCAAACCATGGGAAATGTGTGGAATACAGAAAGTTAAAGATGAAGAACTTTGTGGTCATTTTCACATTCCCCATGCAACTCCTCTTGATACAGTGAATTAATCCAAGAACTTCTAGTGGGCTACATTTCAATAGTTCTTTTTTTAAAACATCTGGGCAATTACTGAGCTTCAGGAACCCAAGGAATAATTACTATAGTATTTTAAAATTATTTGGTACTGCCTTAAGATGTGCTTCCAGGAGAAAGGAAAATCCACTCAGCTTCTTTGCAGCAGATGCACATTATTTGAAAGACTTACAACTCACATGCAGCCAGTTCTGTGAAAGATTTATGTCTTTCTCTAATCATCCAGCAACAGCTGAGGAGAAGTTCTCCAGATCAAGAGCACAGTTTTTAAGTGAGGTGCTTGCAGAGACTAGCTGCAGAATCTTTGAAATAAGGGGGGGAGAAGCCCACAAGCCATGTTAGAGCTTGCATCTGGAAAGAAAGCATTCATAAGGCCTGCAGAACGAGCTCTAATATCTTCTGGAGATGATGCTTTGTCTCATGGGTCTTCAGTACACGTTGTAGCAAATGTGTTCTTCAGGGGAGGACATGGGGGCTGGCTAGGGCTCTCCTATATAATTTGCTCTTTTGAAGGCTTTGTCCTGCCAAAAATTCCTGGGAGGAAGTAAAATAATTCTAAACTTTCTGTTAAGAAGAAAAAAACTGCAGTTACTTGCCGCTAGATGTCAGAAAAACTACATGGCTCAAGCTGAGAGGCTTTGTTGACTCTTTAAGCACTTGCATAACACTTTGGACCGGTCCCAAGGAAAACAGTTAGACATTTGAGTTTATTTTTACTTGCATGAAATAGTAAATATGCTGTTGGGTCAGACTCTCCTCTCATTGGCCCCAGAGAAAACTGGAAACAAACTTTTTGTCAAGAGTTATACCACCCTGGAAAATAGAACTGCTTTTAGTCTCGTCAGCAAAACCTTCTCATCTAGAGTGCTGTGGTTTTCTATTCTTTGTATAAAGCTGGTCTCTGAGATTTAGGCAACTCTAGCAGAAATGTGGTGGAGGGTGAGTGGGTTGGTCCTGATTCAGCAGAAATAAAAGCTGTTGTGGTTGGATGCTTGTGCATGTGGAGTAAACATCAAATGCAATGTTTCTCTATATAGGAATATATTTAATTCTTAGTTTCCTAGGATAAAATTGATGAAAATTGAAAGTATTTATTATGAAGAATAATGTCTGAAGCCTCCTACAGAATTGTGATGAAGTATATGCAGATTCACCTTAAATTGTGCCCCTAACTCCACAAGACAGTTCAGTCTTAACAGGACAGTTTGCTTTATGGCTACCATTCTGCTACTTTGCTGATGCAGCTGCAAAATTTGGTTGGTAGATCTGGCTGCAATTCAATACATAAATGAATGGTCAAAATGATATTTGTGAGTTATCTATAATGTGAATATACAGGTCATTGTTTTGCACATAAATGCATATGTATCTTAATGCTTTACAGGCTAAAATCCCCTTTGGAAACAGCAGAGAAGTTCACATTCAGTGTATTGATTGAATATTCTAGTGTGTGCATTTCTCTCTGGGGGAAAAAGCATGTTCCAAATGAAAAAATAATACGGCTTGTCAAACATGAAGATTTGTGAAGCAGTTCCATATTTCTAAGCTCTTGATATTTTCTAGACACACACAGTGTTCAGTATTTAAGGGTCAGACTGTAACCTTTGAAGGAACATTTCCAGGAAAACTAGAAGGACATTAGGCCAAAAAGAAAGAGTTTGAGACATCCAATTTACTTAGTGTTGATCTTCTATCTAAATGAAGAAATAGAGTAGCCAGTGCTGAGGAGAAGTGTCAAGGGGAGGATGCTGTCTTGCACCTTCCCCACTGCAGCTGCTGACCAGCAGGAGGGATGTGCATCTCAGATGCCTCTTCATCGACTCTTCTTTTTCCCAGGAGCCTGAAAACAGCAAGTGACAGGCTTTAGTTTATGTCACTCGTGCGCCGGGGTCGGGGCAGGAGCAGGCGAGAGGCAGGATCGTAGCAAAGGCACAGAAGGCTTTATTCA
>JAYDZK010000202.1:45386042-45454904 GCA_034509185.1 Euphonia xanthogaster | reverse complement strand
AACCTGAAACCTACTATATGTTTTAGAGACGCAGGTATCATCACAAACTCTTCTTATTTCTTCTTATTTCAAGTACAAAGAGTTTTGCATCTAGCTTAATACCTTTATGCTATATTTCAGCTTGGTTTTGTTAAAAAGCAAACAGAAAATGCTTGAAGAAAACTTTACAGAGGAAATTATTTAATGCATTTATTTATTTATTTTATTAGCAGGTAAAGGGGATTTGAAGCCTAAGAACACACATGTAAATGGCATAGGACGGGCAATTAGTATGACAGTCTGGCTCATGGGATAAGAATACAGAGTTTGAAAAGCATTCCCAGAACCTTGGTATTATAAAATTCTTTTTTGGCCCGAGTGCCTAACCAATAATACAAGTCCCATAAGATGTTCCTCTTGGCAGGGAGAAGACAATGTGGGATCCAGACACTTTCTCTATGCAGAATTTACAAACTGAGCGTGGGACAGATCAAATAGGGAAATATTTCTTTACATAGGAAGGTTTCTGGTCAAAGAGTTCAAAGAGTGATAGAAACAACTCTGTCAGCCGTGTCTGGGGGCTGAACTGTGGGCCTGGCCTTTGCTATGCTGCATTTCTTTGTCCCAGCAGACACCAATATGGGCTTCTTGTACCTTTCCAGCATTCTCCTTGGTCTTTCCTGTGTGCCCACTTTTGTCTGTACACCTGTTTATGATTTATTGCTTTTGCTACACAAATGTTTCTAAATCTGGTTTTTATCTTAACAGCCTGAGGACAGTACAGATCTAGACAAAATATTTACCTGCTCTTCCTGCCCCATTTTTCTCACAACATGAGATTAAAGCTGTGGAAATCAGCTTCAGGAAAGACCTTGCATGGGTGATCTGACAGCCAGTCACCATCTTACCAGGGCACCATTTTTTTTTTCTGTCATCCCTCTTTATTTCTTCTATGGGAACAGGAAATTGTCAGAGTTTCTGTGTGTCTACAATACTGATTCAGTACTGGGTTGTGTAATTTTTCTTCACATTTTTTTTAGTGCTACAGAACAGCCTGAAGCTATTTCACAATCAGCATCATCTAAAAAATCCTGACTGTAAAAATACATTGACATTCACAGATCAATCACAGCTAGCTCTTAATCCTAAAGACTTCTGCCAGCATTTATACCAGAACCAGAATACACACTACATCTGTTGGTATTTGGTATGTCATTACTGCCTTCCTTCTCTGGTATTTCTGACTCTTATCATGCACACCTGAAACTGTTTAGAAGTAGAGCCATGAGTTTTCCTTGGGAGACCCCTGCCTTCCCTGTGCTTTTTGGGCAATGCTGATACATGCCTGGTTTTGGCAAACCCCTATTGTTACAGCTGCCAGTGTTGAAATGGAGTTTCATGACACTTAGAAATTCTTGTATTCATTATTGTTATTGCAGCACTAGTGCCTCCTCTAATATCCCTCTTCCCATATCCCATCTCCTCTTACATGAGCAGATTTGGATTGAGTGCTCAGTGCTGGGGTTACAAGCATTGCTGTGCCTGTTTTGCAGTTGACAGAGCAGTGTTCAGTGTTGAGGCTGCTGGTTTTGGATATCCCCCCAACTCTATTGTTTCATCACTGCAGTGTGCCCTAAATTCCACTAACACCAAACGGAAGGCAAGGTTTGCCATCTGTTGTTCTGTTAACATCTCAAGAAGGCCAGAAACTAGAAAGAGAAAAGTACTAGGACAGCATATTTTCATGCATTAAAGCATAGGCAATTCCCATTGCATGTTGCATTGAAGAGAATTTTTTGATAAATATTTTGAAAAATCTAAATATTATGTATTAAATATTGAATTTTCTCTTTCTTCCCTACCTCTGGGAATATGTATTGCATTCTACATCATTCTACCAAAAAGTCCACAGAGCTGAGGAGCAGTGTGCTCTTTAGGATGCAAGACTGTGTTTTGGGGAAATAAAATACTAGGGCAACTCACAAAGCATTTAAACAAAGCTCTTTGGCTCCTACATGGCATTCCAGTGCAGCAGTGAGCTGTGGGGAACATACCAGGTAATTCAAACGCAAAAGAATTCAAAAGGGAGGCATAAAAATCTATTTTTTCTGAAGAGCAGAAGTTCTAATCCTAAAATAAAGGAAGGAAAATATGCAAACAGGATTTGACTAAGAAAATCACATGCCTTGGGTGTGCTGAGGGATTTGTCCCATGGCCCATATGCACTACAAGGCTGTGTAATGCCCAGATTGTTGCATGCATTCACAGTCCTTTTCAAATCAAATGTGCTTGATGCTGTAACAATGAGACAATTGCACAGATATACCTCTTACTGTTCCATGCCATTTAGGTGAAGTTAATCCCTTTACAGTCATGACTGTAAATAGCTTCCAACCAAAAGCCTAATTTAGGTATCAACATTTCATTCTGCGTTTATATAGAGCCTGGTGCAATGAGATCCTAATTCATGACTGGGCTTCTTTAGCAAAACTGCAATACGATTAACAGGTCTTTCTTTTTGTGCCAAGAGTGCTATGGGGCCAAAGGAAAATGTCAGAACACAAGAAACAAAGTGCCTACAAGGAAAAAAGAGGAATCCAGAGTATGCCTACTCTTTGTGGTCGAGTGATTATATTTCTACTGATATCAGTGGGATTGAATTAAGCAGTTGGTGGTCGGTGGTCGACATAAAAAAACACAGAGAGATGGAAATAATTGTGTTAAGATCCCAGATGGTCATGCTGCAAGGTATTTTCTCCATGTTAATGAATTTCTGAATGCACGAAGGAAAGTTCTCCTTCCAGATATGAACTTCAAAACTTGGTACTTGAGCTGATGAAGTCTTGACTTCCCATCTGTGGGTAGCCCTACTGCACTGAGCGGATTCCCTTTTGAGTGCAGAGGCAAATTGCGCTGGACTGTGTGAAAATATCTATTCTTGGTAAGCAGCACTCCAGATTAACAGTTGTTAATCTGTCCTTTCCACATCCAGTGTCCTCTCTGCTGAAAATTCAGAAGTATTTATTCATTCGCTTTGAATCCTTGGTGCGCAAATAGCTGATATTATTCTCTTTGTTGTTTTGGACTTTGAATTGCATTTTGCCTCTCCTGCTTTTTTTAATCTCAATTTTCTTATGCACCATGAATTTACTGATTCCACAGAGATTAAAGTCAATAAGAAAGAGTAGTTTAACTGTTTATTTATACTCCCTTTATAGAAGGAACTTCAAAAATTTCACCTATTTGTTTTCATTTTTGTCCGACGACTTTAGACTAAAGCTTTTAAGATGTTACAGATGAAATCATATGCCCCAAGATGAAAGCAGATGAGATCTCTGATCCTTGTTAGTATAAGACGAAGAAAATTCATTTTTGATCCCAAATCTAACACGACTGCACTCTAAGCAGATAACTGAGACATACAGCAGGTTTTATCAGCTTTATCACAGCCTTTGGAATGAGGGGAGAAAGTCTGACACACTGAGCCACGTTCATGGCATTTTCAGTCCATGCTGTACCATGGTGGGATCCTGGTTCACATCTGGGTCTCTTTATCAAGCAGCTCTATCACTGTGCACCACAAAATCACCTTCCTGAGCCCCCCAGGAGGCGAGTGAGGCCCTGAACTTTGAGGTGTGCTTTTGACCACTGTTAAAAGTACAGCACTGGGTATGACAGGAATACTGTGGGTATGTCCAAGCTGGGTACAGGGAGAGGATCTGAAACAGAGGGAGTCCCTGGCCACATAGGAGAGAGGCTGGGTGACTGCACTGACCATCCAGCATTCACCTCTGTCCACTGGGCTTTTCTCCTCAGAGCAGATTATCCTACTCATCCAGAGCAGTGTCTGATCTCACATTGAACCCTGTTAAGATGAGGTCCCATAGGAGATGTCCTTGGGAATCTGGGGCAGGCAGAATCCTGGCTGATCTCTGATTGCTGTGGCTGCAGGACATCAGAGTCCTCCATGCCATCTGGAGACCTGGCTGAATGCCCTGGGGCATCTCAAGATGCTACTTGCCACCTGTGTTTGTGATCTGCATTTGGTAATAAGTTCCTTCTTCCCCTTACAGGCTGTTTCCAAGTATAAATAGTCACATATATCTAACCTTAACTCTCAAACCATGTCTTTTCCAGCATAAATAAACTCGTACTCTGTTTCTCCCCAGATGACCATAAATCTTTTTTATGGTGTGTCATGTCTCTTTGAGAAGCTGGATAAGTTAAAAGCATTTTCTGTGCTCCCTCTTGTATTCCCACATCCTCCTCAATGTATAAGCTCAGCAAAAGAATGAATTTTAGCAATTCATTCAGTTTTAGGCTGTGCAGAGGGCCAGGTTCCCTTTGCTACCTCTCTTCATTATTTCTTTTCATATTTATTGAAGGCTTATGGCAGTCTTTTGTGGTAGTAATTACAGTTATTTACAGTTACAGTATATTACAGTTTCAACAATCTGTGAGCTGTGGCTGTTAGCACAAGTCTGTGGCCATAACCTGTGTCCCTGACTCCCAGGTGCAGGTTGGATGGTGACTGACTTACCTTGCAATTCAGATAACAGCCTCTGCAGTCTGCTATTCCATTATTTTTATTTTGATCTACCAATGGTGAATAGCACCATCAAATACTTCACGTTCCTAAATGATTGATAAACTGTAAGTGTTGGCTCAGGGACTGGTCTTTACAGACAGGGCTGGAATGACGTTGGTAACAGATACATCTCCATTAAGACATGACAAAATTCACCAATGAGGCAGTTTTTAGTTATTTTAATACGTACTTTGTTATTCTCCTTACAATATTTTTAAAACAAAATATCACCTGCTCCTCAATTGAATGCCCTGCAGAAATCAATATAGCCCATATCAATACACGTGACCTTGTCCACTATGCCTGAGAGTCCCTTGAAAGAAGGTCTATTTAATGCCTTGATTTTCTGTTACACGGGACAGCATGAGTGCCATTTCATCAGGCATATGAAGTACAGCCTGAGGCACCCAGTTAAGGGTGTGTGAAGATAATGCACTACTCTTAAAACTTTTCTCTAACCCTGACTAAAGAGTAAGTGCTTTGATGGATGACTGGAGGTAACTGAGTTTCTGAAATTATTTTTGCATGCCATGATTTGCATTTTGGAAGGCTGATATATGAAAAGAGGCCATTCATTTACAAATAATTTGGATTTAAAATCAAAAAAAGGCTAAGCTTGTCACAAGACTGATGTGTTTGTTCCAGCCAACTTTGCTCAGACACTGTCAATCATTTTGTGTTAGGACTAGTTGGCATTTTTTTTCCATTTTAAGTGATGGTGATCCCACAGCCAGAGAACATAGAATTATTCTTCATTGTAATTTGTTTCTTCTACCTGATTTCTACTTTTATTGCTGTTACCTAAGAAAGTATCAGTTTGGAGGCAACTGGGATAATGTTGCAGTTCTTTGGGTATAAATGCCCATATACTTCAATGAAGGGTACAGAAGTTTTCAGTATAGATCAGTGAGCCAAATTCCACTCATATAACATTGTCTCCTGGAGACTTGCAGTCTGGGCCATTACTCAATTGAAAATTAAAATTCCAGCGAGGCAGTGGACTCCTATTCTTAGGACTTTGCCTGTAATATATTGTGTGTCTTTTTGAAGATGACCTCCAGAATTAGAAGAAGCTTTATTTTAAAAAGATCTGAATATTTTATCCCAGAAGATATAAAACAGATGATGATATGTCTTGGTTTTTCTAATTCAATTACCATTTATTTTTATCTCAGACAGAATTTGCATGGAAATAATGTAAGTGAAGGAAAATGGTATCAAAGAATCTCATGGAAGATAATTTGATTGGTAAGACCTCAAACCTATTTATCAACAAATTCACATTAAGCAATTCTCTAGAATGCTTTTTGTTTCTTTCTTATACCTATTTCTGTAGGGTGGCATTTAATCAAGCACAGCAAAACATTGTGGTAGGCTTGATCCCATTTCTCTTCATCTGAGAGCTGGAGAAGCTCAGCCAAAAGAGCTATTGCTAGAAATTGATACATCTCTCTCTTTTCAGAGTCGCTCTTCACAATTTGTAATTCACAGAGAATCCTCCTTTCTGCTCATGTTTCAGGGCCTTAAAAACACGGATGTGGTGTAAGGGGGGGCTGCAGGCGTGTCCTGCAGAGACAGGCTCTTGCCATGGGGCACAGCAGCTCCCAGGCCAGGGAGTGTGGTGTCAGGGGAGCTGCTGGGGACATCAGGGGCACAGCTGCCTCGTGGTGCCTCTGCAGAGGCGGGGGGAGCTTGGTCTGACACCGCCGTGCAGCACCATGGTGGTTCTTGCTGTGGGGTAACAAGGAAGAGCTCCGCTGCCTAAGTGAGCTTCCCTGGTCAGTGAGACCTGAGAGCCTGGATTACAGCTGGCAGTGTCACCTGGCAGAAAAACAGACTGCCCACCCCATGTGCAGGGGTAAACCACTCCAACCTTCAAGACACTGAGGAACTACTGTAAAGTTACAGAAGACTGTGATAGGGAAAAGAGAGTCAGTGGAAAGTAGAAACTGAAACACAAGACTGAGGGAGATTTTTTTGCCTTTGTTTACACAATGCTATTAAAATAAATTGAGAGGTTAAGTCATTCTAGCAAAGAATAGTTAATGAAGATTTCAGACTCTGAAGAAAGCATTTATCAACACCTTTACTAAGTGGATGTTTGTCCAATCTTTTGCTACATTTTGTTGCTGCATTCCTTGCAGTCACTCAGTAGTTTCATAGCAATAAGCCACTGAATTGCTGCCTGTGAAGGCTAAGGCAGCACAAAGAATTTAGTGATAACTCTGTACCTACAGACTGCACAGGGAATTTGGTTTTCTAAAGCTCCTATGAGGTCTGAGGTATGCCAGCTTTGAAGTTTTGTGCCCTGATAGCTCTAAAGAGATTCCACTGCTTCCTCACCCATGGGGCTTTTCATAATTCCAGCAGTGGTGTCCCAGAGACATTTACTTGCCTCACTGGTAGTGGAATCCTATGGGACTTAGAAACCAGAACAACTTTGCTGCTCCCCCAGCTGGAACAAAAAGGATTAACCAGAGAAATGCAGCAGACAGCATATTTAGCAGCGTGAGCAAATGCAAAGAGCTCCCCTTGGCATTCTGGCTTGACCAGCTCCAGTCTTGGCTAGCGGAAACAGTGTGTCAGATGACAAATGTGGCAAAACACAGAGCTGTTTGCTCTGGGCTCTGTGTTTCCTGGATGTGATTACATGCCTGTGGGAAGCAGCTTCCTTCAGCCTTCCTGGTCAATTATGGGAGAACACGGGATGTTGAATGTTATTTGTACCATGAGGTTGCTGATTCAAATATCGTCCCAAATGGCATATAACAAAATATCATTGGAATTTGATTAGAGCTCTGTCTTTAATATCAATTAGCCAGTGAAAAAGGAACTTGTGGTTTTGCTTTGATTCTTAGTAGGCAGATGCCCATATCATATCAACTGAACCCCGTGCAGCTCACCTGGAGTGGACAAGGGAGGCGTTTGGGAAAGCAGCTGACCATAATCCTGGGGAAAGCCTTAAATAATTATGGAGTGTTGCTGTACCCTTCGCAGCAGAACATTTTACTTTCCAGTTCCTTTTGCTTTCACATCTCCTAATCAAGTGATTAGGATCACTTCTCTTTAATGACTTGCTTCTAATTAAGAGTGGAAAGAGAACACAGTTGTAGTAAGAGACTCATCCATCATACAGTTAAGGACAAATTCTTCTCCAGGATAATTGACATTGCTCTAATGACTTAAAGGGATCTTCAGTCAACTGAAAGTCTTCCCCATTAATTTGAGCCCATAAGCCTGTTGTGGTCCTCAATAAAGATTGGCATGCAAAAAATACTGGCATTGGCCTCTTGGCAATGGTGTTTGATTTAATTATTTGAAGACCAAGTTCAGGGAATGGAGGTCAGTCACAAATGAGAACAAGTGCAAATTATGTTCTCTGAGTATTTTCTTACAGCTGTACCACAGCCTCCTATTGAGGAAAAAAATCATACCTGAATTTGGGTTATGAGATAATAATGTGAAGAATAATTCCTGAGAAGACTTTATCTTCTTTGCCTTGCCCTATATATCCTCAGCTGCATAGCAGGAGTGCTGTGATCAACGATGTACTGGCTTGAACTAAATGCTATATAAATTGAGTTTAAAAGGAATACAGGGAAGATGGGGGCCTTCCCCCATAATGTTAATCCTTCATTTCCCCTTGTAAGTGGAGGGTGTTTCTTACCCTCACCTTGGGTAAGAGACCACCTCCAAGATGCTGAGTTGAAAAGCTGAACACTCTCCTGAGCTGCAAACATGAAAGAACACAGTGGAAGTTTTAGAGTATTTACTCACATGTTTCAGATTCATGATGTAGACTAGAAGCTGACAGGAGGAAAACAAACCCACAGAACCCAAACCACTTAGTAGCTGGTTGCAGCAAAACCCATCAAGGTTTATTTTTGTCCAGTCCCAAACTTCTTTAGTCAGAGTCCCTAAAATCATTTTATATGCTGGAGAGAAATGTGATTGTACAAACATGGGAAGAAGTCTTTCTCTTCATAAGAAAAAAATATGGCCTTTTATAAATGTTGACTTTTCTTTAGGTGGTCTATAATATTTTAGTGTTGATAAGAAAAATAACTGAAATCCAGTACAAAGAGCAAGTGGGTGGTCTGGAAAGAAAAGCAATATGGATTGATCTACTTTTTTTGTGGAGTCTGTGATGGAGTGAGACTCTGTGAGACATTTTAGCCACATGACAGTTTGACTTTTTTACCTCTCTGATTATTCAGTATGAGATAGTAATAATGGTTACGAGATCTTTGAAAGCTTTTCTGCCTGGAAAGGTCTGAGACATCCCATTTAACTCAGTTTTCCAGTGTTTATAAGGACACCAAACATATTTATGGAACTGGGCCAATTATAATACAGGAAAAGAGTATAGGAGATTTTTTGAAGACATGCTGAAGATTTTGCAGATAGAGGAAAGTCTTACTATGGATTTCCATTTTGCATATTTAGTAGTTGTTGAAAACTCACAGAAGTACCATACTAATAGAAAAAGTGACATACGAATCAAACAAGATACAAGTTAAAATTAATTGCTTTGAAGTGTTGATTTTGGTTAACAAAACTGAAGAAAGAAGGAAGGGAAAAATAGCTTATCTGTGACTAGGTAATACTGAGGGGTTCATCTTGCTAGAGGTGATAATGCTGCAGTTGGGAAAATGACACTGGAGAGTTTCACAGGGCTATCTGAAGGGACTTGAGCAGCTTCTGCATCGCTGTCCCTTCCCAGTGGCCCTGGGAGATGTTGTTCATTAAAGAAAAAAGCAGCACTTGCTTGTTTTTTCTTTTTTTACCCCAGAGAAGTCCTCAGAAAAATGTAGTGTAGTCATAAGAGAAATAGAAAGGCAGCTCTTCCCCAGCCTAGGAATATTCGAATAACAAAGGTTGCTTAACCTATGTATTCTTTTTTACAGCTCATTGAGGAACTGCCTGAACTTTTGGCTGCTGAACTTTAGAGTGTAGCGAGTGGGAAGGAAGAAAAAATAGTGGTATCCAGCTACTGCCTGTCTTATAAAAAAAGGATGTGCCAAAACACTCTCTGGTAAACAAATCTGTTGTTTGATTAATAAATATTAGGCTGTTCAATAAAATGCTTGATATATAATTTAATGAAAGGTGTAAAAAATCAAACATCCTTTCCCTCTTCCTTATTTACACCCACTGTGTTATTCAAACATGATAAAGCAATTTGTTGAGTGATAAGTTTAGTGTTGACATTTCTTTGTTGGAGCTGCATTCATAAAGATAAACTCAGCTAAGCATTAGTCAGAGTATGCTGCCGTTAATGAACAGGGATGATCTATATGTGAATAAACTCATGGACACCTGCCTGATTAGTCACATGAGCCAAACTCACACAGAATCAATCTCTATTTTGTAAGGAACCTTGAATCAGATGATGTATGTTCTTGGTCTACTGTGTGTCATGGACATAGACTGAGCCGCACTAAATCTGAAGACTTCTGAGAAAAATATTTTACTGTTTGACCACAGGCCTTCATGTAAATATCACATTTGGCCATGACACCTTGGTTACAGCTGGGACAAAAATCTTAATCTACCAGATGTCCACAGAGGTGAAGAGGAAATTAAAATCCAGCTCTGCTTGTAAAGGTCAGGTTCATCTGAAAAATAAACACCAAGTATAACTTTAAAATGACAGCAGATCATGCAATCACTGAGCAAACAAACTAGCACATCTAGTGTTTAAAAGCCACCATTTATTGACAGGTGTTGAAGACCAGTGCAAAGCCAGGGTTATACCTGCAGGGGAGCACCTGAAAACTCCATTAATCACCTTCCCCCTATATTCAGATGCCAAAAGAGTTAACACATTCTACAGACACAAGAACGCAGGAGATTACTCCATCTCTGATGGTTTTGTTTCTCTGTGCCAGCTCTTGCTTAATGACTCACATTTCCATACATTTGCAAAGCAGTGATCAGAATATTCCCGGTGGTATAGGTGCTCTTGATAAAATCTCCCATGACTAGAAAATGTGTGCATGGAGGCATAAGAGGCAGCACCTTTTTGCAAGTGGGTGAGGGGGAACAATTGACCTGGTAAGTGAGGAATGGTGCCAAGTCCCCTCAAAACATTTGGGCACTGTGTGTCTCAGGAGCAGCTTTTGTTGGCAGGGAGAGGTACAGCCTTGCCACTGTCTCTTGCAACTCAGTCATCAGGGCTGGTGCACTGAATGTCCTTTGCACCACTCTCATATTTTGCGAAAGTGAACCAAGTTTTTGATATTTACTGTGATTTAACACCACCATTTATTGAGGAGAAGAAGAGACTCATCTATTCAACCCAAAATCTTCAGTTAAGGAAAAAAAGGTGGAGGTTCTCCCAGAGCCCATAATAGTGTCCACAGTATAATAAAAAACTCCAGTAGAACCATGTGCATCAAAATTTTCTGCTCATTTTCACTTAATTCTATAGGGACACTGGGAACTGAGCTATCTGGACAAAAATGTAGACCTTGGAAAAAAGCAGGATGGTTAAATAAATCCCCTGAATTTCAGTAATAAAATTAGGTTAGAGTGTTAGGCAGCTGCCATCAGCTGCCTTTTAAGGGAGCTTAACAAACCACAGAGGTTTTTTTAACCCCTTTATGTTTTATTTGAATGCTGAGTGAACATCTGAGCTCTACAATGCATGTAGGCTGTGTGAAAGATTAATGTGCAAAAAATAAGCCTCATTTACGTACATATGGAAATAATTATTGCACACTTAACCACAGGTATAAATATTGTCATAATTCCAACCAGGAAGGCACAGGAAGCATGGGAGCTCATTAGCTTTTCCCCTTTAGACAGACAGGTTCAAAACTTGTTTTCCAGTAAGAATGCAAAGAGGTCTGTTATTTATTGTTTATTTACCATGTGCTTGAGTAATCTTGTAACCATGGGACCTGAGAGCATCTTATTCTGATATTTTGGGAGATACATCCCACCTCCTTTCTTGATGTTTTCCTGCTGACTCTGGCAGCCCTTCCATCCATCCATCCCTCACACCAGTGTGCTGGCACCCTGCAGTCTGCAAGGGCAGAGTGCACAGGCTGGCTGTCTGGCTGCCCTCAGCTCAAAGCCACTGCAGGAGGCTTCTCTTAGAACTGGGGCAATGTTCAGTGGCGGAAACAGTGACCTGAGTGGGTAATTCAGCATTCTGAGCAAAGCCTGCATCCACTGCCCTGCTGCCATCTGCCCCTGGGGAGCTGGTGGAGCAGGGGTGGGAGGGAGGTGGCACAGCTGGGGGAGTGCCCTGGGCTGACACTGACCTCAAGGTTTGCATGACAGCACGCAGGGAAGAGACCTGCACAAGATCGGGGTTATCACAGAATCACAGAATGGTTAGATTGGAAGGGACCTTGAAGGTCACCTAGTTCCAACCTCCCTGCCATAGGCAGGGACACCTTTCACTAAACCAGATTGCTCAAAACCTCTTGAATATTTCCAGAGATGAGGCATCCACAACTTCTCTGTGCAACCTGTCCCAGTGCCTCACAATAAAGATCTTCCTAATCTTGTTTTAGCCTATTCTCTTTCATCATGCAAACAACAGGGCTAAAAGGAATGGCTGCATTTTGAACTAGAGAGATTGAGCACTCAGTGGTATGCTCTTTTTGCATCCCACTGGTGGTGAAGTAGGTGGACATGGGAATGTCTGTAACATTTCCAATATTTTAGGACACTGAAAGATGGGGCTGACAGCAGATTTCAAAAATTGGTAAGAAAAGCACTATTGACAGTCAGAGCAGCATATGGTCTCCTTGTTATCCAGTCACTCCATCCTGAGTACACCCTTGTGCACAAACAGTGCTGTAAATGAACACTTTGTAGTGATTACGTGGTAGGTGGCTTAGAACAAGTTGTTTTAAAGGGTATGTTCTGCATTTAAGCTGCACTTGACATGACAAATCTTCCTCTTGTTTTTAAGTGAAACACCAGCAAGGACATGCTTTGGACTCATTTATTTCCTTCAAAAAGCAAAAGCAAAATGTGGAAATTTCTTGATTCTGCTGCAATCCATCAAAAACCACAATTATGCCCATGGTCTTTCAGGAGGAGACATGAATATTTTCCCCTCAAGGCATCTAAAATGTTGGATCAAATTTAAAATGAGAAGGATGCTATCTCATGGAATAAAATAAACACCAGGAAAGACACATGAAGGGGTTAAGTGGCAGGGTCAGAAGTAAAATGAGAACCAATGTATTGATTTCATGACTACAAAATGATGGGTTTCACAGCAAGGATTTATTACTCTGCACTTTACAGTCTCAAACAATAAAGGCTTGGCTTTAATCTTAGTTACAAAATTAAGATATTAATTCATTATTTCCTTCCCTCTCCCCCAGAGTTGTTTACATTAGCCTGGATTTTGATTTATCCTGTAACAGAAATAGAATTTGGTATCAAAATTTGGGTCTTGACCCAGAGGTACTACAGAACTGGGGCACATTGAAAACAGATGAGATTGTGATACTCTGGCCTCATATTCTGGGGTCAGGTTTTTGATTACGTGTGAAAACTGGGAACAGATCTTTCTGTATGCTGGTTTGCAATATGTCACAAGAGGAGAGAGTGGTCATTTGATCATGAACAGACAATCTCAAATGTCTGAACTGTAAAATCCCCACTCTGACCTCACAGCCCACTGTACTTGCTTACATTAAAGTTCACCTGGCCATACATACAGAAGATGTTTGTACATAAACTTTGTGTGTATGCACAAAGATGGTGTTTATTTGCCTCCTTCTGCTATTCCAACTATTGCATATGGTGGACAAATACCTCCTGAATCTTTCTTTGCTGAAATCACAATTTTTCCCCTTTAATTTTTAGATTAAGAAGAGCTGGTAACTGTGCTTTTGTCAATAAAAATAACTCCTGGTAACAACACATATGAGGTGAATTATTTGTTAATCTTCTGAAAGAGCAAGGAGCACAAAGAGGATGAGATGGAGCTGGAGAAAAAAAAGTGACATGAGGGGCAGGATTTCACCACTAGAGAGTGTAATTTTACTGCATAATTTGACCTTTTCTGCTTCTGGAGAGAAACTGATTCAAGGCAATTAACTTAGAAACATGTGATATGTTGACTAAGATTGCCTGAAGTACTTTCTTTAGGTCTTTTATCAAAATGAAAATCAAATGCTTGGAAGATAAATGCATTACTTCCTCTGTGCACTACTTATCATGAGTTTCAGGTGGCATTTTGCAAAGTAAGATGTATGTAAATTGGAATAAGAGTTTATATCAAACTTGTCCTTGAGGCAGATGGTTATGCATTTAAATTTAAATTTCAAGCATTTTAATAAATTTAGTCAGCCAAAATGCATTTATATGTATTTTTAAAAATTTTTTTTTCAACTCTCTGTGTTCTATCACTATGCATTCCCCTTGGGCTGATGGTGCAATTTTTGCTTCAAAGACAGCGTTTTAAAAATTCTGCCTTTGCTTCTGCTGGTGTGACTCCCAAACTGCACTGTGAAAGTCACTGCTGTCCCATGGCTTAACGAGAAGCAAACCAGGCACGTAATGGTTAAAGAAATAGGGGAAATGAACCTCTCACTTACATGTGCTCCCACTTCTGCTCATGGATGCATAACTTTGTCATGAGGCTCACACGGGGATTCTTCACTGACTGCTGCAGTCTGCCTGTGGTGGCAGCTTTAGGTCTCTTTCAGTGGGCACACAGTCAGGCCTCAGGTCATATCTCGCTTGTTAATGCCTGGGATTTCTCTGCCTTGCTGCAGCCTCACTCCTTCTCACTGAACTGAGAGATGAAGCCACAGCTGGCAGCCAGAAGCAAGAATTGGCACCTGCAGGACCTGCTGGAGGGCATGAGCTCTGAGGGGGCTCTGTAAGCCTGGGGCATGGGTCTAGCCAAGACTGATGCTGGTAGAGAAAATGAGGGTTCTTAGGTCATCTCCTATGGCCACTGTTAGATGGGAGTAGCCTGTGAAATGCAGAGGCACAGTTGTTGGGCTGGGGATGAGGAAAAGGTGCAGCTTGGCATCAGGCCCATGGACAGCCTCAGTAGCCCATGGACAGCCTCAGTAGCCCTTGTTCAAACCAACCTCCAGCTCAGTTGGAATGACCAGAAGGGTCACTGAACCTGAGCAGGACCCTTACTTGCTGCCTACCTCAGTAGCAAGGCTGCTGAGTATACCCCAGTAATCCATGGTTAAGGGATCATTAATGGCTCCTCTGTGTGTGCACAAGAGAGTGTACAAAAAAATACAACACTTGTACCTGCAATCTGGCAGGTTTGAGAGCAAGCTGACTGAACTGGTTATGCATAGTCTTCCCTTGCCACTCATCTCCCACAGAGTATATTGGGAAAGAGTTTATATGACAGGTTCCTGTAAGCACTTAAATGCTTTTCTCAGGAACCTGGGAAGGGTTCATCATATATGCTGAGACCTGTGAATGTGGCTACACCTCTAACAATATTCTTGAGTGTATGTCTTAGCCCTGAAGCTAGTGAAACAATTGTTTTTGAGTGTAACTGCATTTATTTTAGCTGAGTTTGCTGTTGAGGTGATTCTGACTAGTTTTTCCCTGCTGGAATTTTAAAACTTTGCAGTGAATTGAGATATATGTAACCCAGAACATCTTTTAGTGCTTTAAAAGTTTTGTTCCATTCTCTTTTCAAAACAAAGCTGGTATAAACTTACATTTCACATACACTAAATGCAGCAATTAACTCAGTTATAGCATGTTCCAAAGAACATGTTGTTCTGTGACTGACCATTAAAATACCAAACCAATTGTGCTCAATTCGTGTATTCATTTAGGCAACACAAAACATTTAAGAAAGAATGGATATTTTAAGTGAGTTTTTTATAGTTTCCATGGTGATGGTACTAAAAGAAATAACAATAGTCTTAAATATGTTTTCATTTAGAATATCTTGAAAAGAACTTGTTTGGTTCTGACATGCTGTGTTTATGCTATAATTTGTTCCAAATCACCGATTAGTATAAAATGTAGAAAAATTGGTGTGGCCGTATTGTTCAAACACTTTAATAGAGCACCAAAATAGTTCAAAGCTTGTTGCTCAATATTTTTCTCCAGCTGACATGCACATTAAAGTGGGAAAAAGTTCCAAAAGGCAGTAACATTATGATTTAAATATGGTGCCACGGTTTTGCATTAGGCCATCTTCCAGAGTACATTTTGCTCTAGCTGTTTTATTATAGAATTCAGGAGCTTATCAAGAGACAGCTAAACTTTGTTGGCAGCTTCTCAGGAACACACAGCAGTTCAAAACTGGGAGTATTTGCATAGCAGTGAGGGGTAGGGGGAACAGATTGCACTGATAGCTCTTACTTTGGCCTTCCTTTAAAAAAATACAGAAACCACATCATCCTTGAGCCCACCTGCAACAAACAGCATAAAGGAATGATGGGATACTGCTACAAGTATGAAGTAAGGCACAAGGATCTGGGGGGGATTTTTACAATAGAGATTTTCAGCTTGAACATCACAGTGTCCTGGTTTCAGGCAACTATTTCAGTTACTATTAACTAACCACCGGATGGAAGCCTCCTGAAAGTCACTACTGCCTCTTGAAGCAAGGAAAGCCTCCTGAAAGTCACTACTGCCTTTTGAAGCAAGGAAAGTGAGCCAGGACTTGTTATGCCTGCTGGGTTCAGCCAGCAGAGATATATGGTCAAAGCTATTCTTTCATTTAAATTTAGTGATATTTTCCCTTAGTGTGTTTGTTTTCTGAATTAGGAGCAGCATACTGGTGAAAGTTGTACTTTGCACTAAAATTGTCCTTCTCTGACTTTCAGGTGACCAAAACTACCAAAGTCTCTCTGAGATGATCTGCTGCCTCTGCTGAGCTTGGAAACAGCAAGTGCAAACGATTTAGAAAAGAATGGTAATTTCCTAAAGCCTCAAATCATTCTCTGTTTCTGAATTGTTCTCTGGCAGTGCTAATGCCTTCCCTGGCAGGGGGGGTTGCAGCCTAAGGAAGCACATCTTTCTGAGCTCCCTCTTCAGCAAAGGGATGGGAAACAAGCTCCCCCAGAAGGCAGCCAGGAGCACCTAAAGCTTGATTTCTGTACTGGATGGCCCTGCAGAGGTGCCCATCTGACTCCAGCCATGAGAGGTGCTGGGAAGACCAGGCTTACCATGCTAAAGATAGAGTTTACAACCACCACCCCTCCACCCACAGGTGCTGCAAACCCTATCCAGAGCTAAGTATCTGGGCTTTAGATGAAGAGGGGAGCAAGGTACCTCTGAAAAATGAACTGGGGTGAGTATTAAACAACGTGGTCTTGGACTCTCAACTGAGGAATGAGGTGGGTTTAGGCTTTTTGAAGCTTTGCCTTTCACTGCCTTGTGTAAGGTGCAGCATGCGTGTAAAATCCTTGTATACTTTGTAAAAGTCAGTCAAGATTAAGATATGCTGTTCTTCTGCGGAGTATAAATGCTGCAACCCCAGTTAGCTCCCAAGTCACAGATCAAGCTGAATGACATCTGGACTCTGAGGTAACCTTAGATGAAAATGCTCCTCCTGTGTTCGACTCAGTCTCCTTGGAAGCTGCTCCTCCATAAATGTTTAATAATGCACAGTAACTGTAGATGCTGGTCAGCTGGGGTATGGATGCTTTGTTTATATGCAACTTTGAAAGACTGAGATAATGCTAGGAGGACAACTGCTTGAACTGAGAAATATTTGTGGTTATTTCTCCTCGGCTTCCCCTCCATGTTTCAATTTTGGCTGTCTTTCCTCTAGTCTGCATGGAAATCTGCACTTTCCAAAAAGGCTGAGTACAACTGTGTATAATTATGTGCAAATGCACAAGGGTGGTGGTTCAGGAAAATGTGTGCCTGATGTGTTCTGAGACAGCATGAGAGGAAGCAGAAGCAACCATTACTCCTGCAGTACCAGCTTCTTTCTGGAAGGAAGTTTATGCTTAGGGAAGGTAGGGATATAAATACTGCTGTTCCAAAGCTGTGTCTTCTTTAAAGCACATTTACTCAGGGTCTTCCAGAGAGAAACCCAACCTTACTTTTACATCAGATGTTGGATTTTAGCTGATGTGCTTCAGCTGATCATGATGGTATTTTGTAAGCAGAGACTTCAGCTCATTCAGGAGGCTTGCAACTTGCTGCAGAGAATGTGCTGCTGTTACTGGGTGAAATTCTCCATCCAGCCTTGTAGAGGTCAAACAGCCAAATCAGATTATTTTTGCCATAATTTCTTTTCTCTTTTTTTTTTTTTTTTTTTAACTTGGAAAAAGGAAGCAGTGATCACAGTGATTGCAAGCCATTTCTAGTTTTCTGTAGCTCCCTGGCCTTGGCCACAGGCTCTGTGTAAAATACTGACATCTTGGCTCAGGTTTTCCAGGCAGTACATTCTCTTTAGACAGAGTCCACCACTCCTTCTGCACCTAGGTCAAGGTAAGAACTGAAGCAAAATTACTGGAGGGAGCCATTGAGGAAAAAAAAACAGACCAGATTTTGTGTCTCTTGAGAAGTATCTCATGTTTCCCTTTATCAGCCTGTGCATCAGGGAAAATGGCCTCAGTTTGGGATAGATTTGAGTCAGATCAACATGTAGCAGCTCTAGGAGTTGCACCTATGAGCAAAGCACAAAAATCATCAAGAAAACAGTCTAATAAGTGTCAGAGGGTTGCAGTGACCCAAATGAGAGGCTGTACTACTACTATGTGGCTTAGCTCAGAAGTGTCTGAGGACTTACAAACAGCCTTTTCTTTCTTTTATAGGAGAAAAAAGGAAAGCTGTAATACTTCAAGGGCTGCTCTGTGTGTGTGGTCTTTTCCTTACAAAAGCTTACCTGAAAAATGTTATATTCATAAGCATCCTGCAGCTATTTTAACTTATTTTTCTTGGCTGCAGTTCTAATATAACTTCTGCCCAAGGATCAAAATGTGCCACACACAAGTAACTACTCAGGCAGCAAAGTGGGTTATCTCAGACCACATAGCCAGCAACACACACACTCTTTTCCACTCCTGTCTCTAATGTAGACAACCTTTGCCTGGCATAATGCACTTATGCTGTAGAGAAAACTGACACACCTTCAACAGCTGATGGTGATTTGCAATTAACTGTAAAGTGCAAAGCAGCTGCCCTAATTACAACACAGGAAAAAAGGGCTTTTAGATCTTCACATAGCTTCATACATACCCTGAAAGTCCTTGAATCAAATATTCCTTTGGAATTACTTGCTGTCTAGTTGCAATCAGCAGAACTTCCTATAAAGCTACACCATTGTTTTCTTTTCATATCTAAAATTACATGGTAAATGGTCTTTCTGTTTTGGTTCTAACAGCTTCCTACACAGGTGTGTACAAGCTTTATTTTTTTTTCTCTTCTTTCACAGAATCCCAGAATGAGCAAGGTTGAAAAAATTACGTTGGATCACCTCCCTGCTCAAGGAGGGTCATCCTAGAACACATTGCACAGGATTGTGTCCTGATGGTTCTTGAAATTTTTATTGGATAGCATCACAGGGTTGTGCTTTGTGTTTAACGCCGAAAGTAAACAGCAAGTAGATGAAAGTAATAAGCCAAAATATGAAATTGCATTTTTGTCCCTTTCACTGTCTTTCAAAATTATTTTGAGTTTTACTCTATTAAATACTGTCACTGTAGCTTTCTGTTTTACTTACCATTGTGATGGGGTGAGAGGGCAGATCAGCCTCTGGATCAAACCTTTGAAGTCTTTGCATTTGCCAAGAAGCCATTGTAATGCTTCTCAAACAATTCAAGAAAAGCCACTAGCCATAAATACTAAAAGCACCATCAGTGAGTTTGTGGGTGCACCCACCACTGTGCAGATGTGCTTTGGGCTGCGTGTGTGTCCTGGGCTGTGTGCCTTGGGCTGTGTAGATATTGGTTTAACCTGCCATATGCAAGAAAAGAGCCTGTGATCAGATACATCCAGAAGCTTGTACAAGAGGCGTGGACCACTGCCAGGCCTGTTCCTCTTAAAAAGTGCTTGCAAGATAAATAAGCAAAAGTATTATGGTATAGATAATACAGTGATACAGAAGGGAAGAAAATGGACTGGTGGAGTCCAAGGCTGCCTGCACTTTAATTTGGCCACTTACCCTATTTTTCATTTTGCCAGTACAGAAGAGGCAATACTGTGATAAACAGAAAAAAAGTTTACATTTCATAAGGGAGCCTGAGTTCTCTCATTGATTCAGCCCAGCAAAGAATTTTACATCTTTCTTCTCACTGATGCCATTAGCAGTCCTCCAGAGCAGTGCATGGTTACCCTTTTGCAATATAGAGCACTGATTGTTTTTGAAATGTTGGTGCAGTTTGTCAAAACAATGAGGTTGTTCTCATTTATGAGAAGACTTCTTTCTACAACTAGATTAGTGCAGAAGTGCAGAGAAGCTTTCAGAAAGCAATAACTGAAGCTCAGTGCCTTTAATGTGCCTGTATTTTTTAAGATTAGTACACATTACTGTCAGCAACTGATACCTGAGGAATCAGACAAAACATTGAAGGAAAACACACTAAAGCCTTTAAGGAAAAGGGAATAAGTGGAACTGTAATGGTTAATGATTTTTTTATTGCCTATCTTTAAGAAAATTCCTCTTTGTGACATCTCTATCCTTACCAATATTCTCCAGCAGGCAAACTATTTTTGTCTATTAATCATATATGTGCTATCAATATTGACTCCTTTGATAACAAAGCAAAAATCGATGAAGCTGAAGTAAGGGATAGTTTGGTTTCTATCAGAGTTTCAGCATGATACAAGATGAGTTTTCTTTTACTGATTAACACATCTGAGTCTGAAATTCTGGTGATTTTTGCAAGGGGAGAATTTATTGCTTCAATAATCATACTAGGTTTTCCTATTAAAAAAGAATTATTTAGTCTTCCTATGTCTCTGTGTAAATTTCGGGGGGGGGGGGGATGGTGAGGTAGGAGAGATGTGGCTGCCTAGTGCTGCAGGCAGAGGTGATTAGTTTTATACTTATTTTTCAAGTGGTACAGCATGACCTCAGACTTGCTAAACACTCTTGAGAGCAGGAGACAGGGCAAAAAAGGCTTGTAAACCCACTCACACACTTGAAATGGTATTGTCAAAATTTCCAGCCTTTGGAGTCCCTGAAAATGATAGAATATTATTGGGAAATTATCTTAACTATTCTACAGGCCTTCAGATACTGTAAATTACCATCTTCCTACAGTAGTAGCAGTTTATATTTCTTTAGGATTTGTTCTCTGTGTTGTAAACCAAACCACCAGACTTCTCAGTTCAAGCAACTTGCTATTTAAAGGTTGGGTCTGAAGTAGTGGTCACAACATGAACAGTCCCTGTTAAATTCAAGCTCTGTGTGTGTGTTCACTTATCAGAAAACCTGAAATCACTTAAGGCTTCTCTTCTTTCTGACCAGTAACACCACCAGCTGATTATTCCTGAAGAGAATCTCTCAAGAGAAGTCTGACATCTGTGCCACATATTGTCTGCTCTCTTAGGAGCCTGCTGCTATATGCAGTCCATGTCTGATCAGATTTCATGTGCCTTGAAATCCAGACAACCTGGAATGGGACACTCTTAGGCAGTTAAATTACATCAAATATTTAACATAGAGTTTGACAGCATCCATTAGGTCTCTGAAAGAATCTCTCTTCTTGCTATCAGAACTAACCACACAGCTTGAAAATTGTATGACTTTTACAATGAGTAACACTTTCTGCTTCCTATGTCCTCCAAGAATAATTTTTCATGGTAGTTTCCAATGTTTCCACAATACAGCCAGCAATTTCCATGAAAGTTTCTAATCCTATTCCCACTCAAGGCAATGTCACCAAAATTAGTTTTGTACTAACTTAAAGAGAGGAAAGAAAGGAGAAGAGAACTAATAATTTATAGTACAGAGATTTATGAACAAACCTGGAT
This sequence comes from Euphonia xanthogaster, assembly GCA_034509185.1. Lineage (NCBI taxonomy): Eukaryota > Metazoa > Chordata > Aves > Passeriformes > Fringillidae > Euphonia > Euphonia xanthogaster. The sequence goes on along the minus strand of JAYDZK010000202.1, from coordinate 45,433,432 downwards.
GAAGCAAATAAAAGATTATGTCAATTTTTCAGTAGAATTTTACTTTATTTACACTTTATACTTTATTGCAAGACCTCTTTGGTGTAGTACCAAGTTACCAAGAACCCTGGAAGAGGGGCCAGCGGTGCACTGCCAGCTAGTGGAATGAATTCCAGCACAAAGGAATTATGAATAACTTTCTTGTGGCCATGACTGATTTCAATGGCAAAGCTGAGGGCTGCAGCCAGGTTTTGTGACTGTCAGTGCTGTCTTTAAATTGGTAATGTTGTCTTCTATTTCTGGAAAATACCACGGTATCAGCCTTGCTCCCGTTTGGCTCCAGCTGAAGTCAGTTAATATTAAGTCCGTACTCCATATACAAAGTAACGATACCATATTCAAATGGCATTTTACCTTCCTAGAAAGATTTGCAGTGCTCTAACAATGATGAAAACCCTCTGCATTGTGTTTTGTCTGATTTCTGATTTTTTTCTTATATAAATATTCATTGAGAAAGATTTATTCAAGAAAAAAAGATTCCTTTATGCACATCCCAGTATTTTTGAAAGCTGTTCCCTCAGAAGGTTTTACAAGGCTCTGAAAAAACCCAACATTCATAGTGTTTGCTACATACTCTTCTCACATTTAGCTCTAAATTAATGTCCTGATAAATTATTCGACTTCTGAAATTGTTCATCTTTATTTATTCTGTTATTATTTGGGCCATTTTCACTTTGTGATTGCAATAGGATGGTATTTCAAATAAGAAAGCAGAGCTAAATTGCGTGGTATTATAATTTTTGCTGGATCTGTTGATGTGGCATTGTGATAACTTTGAATTAACTTTCATGTCAAAATTAAAAAATGCTGCTTTCAGGGGATGTTGACATAGAACATTTGTACAGAAAATAATGCTATACCAGATAGTGTGCTGTTATTCAATGATAGCAAAATGGATTACAAATTATACTAGAAACACAATGAGATGGGAGTTTTTTTAATGTGAGAAAAATTGGTATGTTGCATTTTTTAAAGAAACATTTGTCTGAAAAATGTAGTTTTATGATTTATTTCAAATAAATAAATACTGGCCTGCATTCCAACATATGAATGACTGTCATGGTTCTAACTTCACTGTAACTTCTAACCTAAAGGTAACTTCAGCTGGCAATGCAATTTTAAGAGGCAGAGGAGGAGAAAGGTGACAGAAGGGTAGGAAGGTGATGACCCTGATGACAGAGGGTACAATATTTGGCCAGTAAAAATAACCTACTTCTTGATCTACATGGTCTGACTGTAGGAGTCACTTTGGAGAGAGCTCTGTGACTGTGCCAGCATATCTGTGAGGAAGCAGAATGTATCCACTGCTTAGCATACTGCCCTTACCTGTGGTGAGGTGCACCTTGCTGAAATTTCTCTTGTGTTTTCTTTAAAGGGCTGTAGCATCCATCCTCATGGAGCTTTGACACTGGATGTGTGAGGCTGAGCAGCCTTAGAGGAAAAAGAGGACATAACAGGGGTGATGGCTGCCAGCTCCAGCAAGCAACCTGGAATTCAGTGTGATGAATGACCGGCTCTTGGGGCTGCTTTAGAAGACACCATGGGTCCGTGGGACAACCATGGCACACTCATGGCCCACGAACCTTCATGATAAGCTGCTTTCTGTGCTCTACAGAGTCATTTCTGTGAGAGCAGGAGCCCTTCTGTATAATTCAGTTTGAAGGGTTGCCCGCCTTCAAAGGGTTGCCTGATTTTGAAGTTGAAATCAAATCTGATTTTTGTCTAATTATTGATTAAGTGCTTTTTTTTTCTTTTTTTCCCCTTTTCTTTTGTTTTCCTTTTTTTTTTCTCCAGCTAATACAAACTGGACTGATTTTCCCTCCCAAAGGAAGATGTTTTTGGTTTCCCACATATACAAAGCCGTGGATGATAAACAGAAAGATATATAGCACCAATGCATTTATTCAAGGGAAAAAAAACCTCTGCAATTATACAAAATTTACCACTGGAAACAGATACTTTAAGAAAGGGCCACACTTAATACCTTCTGAAATTGGCATTTTCAAAGGTGCAACAACCTTCTGAAGGCAGGTTAGGGATAAGTTACAAAGGTCATGTGGGGACAGAGAAATATCTTTTGTCAGTATAGTCACTCCAAGGAAATCAACAGAACCAGGTTCCTTTCTTATTCAGAATTTAATCTCTGCCCTCTTCGTCTTGATCTTTGCACCTTTCTCACCTTTCCCCTGTATCCACAGCTACAGTCACATGCCTGCAAACCTCCCACCTTCCCCGTCTGCACTTTCCTCTTCAGCCTGGCTCTGTGTTTGCCACATGCCTAAGGAGTCAGCACAAGGCCACTCTCTAATGCTGCTGTGGAGATGCAGTCTCCTCCTCACCTGTTATCTTTTATGTGTTCTTGCCTTGCCCAGTAGGCCTCTGGGAAACAAATCTCCTTCTCCTGACATCTTGATACTGGAACTGGAATGTTGCTTTCTTGTCAACATACAAGTCTTATTAAATCTTGATTCAAAGTTCAATGAAGTGGAAGAAATCTCAAGATAACTGGTCCCACTTTTACCACTCTAACAGTGAACTGTGTAGTGTATATTGTGTCATCCTGTCTTCCCCCAGCTATAAGCCATTATTCACAAAAGTATTTCTGTCTTAGTTGCATTGCGGGACATCATAAGATTTTTTCCCTTTTTTTTGTTTATATCTGGTTTTGCCTAAAGTTTTCCAGACTCCAGGTTTTGCTTTGCTTTTTCTTCTCTGGGCAATTTGACTTTAGCTTCCCTTTACTTTTGAAGCTCTTCTGCTAGTGCCCTGCTTCATGATCTGAACAACAATGACCTTTGTGAAAGCAAACAATTTTTCAGTCTCTGCTTGGTAAAGAACACATTTCCTCTGAAAATGTCTGGTTTTTTTCACCTGCTAAACTTTCATTGACAGAAATGGAACACTTCTTTCATTTCTAGTTTCTCAATGTGTCTTAGTTTTTTGCCACTGCCGTATGCAGCCTGAATTACCCTGCACCTCTGAGAGATTTCATATCATGCACTAAAGAGAACCAGCAAATACAGTGACAGCTTCAAATACATTGAAACATTGGAAAAGCACAGAAGAAAGTAATTACCATTTTATTTGTGTCATTAGGCTAGATTGACACAGCTCCTTTCAGCATACCATCTGTCTTAGATTGAAATGGTAAAGTTTCTTATTAAATGATGCCTTTGCAAGGGGTTCACAGCTGCAGAACCAACAAAATCTTTTAGCATCTGTTCAATCTAAAGAGATCTGGACCTAAGGCCCCTTTGAAAGAATATTCTTGAAATAGTGCTTTATTTCAATGCCAGAATGGGTTGTTCATTACTGTTGTGCATTTGCAATTCTACATTTAGTAATGTTGTTATCAAATGGGACTGTGGAAAGAACACCCACTGGACAGAGAGAGCTGGTATGACCTGAGAAGGCCTGCAAATATCTCCAGGCTTTTTAACTTCCCAAGTACATTCCAGGTTTTCAAACCTAAATGATGGGAGAGCTTGAAATTCTGACAGCTGTAAGGAGGCAGTGACTGTGAAAAGAGAAGGGCACTATGAGATCACCAACACTGCTTAGTCATGGATCTTGCTTTGCCACCAGGCAGTGATAAATGGTAGTAACAATTGCAGCATATGTTCAGTCAGTAATGAATGCAATGCAGACGACAACAGTTTTTGCTCTTGTCAGGTTTCCACTGTGTTTGTTCACTGAAGAGAATGATGAGTTTACTCTTACTTGAGCATTCACCTCAAATGTGTTTGTGTTTAATAATCTCTTTGTTTGAAGCACAGGAAATGACTGTGTGCCAAAAAAAGGACTAAATATTTGGATAGCAGTCCAGAAAGGTCATGCTATTATGCATAAGGATAAAGATAATCCATCTGTGATCAGCTGTCTTATTTAAAAAGCAAATAAAATGGCCACCTCTTGATATGATTAATATGTCTGGTAACCAGACCACGCATGCATGGCTGCTCCAGAACTAGGACACAGCCAAGCTGCTGCTGTGCCACACAGACACAGTTAACCCAGTAGGTCCAGCACGTGTCCAAATTGACAGGGGTGCACAGATTGATAACATGGACAAGTGTAATAACACTGACACATCGGATCTTTGTGTTCTGCTGGCCAAAAGGGCCTGGCTGCCCTGTACTGTAGGTTTTGGGTCAGTGAGACCCACTTTGATATGAAGAGATTGGAGGTGTGGGCAGGCAGCTCTTTGGCGTTAGAAGGGTGGGAGCTGCAGCAAAACCACCTCAGCCTCAGGGGACTGACCCCAGACTGCATTGGAAAGTGGACCAAGATATGTGGGGCAGCACTGGAGCAGGAAAATCCTATTGCTCAGTAGGAGAAGGGGTTCTCCAACCCAGCCAAAGCCTCAGCAGCAGCAGAAATGGCCAAACTGTGTCTCCCAAGCTCTTTGTAAGCTGGCTGTGTCTTCATTCTTTCCCTTTCTTCTTCTTTCCAGGGATCTATCAAGGAAAGCTTGGCATTGGACCGTTATGCTTGGGGAAGTACAACAATCTGTGCTATGATGGTAAGAAGCTGTAATGGCTGGTTTGTCACATTCTTTTGCTAGAGAAGTCTGGTCTTTGGTCTGATGCAGAGAAGTGGGGACAGGGCTCATTCTTGCAAAGGAAGACCAACTTGATGTATGTGAGGAGTCCTATTGAAACCAGCAGACCCACTTGGAGAGCAAAAGTGCATGCTAAGCATGTGCAGGGTTTACCTAATCTGAGATTGTCATTTAAACAGCTTATAATACAACTAAAGGGAAAATCATCTTGTATCTTGTGTTTCCATTTCCTGATAGTACATGTTTCCTAAAGAAAAACATTTACTACGTTAGCTATCCTTCTCCATCTAAGTAATGAAAATATGTTCTAGAACTCTGAAAATAACATCAGACTACTCTAATAGAGAAATGGTGTCTGTTTCTTGTGTATTACTATCTATTTTATATATATATATATATTCATTATATATAAATCTTGTGTATTACTATCCACTGTGATTACTCCTCCACTTCAATTTGTGATGGTAAGGTTTTATTTTGTTATATAGATTTTTCTTTTTAATTTGAGTATTTCTTTTTATTTGAGTATTCTTTTATCCAGCTGTTTTTGAAAATCAAGTGTTACTTTCCCTATCCCATGACAGAGAAAGAGTTAAACTTCAGAAAAAAATTTCAATAAAAATGTATAAATGGTGTTAAGGTTCTTGTGTGGAAAAGCAACAGTAAGCTCAGAAGATATGATAAATTCATTAAACTGGGTGAAAGCAAAACACAGAGCAGATTGTTGAGAATCAAGCATAGCCATGAAATCATTGCTCTGAGTAGCAAAGGGAAGATGAGAAATAGCTAAAAGTGGATTTGAAGGTGATACCAAACCATGACATCCCTCTTGCAACATTTTCATGCTTCAGCCTGTGTTTTATGGCTTGCTACAAATGCGGTATAAGGATCTGGGTAAGACTGAATAAACAGGGGATGCGTCTCACTTCAGCACATGTCAGCACATATAGCCCAAAAAATAGCTTGACAGGGTGGCTGTTTTAGTTCAAAATCAAACACATGGTACAGTAAGAACAAAGATGTATATAAAGTTATTTGTGAATTTGTAATGTGATGTGGTAGATACACTTTTCACATGGAGACAGATGAGTGCTTAAAAATGGACCTAGTATTTGACATCTTTGCCTGTAAGAGAAGTAACAAAGTAGTGTAGAGCATATCATATAGTGGATATGATATACAACACCTTTTTGCAGTGCTCCTTGTGAGCCTACCATTTGGGTCTCCTGACTATGAAACTCTTCACATAGCCCTGACCAGGCATCTGAAGAATTTCATGAGAGTTCAGCTGTGGACTGCAGTTCCTGGTGCACAAAGGAGAATGGTTTTTGTATTCTGCAATGAAAACAAAGTTGAAAGGAAGAAGGAGTCCTTATTTCAGCTATGCTAGGTGTGGTATGTTTGTTCACCAAAGCCTGGAGTATATTTTTATGCAGTCAAGAGGAGTAGGATCCAAAGATATGAGCTGGATACAACTGTACTCTTGTGATTTTTTTGTTTTATCTTTTGTTTGCTTTTTTTCCCCTCATGAACAAAGTTTAGGACTCTAATATCAAAGCACTGGGACAAAATGGACAATCACGATGACACTGAAAGCTGTAAAACATCTCTAATGACTGTCTGAAGGAACCAAAAGCACACTATGCAACACTGGAAAAAAAGATAGTTCATGATAAGACTAAAAGTAGTGCTTGAGGCCACTTGCATCAGAAAGTGCATGCCTGCAAATAAAAAAAGCTTGATACACTCTGGCTTTATCCTGCCATCAGTCACAAGCACCAACAAACTGTTGGTGAAAGGTGAAAAACTAAGGAGTGTTTCAAAGTCCAAATTTAAGCTTCTGGAAATAAAAATGTCACAGCACATGAACTGTGGCTTAGCACTGAAATTATGCCAGGTGTCCTGTAAATGCTGTATGTGGCATGCACTAATCTACACTTCTGATTAACTATCACTTGATTGCCCTGGTGGTACAGAAGCTCAACTAAAATCACAGAGACTGGTTTAGACTCTTCTCCATGAACACCTCCCACCCCAGCTGTGCTGCCATTTCAGTTGCTGCCTGAAAGAGGACATTTTCTTGGTCAGTGCAGAGGAAACAACCACTGCCAAGCTGTTAATAGCCCCCATTGCCCTCTGCCTGCTTCCTGAACTGCGCTGTTTGCTCGTTGACTCAAGCTAAAATTTTCATTGTTCACTATGTTCTTATTTAATTTTCATATTTGCAGAAACCTAGTAAGAGGTTTTCTTTTCCTGGCTACCATCTCTCCAGTGGAGCCCAGGCTGGGAAGGAAAATGACTCCAGCAGTAAATGAGAGGACAGAAGGCAAAGCTGATGGCCACGTGAAGACTGCACAGCCCAACTGCCAGCGATGGCAGAACACAACCCTTGTCCCTTGTCCCAGGGAAAGGTTTCCAATGCAGTGCACTGCTTATGGGTACAGGATGGAAGACAGACACATCCCAGCCTCAGGGATTCTTTGCTGTGGTTAGAAAGTGTAGCAGTTTATCTAGATATCAATAAGCAGGAGAGAGGATATTGTGGCACTTTTTTGTGAACATGGAATGGCTACTTAGGCTTGAGCAAAATTTAAGGCTGAAGAATGAAGCAGTTGAAAGTGAAATTCCTTAGTAAAGCTGCCATTGGCTTAATTACTCAAGTGTTTGAAATCTGGTCTGTTCTTACGGGCTAGAGAATGACTAATATAGCTGGTTTATTTAAATTGCATCATTCCACAGTTTACTCTTGAATTATAACAATCAAGAAAAATGCTAATTAATATCTTTAGATTAAATCATAGCAATAACTTACAAGAAAAAGAAAACAAAACCAAACCAAACACTTTTTTTCTTTTTTTAATCACAGTACATTACAAAGCTTTTAAAGTCCACAAAATTATTTAGTGTTTAAAATAGTGATCTGGATACATTGTGATAAAGTAGTGGTGACTGGGAACAAAAGGAAAAGTGGTCTGTCTTTTCTTTGAGGAACTTTCAGACACAAACCAGAATGATCAGGTTTTGTAACTAAATAAATCCTTGTGCAGCACTTTCCATCCAGCATGACTCAAACCTGTTACTTGACAGTGCACAGTGAACAGTGAAGAGCTTTATTTACAAAAATTTGGTGACCAATACTACATTTGAGACTTCCCATGGCAGCCACTTCTTTTAAAGAAAGGAACTGCTGGTCTTGCTCAACTTGGTCGCTTTTCTCTTTCAGAAAAGTCAATGGACACAACCATGAAAAAACCCAGGCAAGAGCTGCCTGCCAAATGTGAAAAAAAAAAACAACAAACCCTTAGAAAAAGCTGAATCAAGAACTGGAGCAGAAGTTCAGAATCTTGAAATCCTCCTCAGACCAGCACTTTTTCTGTAAAAGCCTTTTCTATTGATGTCCCTGGTTCTAAATCATGTTTCAAGGGGACCTACCCACAGGAACACATCATTGGCACTCTTTCTGAAGTGGAACAAAAAGTTTGTGCCACTACATTTAGCAGTCAGAAAAGGCTACTTCATAATTAGGCTTTTTTTGTGGGTTTGGGGTTTTTTGTTTGTTTGTTTTTTTAATGCCTGTTATATGAAATATCACTTTAAAATAAGTCAGTGAGATATTCCAATAATGGTGGACTCTCATTTCTCAATTTCCCAAATGTAACTTTTGCATTTACCATTTAGAAATTACACTCTTTCTAGAAGTTTAAATTTTCTAAATATTTAAAAGTTTTAATCTTTTAAAGATAGAAAGCTATCATTCAGATAAATAATGAGATAAATATAATTAATATTAAAAAATTTACATGGTCCAAAAGAAAATCCTCAAAATACTTTCAATATATGACAAACATACTTTGTTTCAAACTTTAATTGACAGCAAGAATTACCTTGCAATATCAGAACCTCCTTATAATAAAGAAATTCTGAATTTCAATCAGATTTATTCACTCCAAAATCCTGGGCTGATGTCTCATTAGGTGTGCTTTATACACTGGAGTGCACATTAGGAGGAACTGAAGAGGAGAAGGTCACAAGGAAGGATGCTGGGCTCCTGAACTGCCCATGACAGAAGTAGCAATAGCCCCAGTAATTTTGGTAGTGAATTATGCTGAGATGTAAGACTGATGGCTCATCTGACTGTGGCTGCACTGGTGAATTTCCAGAGCAGAAGAAAGTCTGAATGATGAACATCTCCCCTCAGTTTGCACTGGGTTATTGCTGGGACTTGCCTGCCTCGGCTCCTCCATCTATGCAGAACTGGACCAGGATTTTGTGACTAAGTGCACTGTGCCCCTGGATAGAGCAATTATATGCCTCAAGAAACCTTTCTTCGTTGTAATCCCAAATCCTTTTCATGTTTTTTACCTAGCAGGGTTGACCTGCAGTCATTCCATTTACAGCAGAAGGTATTGATGCTTCAGTGCCCAGTCAGGTGGCAAGTCTTGGTAATACATTGCCTGTTTGGGGCTTAGAAGATTGTTTTTCCTTATCCAAGCTCTCAGGTGGCATCACCACTCTAATGTTTTATTTTATGAGGCTAATAAATTAAAACTTTCTTTCCATGTTCTGTAAAAAGACAAGAAGCTGTTATTTTTCTTGAAAAACCACATTAAAGAGAAAGCAAATGGTTGTCATTGCTTAATGAAAACCAGAGCATTGCAGTGGAAAACATGCTGGGAAGGACAGCTTCAATTAGAGGAAAGGGGAGATTAAAGACCTCTCTTTTATACAACCTAGGGAAGGAATGTGAAAGAATGGGTTTGAAGAAGGCTCTAATTGAAGGATAAAATGGAAACAGTAAATGGCTTGTGATAAGATCAGTAAGCAGAGACAATTGAAGTCAGTATTGCTAGGAATATGTGTAGAAGTTTATAAAACCCCCAAAACCCAATTCAGTCTGGAACAGGCAGATATAGAGGAAATATCCCAGGAATTGTGAGTATGTAGAAATCCTATTGGACAGGGACAAAAGGTTTGAAAGGGAAGAATGTAAACAGTTTGAAAAACAATCAAGTGTTGTTTGCATTTAAAAATTATTCACTGAAATAAGAGGAGAGTCAGGAAGATCAAGGTCTTTTCCTGAAGGAGGCACGAAAGAAATTTGATGACAATTGTGCACTGAAGATATCCCTGTAATCACAGAGAATTGGTCTTCTCAACAGGGAAAATCTGCGTAGCCATAGAGGTAAAATCTCTTTAACTTGAAATGAATATAACAACCCATAGTATTTCTTCTTAATGCATTGTATAAAAGAGCTTTGACTCGGACAGGTATGTTTTAATTAATTTAGATCCTTAATTCTGCCAGGCCAAGAACAAGGTCAGGGAGAGAGGAAAGCTGGATGGAGGAAATTATTTCAAATTCAAAGAATGTTCAACTGCATTAAGATGAGCAAGAGAAATGGGATACCAAGAAGAGGAGATTTTTTTGCAAAGTAGTCCTCATTCTCCCTAGCTTGCCTGTAACTGCTGAAAATTTTAGCTTGTTTGTTTGCTGGTTCTCTGATTTTGAGGCAAGGCTAACCAACCTTATTTTCCCTCCCCTATTGATCCTTTGGAGAGCAGCTCCACCTGAGCAATCCACCACTTCTTTGTGCTTTTTTTCAGCAATCCCCGTTGTCATCATAGGTTAACTGCTGTTATACCTTGTAGTTAGTATTGCCATGGTGATACCACTGACCATTTAATTTATTCCATCAAGTGTCTGAATGTGTCAGTCCTCTTGGGAAGCCACAGATGTCCCATTTCTTGCTGCTCTCAGCTGCCGTTTGCCCTGGTTTTATATCACACACTTGATTTTGGCACTTGGTCCTTTCCACTGTCTGTGTCTGTAACACCAAGTTTCTTTCTCTCTCAGCTATTAAAAGCCCTGAGGCTAGCCCAGTATGTGTGCATAGGCAGGTATATATATGCACGTGTGTATATATTTCATTTATCCAGGCCTTGCCACATCCCTGATCCTTTTGGACGGCTGGTGTTTTGGGAATGATGTTCTGGGGTCGGTTGCTGGCACATACAGACATCTGCCATGGTGAAAGGAAAGGAACCAGCCCTTGAGAAAAACAGCTGCTGCAGGTCAGGCCTTAGAGACATAAGTATGTGAAGAAACTTGGCTGTTCTCTGCCTGTGCCATATCTAGCTCTTTCCAATGCCCTGGGTCCATTTATTTCATCACTACTTAAAATGTCTTTGAAGTATTTATAATTTTTTATTGGGTGTTTCTAAGAGACACACATAATATAGTTGGTTCAACAGTAAATCTGCTATGATGTGTTTATAATGCAGGCTTTAGAGTCTCTGGAAAGATTAGCATGGAACGATGCAAGCTTAGACTGAGCTAGAAATGTGAACCAGAAAATCTAGGTAATTATGGGAGAGTTTCTATTTTTACCTGGAATAGATGAACATCATCTGACATCCTTATGAAAAGGTAACATTGTTTTATTATTGATTTATCTTCACTGTGTTTTCCTTTTAGTTTAAATTCTGCCCTGGTGAAGACTAGGGAATGTTCCTCTTTCAGCACAGGGCAATGTACAGATGTCCCAGTTTGTCCTGTTATTGAACAAGGTGTATTATCCCAGGCTGAACAGTACTCTGATGGAGCTTCCAACTCAGCTGCCTTGCTTCCTAGGCACAGCTCTGTGCCATGTAGACAGGTTTGCACGGACAAACATGATATGCTTTGTGACTGGTACAATTTTTCCCCAGTTAAAAGTGACCGTCAGGTGTTCACAGCTGGAACTTGTGAGCCTGTGATCCTGGCCATGAAGCAGAACAGGACCTGGAGCAGCTCTTAACTCTAACAGCCTAACAGGGCATGCTTACCTTACCCTTACACCCACGCCAGACAGGTGAATTTTATCTCTTTTTATTGTTCAGCACATACAGCTTTGTTAATGTTCAGAAAGAAGAAGTATTGCACTGGATAAAGATGACCTAAATTTAAAATTGCCACAGTTTCGGCAGTCAGTCTCCATTCAGATAGACAGGTCTGTCCACCACCAAGAAACAAGAATGGGCAAAGTTTGGACCCTTTGTCCATTCTATGGCTGAGCAAGCCCAGGGAGGTGAGCAGTATGTTAGTATGGACACTAGTGGTAAGATGGATTCTTGGTCTTCCCAAGAATACATTTTGTGACTGCATTACAAGCTAGAAAATCTTCTAAAATTATTTGTCAAGGATCAGGGCAATGCCTCCAATTTAAATTTTCATGGCCTGGAGAAAGCCATTTTGCAGGCAGCTCTAATCCGGTGGATGCCACTGTCGCCTTTCCATCATCTCCATCCTGCCACACCATGCTGCAGATCCTAGAGAAGGATGGGACCACAATGCAAGATCCTGTGTGGGCAAGCATTGATACTCATGTAACCTATTTTTACTGGGACTGGTTCTAGGGCCACAGAGTAGTTGCTTAGTGGTGTTATAATGCCAGGTGCCTGAACAACTGTGTGGCAGTTTGGAAGGGCACTGCCTTGTGCCCATGCTCCTCTAAGAGCTTTTTCCTTTTTGATCACCTTCAATTGCATCCTGCACTTTTCTTGTGTATTTTGTGCCAAGTTGTCCTCAGGTCAAATAAATCTCAAAAATTAAATTGGGTTTTAGGAGAGTTCGTCTATTCTTCTCTGTTCCTTAATAACTAAGATGCAAATCCTGCAGAAGAGAGAAAATGACTATTTTATATAATAATATGTATATACATCAATGCTTATTAATTGAAGAGGGCTGCTCTATCTACCAATAGGAGAGGCTGCATTGTGATAAAAGTTTTGTATATATGCCCTTTAGAAACCCCAGTCTGAGCCATTAACTTCAAAACTGCAGTGAACCAGATTCTGTGCTTATTTTATGAGATGATCCTTCAACTTTGACTTGTTTAGACAAGAAACTGCTGGAAGTGCCTTTTAACATAAAGCAAAGGTAGTGGAAATTATCTACTTCTTCAAATGCACCAGCTTCCCAAAAAAAAAAAAAAATTAAAGGGTTTTGGGTAAGGTATTTATCAATGTGAGTAAGGCCAAACAGGCTCCTGTGGGCAGCATAGCATTTGGAGTCACTAGCATCACACTAGTTTTACTATTTCCTATTTTTAACTATTTTAATGTATATTTAAGCATAATAGACATTTTAAAAACTTGGTGTATTGTTTATGATGTTTTAAAATGCAGTTTGAAATTTTAAATAGAGAATAATCTCTGTTTGATATGAAAACTAAGTAGAAACCAAGGAAATAAGATGTAATGAGGTGCTAAGAAAAGGAGGAGAATAATTTGTGACATGCATTTTGAGCAGAATTGGTGGTTTAGGGTAAAGATGACAGTGGCATGTGTGAGTAGTTTATTCCCTAGTGGGGGCAGAATAGCAAAGACAATAAAATCCAAGACTAGTGCAACTCTGGGCCTCCCACAGAGAGCCATAGTCCTGCTTTTGAGGAATGAGCAGAACCAAAATCCTGTGAAGCACTATGGCAACCATCACCAGGGAGACCATCACAGATCTCAAACATGTTTATCCAGAAGAATTACAAGTCACAGAGTGAGATGATATACTTGGAAATGGTATTTTAAAAGTAAAAACACTGTTACCTGGTAATTGCAGTGGTATGGAAATGTGACACTTTGAGTTCTTAATTAAACAAATCTGTTTTTAAGAGATACTGCAGTGAATATCTCCTAGAAACAGCTAAAGAGTTGTACTTGCAAAATATCAGTACGTGAGAGAGCTGGTCTTTGTGCAAGAAGGGAAAGCAGACCAGCAATGTCACTATGGTAGATCGGTAAAGATATTTAAACAAAACAGAAGTTAAAAAAATCAATGAAACAAAGAATCAAAAAACATTTTAAGGTTCTATATAAGACAAATACAAATAACTGGTGATCATGTTTGTGGGTGAAACAAATTCCACCGAGTGCAATGTGGTCCTCATGGATAGGGCTCAGATGGACTTTGCTCAAATTTGGCAAAGATGGAAAGCCCAAACAATTGTGTGCTCTTTTTTGTTTTAAAAAGGGAAATGGGAATTGTTGTATTCTGGTCCTGGTTATACCACTGATCTATCATACTGGGTAAATCATCTACTTGTTTCAAGTTTCTGTCTTACAAAGGAAGATAGAAGCTTGCTAGAGTGTTAAGATGAGCCAGTTACCATTTATGCAGAGGTTTACACATGTGAAGAGTTGGTTTATAAAATGCTGTATGTCTCAATTTCTTGGCATTCTTCACAATTGACCTTTCTTTTCACCTGTCTTGAAAGCTTTTCACCTATGCTGCCCATGAGCCACGTTGTTTCTCCAGTTTTTCAGTTTCGCATAGTTCTTGTTGGCTCTGTCCACTCACATCTGCAGAGGGCTAGAAAAAGACAGTGTTGCCCATTATTATTGCTGAGCTCATGACTGATGTTGTAAGAACAATATCTAATGGTAGCAGTCGGTGCATACATGTGTTCCTGAACAAGAGTTCCTGGCTGACAGGCCTGGTTTGAATGTAAAGTTGAATATGCTGGTAGTTGGATGGTTCCAGTCTCCTGTCCCATCTCTCTGGGTGTATAAATATCCACAAACCTTTGCAGATAACTTAGTTAATAAAAGATAATATTAAAGAAAATCCAGTGTTCCACAAGCCCCTCAGTCTATCCCAGGAACACCAGCTGGTGCTGCTTGATTACCCCATGGAGGAGGCTGGTGCCCGGGAGCAAGTCTGGGTCACCCTGATATGGCACCTCCATGTCTACTTTTACCCTTTGCCACTTGAGAGAGAAAATAATCAGGACTGAAACCATCATCACTGATTATCTAGGAGGTATAAATCACCTATAAATCAGAAAAGTATTTCTAATGTTTGAGATTGGAAAGAAACAAGAAACGTTTATGTGGCCTGATTCTGATGTTGAATAGCAAAAAGCTGCTTCTGAGTAGCATGAAGGACAAAAGGAAAAGAGACAGAAAGATTATCAGAGACATATTCCTTCTTAGTCTCAAATATAGTCTCATCTCTGTATTTCATTGTGCCCTTTTTCGACCCTGATATTGTCAGTGCAGAGTTTACCTCCCATTATGACATCAAACCATTCCTCAATGCTTACGTCTTGGCTTATGTCTTAAGAAAGGAGCACTTTGTTCTTCTGCATTCTTTAATATAATTCTTCACTACTATTGGCAGAAATATATGACTGTCACTTACACACTGACACGAATTTATTCTTTCAGTGAAAGTCTTGCCCCAATTAAATTGATCATGTTTTTCATTGATCACATTTTTTTCAATGATTAAATTGAAATGTTTTTATAAAATTGTGCATTTTATAAAAACATTTCAAGAGAAAATGGATCAAGTCAGTCAAATAACCAAGAAGTCCAATGATTCATTACAGCTGATATCTTTAGTTATATTACTGTTGCATCTTTAACTTCTTTTAAAGGAAATTAATTTTTTTTGCAGCCCTGATTTTCTTACTGCTAAACACATAGGCCTTTATGACTGAATTTTCTTGGAGTGGGGAGCTCTATGACTTTTTTGCCATCTAACTTTTTGTCCTGTTTTCAAGGGCAGAAGAATAGTTGCTTGGTCTGCTGCAGGCTGCAGCCACTGTGTGGGTCACGAAAGCACTCTGCATGGCACCCACATGCTTCCCACTGGGGCAATTGTTTCCTTTCCACTTGTGTCAGCATTTTGCCTGCATTTGCAAACCAAAGGCCACATCCTTATGGATAATTTTATTCTGAGTGCTGAGCCATTCAGGTGTTTTTTCTCCCTGGGATATGAAGACTGAGAAAGATAGCACAGCAGCTCCTAATGATTCGGTATAATGTTTTAAAAAGTCAGGGCTTATTTCTAGATGGATGTGGTCATAGTTTTCCCTTTATAAGTGCATGTGCCAATTACAGCTCGACTGTACTGCCATGTGAATCAGAAGTGCCTACATGGAAACCTGCTGATGTGGGAGTTTCAGACGTGCTTTAGTGAAGAGGTGTCTCATGCTCTGTTATAAAAAGAAAAAACAACTACCTGCACTGGGTACACAGCACAGATACTCTTTGCATTACCTAACCATGAAGACAGGTGAGACAGAATGTTATTTCACTTTGTACGAGTTCCTGTGAAGAAACCACAGAGCTACAGCTGCAGGCTTCATAAGTGCTGTTTAGGTACTTGGAGCTATCTCTTCTTGGCAATTCTATAATCCACTATTATAGCAAACTATATAAGAAGGGGACTGATGAATTTACCATGCTATCATGTATCAAAAATTCTAAGGCTAAGAGTTTCATACAGCAGCTCCCTCATGCCCCCAAGCACACGCATATGAAATCAGAACCATTTGGTTGAGAAAAGACAGCAACAATTAAGGATGAAGTGTGGTTTCCATGTGGTGAGAATCAGTAAGTTTTCACAGCTCTCAGTAGACCTACACTGCAGAGAACTTGGCTCCTTGGATTCCTACACGTCGTTCTGTCAAAGATGACTCTGCTCTTGGAGATGCATGCCAGAGTCCCTGAGCTGCTGGGAAGCCCTAGAGCAGAAGACACAAGACTAAAAAAGCTGGGCTCAACACATGTTGATAGTGGGGGAAAATCTCACCTTTTAAAGTGCTTTCCTTACTCTAAGAACTAGATAGCACTGATGAAATGCCTTGATGGAAATTTCCATAACAATTTTCAAACAGTAATTTGCAAGGGGGTTTTTGAATTTAGAGGTTTATAATGGATTATAAGGGACATAAATTGTCCTACCTTTTTAAATAGGCTTCAAACAGTGCTATCTACATACAATCTTACAGCTGTCTGATTATTTCATCTCATTATTTGGTTTGACATATTTCCTTTATGACGAGCATGCCAGCTAAATGGGACTGGACTGTTCAATATAATGGCTTCCATTAGATTATAAGGTTCCACTAGAACGAATGGGGAGTTATGAGCAATTTAATTCATGAAGGGCAGCAGTGAGCACAGACTGAATTTGAATTCAGAGGGGCCACGAGGAGTAAGAAATATTTTTATTAACTTTAAACTGCTGTTAGAATCCTCATGAGATCTGTGGTTAGAAAAGAAATATAGAATCTGAATATCTTGATTTTTTTTAACTAAATGCTTATTAACCAGTCATAACATTCTCAAATTTAGATAAACAGCTATATTGGAACATAGTGTTTGAGTAAAGCAACTTTTGGCTAGTACCTTAAATTTATCATAATTTTCATTGAAATAAATGGATGTCTGAGACTAAATAAGCTTTTCTTCTGTTTTCCCATCTCCAGTACTGACCAGGTCCGGATCCTCAGCTTTATTAAAGCAGCCTTAATTCAAAATCTATTGCATTCAAAGGGAAGATGTCCCTTTGGATTTCAGAAGAAGCAGAAGCAAGACATAGAGGTGGCTATTATATGCTCTTTGCCTATTTGCAAGCCAAAAATTGGAATAGAATATTTTGACTGCCCATCAAATAGTTGAAGTATGCTACATTATTCTAAGTTAATACCAAAATAGCCAAAATTTGAAAGCCTTATAGAAGGGATATTCTCATTTTTGCTTGTAAAATCATTTATACTTACAGTATTTGTGTTCCCACTGCTGTGTTTCCCAGGAGTCACTTTGGAGCTGTTAGTGGTGTTAATTAGTGGAACTCCAGCCCTTCTCAGAGCCAGGTGACTCTTTACTGGAACAAGAGCAGGTAGTTTACTGGTGAAACAATCAACCTGGGTAAATATCTCAGGGTCATACAAGCCAGTGGGCATGGGAAAAAGGAAAGATTGTCTGCGGTGTGGATGTGTGCCAAGGGCACCCTGAGGAGCCTAAGAACAGGTAGGGATTAGGAGCTCTGGGCTCTCTTGCCCACATCACTGGCATGTCGTGCTACTCCTGTCAAGGACTTTACCTGGATGAACACAGGTAAAGGGCTTTACAGACTTGCTCCCTCTCCTGTTCCAAAAGGCATAGCAGCCTTTTTGAAGGGAAAAAAATAGAGTTAATTAAGTAAATAATGACTACATATTATGTCAGAATTTGTTAGATGTGGGTTTATAACTTAGGTACACAGTAAACTAAAAATTTTGCTTCTTGATGTGTTGCTATAGTAAATAATAAAAAAAAAGATCTTTGGGAGAGATTTTAGGCAGCTTAAATGCAAGTGATTTATGTGAAAAGAATAATAAAAAAATTAAAGAAGTTTTCAATTTAACTTCTGTTTTCTCTGGTATCAGAGACTGGAAATTTACTTCCACAGAGACAAAATACATAGTGATCAGTGACTGAGGCAGCAAAGAATCAAAAGAATATTTTTGAATATTTTTTTAAGCTTTACCACATGCCTTTTTTGAATTCTGCTCCCAACACCAGGGAGAGACCTCTGTCAAACAGAGTCCTGATCGAACAGCCTCGAAGATGATTTTATTCAAGCTCCTTGTTTACAAGTTGTTCTTGCACAAGTTGTCAGTTTACAGCCAGGGACTAAAAAAGAGGAGAAAAAAATACTGACCTCAAAACCCTGCTGTTCCATGATGAACCACTCTCCTGGAGCTGATATCTTCTCCAGAAGCCCGGCTCTCTTTTGGTTTTTCTGACTCAGTTTTTCTGGAAATTGTCCTAGAAAGCACAGGCAAAACTGTCAGAGAGCTTATACCAGCAGGAAAATCATCATAAGCTACCAAGGGCCAAGATCCCCACGCTGTATTTGCAAGCACACCAACATGCACTGAGGTGAGAGCATTATTATGCACTTTCAATTAACAGACACCTGGTTACGGCTGTCCCAGACAGCTTTCCAACACAGCACAATAAAATCTGCTCCAACTGACTTTAGTGAATGCCCCAAAGCACTCTGAGTTGTAGCATGCAAAAGGCAGGATTTCTTTCCCATCTGCTCATACATATCAGATATTGCACAAATGTAATGGTGATAATTCATGCCAGTTGGGGGTTATTTGGATAAAGTGCTTTGTTTTGAGCTCATCTTTCATCAGACCATGTTCATCAGTGCCTGGGCCCACTTTGTCTACTGGCACTTGATGTTTTTCTTGAGATACAGAGGGTTTGCTTTGTTAGATTTTTTTATTAAATTCCAATTATGGAAGGATGGCAGGTAGGATTTGAAAAAAAGAAAAGCAGTGCTTTTTCACAGGAGGAAAATACAGTTCCAGGGTGAATGACTTCAGTGTCAGAATTCATCTGCTGCTAAGAAGATTAATTTTATTTGAGAAATAAAACAATAATTTTCTCCTACTGCAACTTCTGTGAATTAATACCCATGCTACAGTCCAGAGGAAACAGCAATGGGAAGAGAAGTTTCTGTTGCAAAACAATTGTGAGGGAACACACGGTGTTAAGAATATTTTTCACACAGTAACAAAGTGGATGATATTTGGTGTTCTCATTAGCATTGCAGGGCAGCACAGAGCATAAGGTTGCCCATGCCCTGAAGCTCATGCCTGAGGCAGTCATCCATCTCTTCTCCCATCACTGTCTCAAATAGGTTTCCAACCTGAGTGCACGATGTTCTTTGTGTTTGAAATTGTCTATTGACCAAGAAGCAAGCAAAAGGGGGTGATGTTTTAACTGTTTAGAAAGAATCCTTGCTACTTAAAAGTTCCTGTGTTACACACTTATATTAGTTATCTAATCTGCTGCATCACCCAGCAGGAAAGTGGGCACAACCTATCCAGCCTTCACCCCACATAAATGGATTTGAACCACATGGCTTGTAAAACTCAGAACAGTCCTAGCAGTGAGGTTAGTTGGGTGTGCTGCTTCTATAAACAAGTATTACTTATGTTTTGACATCAAAGTAATAAAACTTGGAACTGGTTTCAGGTCTGGATTTGGCAGACCTACGGATTTCCCAAGATTTGTGAATGCTGAGGTGATTAGTAGAAGGTTAAGTAGAAACTGAAGAGTAAGGGCAACACTTGGTAAATATCCCCAAATGGAAGGACTAAGGAGAACAGAATGTTTTTTGTTTCACGTAGCTGATACAGCTGAAACCAAGGGACAGTGACCTTGTGATGCAAAGTCCTTGACTTCACTTATTTGTTGTGTGAAGTCTCTTAGTTAAGCAGAAAAGCCACCCAGTGACCTGGCTTTGCTTACTTGTTCAAAGAAGCTGAGAAGGTTCTGTAGAGTCCCTTCCTGGCTGTGTGTGTGATGGGTGTGTGGAGGAAGCAAAAGCAAATTATTCTGCTCTAGCTAGACAACATTATAAAACTAACATTCAGCTAGATGAAGATTTTCCTCTAGAAAAGATCTTATATGCTTTTGCCTTTTCTTTGTTTGGTGACCAGTTAAAAGGCCCTGATAAAAATAGACATTGGAAATGAGCAGCAGCTTTTTGAGCCACCAGCTCATCACAGTGACAGCTGAGGATGGTTCACTTCTGCATGGTGCAAATTGTTTGTTCCAGACTCAAATTGTGGGTTATTTGGAAATCTGATTCTTACGAGCTCCAAATGCCCATGTGGGCGAGGAATTGCCCTTTATAAAGGGAACACAGCATTTCTTACTCCTCTTCATGAACCACTTCCTTCCCAGAACATTGCCATGACTTAGCTGACTTCTCTGCTTTGGAGATATGAAAAAAAATATAAAATAAAATGAAGAGTATAAAACCCAAGAATAAAATCATTCAAGGACAGAGTTCTGGAAAAAAAACATTTCCATAAAAAGCCTCACCCTTTTGCTATTTAATTTTGTAAAGCCATTAAAAGGCTGCTTCTTTTTTTTTGTTTGTTGGCTTTTTTGGTTGGTTGGTTGGTTGGTTGGTTGGTTGGTTGGTTGGTTGGTTGGTTGGTTTTTTCAGTATTGCCTTATGCTTGTTAGGTCAGTTTTGTTGATACTCACGTATCCATGTAATCATTCCAAGGGGCCAAGATAAGTAATAATAAGTAATGCTGTAAATAACATTAAGCATCTCATTATCTAAGGCATACATGGAAAATTATTATGGATAACAAATACTTTAGGGGGGAATTAGCTGAGCAAATACATGAAGAATGAGGCAATACACAGTGCATAACCCATTAGCTTATTTTGTATCTGTAAAAAAAGCAACCATAAACTGAGTAAGCTTGGATAGAAAGTTTCTTTCCCTTGTAAAGTTTCATTGCTTTCTAAGGAAGTGATCTTTAATGGGTCATTTATTTCATAAGCTGTCTCCAATAGAATTTTCTCCCCTTTCCTTTGAAACCATTAGATGTAGTCATGGTGAGAGACAGTGAGCAGGGCCTGATTTTTTTACACTGACTTTGGTTGGGCTTATGAGGGAGTATGTTGCTTGGAAATAAAATCCAACAGTACTGACCTTCTAAGACAAATTTAAATCACATTTGTATAACTGAATTAATTCCTGCCACCTCTGGACATTTGTTTCTTGTAAAGATCTTCTGTCAAATAGCAGTTACCTACTCTTCATGTCTACAAATCTCCCTCTATGAAAGGAGTGCTGCAATTATTAACTGATGAGCCCCTGCAAAGGGAAAAAAAAATTGTGATAACCTACTTATTGTGCATGTAAGAGTAATTTAAGTTGCAACCTCTACTTCTGTGACCTAAGTTCCATAGTTCTCTGATGTGTATAGATATTGGCTTCCTCATTTTCCAGTTGAGAAATAGAGGAAGAGAGAAGTTGCATTCTTTGTCCCCTGTAATACAATGAGTTCTTGACAGGGATAGGAATGGAAAGCTCAGATTTGCCTGTCCAATCTACAGCCCTTGCTGCTTTCCTGAACATATCCTCCCAAGGGCTGAGCCCTCTGAATGTACCCAATAGTATGGGCTAATAAATGGTTGCAAAATTCACTGAAGTTGGTGGACTGACGTTGTAATCCCTTGGAGAAAGAGAAGATAAGTGCTCTTCCACTCAAGGAGAGCTGGAAAAGTAGGTGATACTGTCCAAAATCACAGCAGTAATAGGAAAAAAGATGTAGCCCATACATAATGTTTAATAGGAAATTAAAACCCAACACCCCAATGTAAAGGGTACAAAATGTCACTAGAGGACTGCCACTGGAGGGGGACCTGCACCTTGGTTTTTTTTTCATTAAGAAATGGTATAATGAATTAAAATTTAACGGAGTTTCATGAAAAATATTCACCTGGGAGATATGGCTCATTATCACATTGCAGAGATTTTGAGTAAAATACCTTTGGATAAATAAAGTTCAAGTGTATTTAGAGCATGATGAATGAAGTGATTTGTTTTCAGCTCAGTATCTGGAGGTGGGGTTTGGCTGCACAAGAGTGAGAGCAAGAGATTCACTATATTAAGGAAACACATTTTCCAGGTACATTACTTTTACAAGTGTCATGACAACTAAACAAACACACGAAACATTGAGCCTTTATTCACAGCCATTACCACACCAAACACTGGCTGGGCACAGTCTGTGCTCTGCAGCACCACTTCTTTTAGGATAAACTGATTTCCTCATCCTCTGTAACTAACTGCATTTGGGAGCAATAAATAAGTATGGATATGTAATTTTAGTTGTAATGAACTGTGTTCTCTAAGTCACAGTAAAAATACAATTTAATATAAATATTGAATACTACTCTAAAGCATGTTAATACAAAAGTTTGGTTGATTCAATGTTGGTTGAAACAACCTGACAGGATAGTGATGCAGTATGCCCAGAAATATCCCATAAATGTCAACAGTAGAATTAGCAACCTGTGCTTGAGTATTTAAAAATATCACAGTTGTAAAGGTTAGGGAGAATAATTCTTTTGGGCTTTATGTTGTCCTCAAGGCCATATTCTGATTGGCAAGAGAGTATCATGCTGCTGCCTTAGTCAACACTGGTCTCTGCCTGAACTACTCATCTTGCAGAATTAAAACAGTCTGTGGCCTCACCTCAGAATACTCTTGTTCATCTGAAAATGTATATCCAGAATTAAGAAATAAACCATAAATAAGTGACATCATCCTTGCTTTACCTAATATTTTCTGCTAGTGTGTAATAATTTATGAATACTAAGGGGCAAAAGAAAACCAACCCATTCCTTGGAAAGTGAAGTGCTGTAATGACAAACACCTCCTGAGTAACCTTGGCTGCCCCGGTGCATTCCTTGCTCTCTCTGATGAGCTGCATCAGAGAGAGCAAGGCATCAGGTTTTACTGGATCAATGTGCTACAGGGTCTGCACTTTGAACTGCATCCAGTAGTGCCTTAAGTTTTAGCTCTTATATTCTTCAGATCAGTCCTGCTTTAGTGTACACCTCTAAAACTCCATGGCCTGTCAGCTACTGTTCTCCCATTTTATTCAGACAAAATTTCTCTGTAGGCCTGAAACTCGAGGACACTTTACTGTCTCAGGCCCCAAAAAACATAAACAAAAAGTGAATTGGGGGGAGCAAACCAGGGGAATGTGATTACATTACCTGAAGCTGTAATTGGACAATTAACCTCGGATATGCAAATAGGCCAAACTTCTATCTGTCTGAAAAACTCGTGATTGTTGTCCATCTTGGGTGCAGTCTCTGTGAGAGTCCTGCACTGCCCAAGGTGCACCTTGTGAAGGCCTTTCAGTAAATACCAACCTTTAACTCTGTTCTAGGTAGCCTCTCCAGGCACCACCAGGAGTGAAGAGGTCATCGAGGTAGCTACTGAGGAGCTGGTGATAATATTCCTACAGTTCAAGTGTTCTAGCTGAGTGGTGGCCAGATTCAGCTCAATTTGAAGTTATCTAAAATATATATGGAGTTTGGTACACATTACCCAATTTGTACCATTTTCACCAAATTAAGACTTGAAAGTTTATTTGATTATCAGGTAAACTACCTTGAGGATGAAAAATGCTTTGTAAATGACAGTGAGAATTACATGATTAGTGAATAAATAAAATTTATTATGTTTTGCTCCTGAAACTTGTTTTCAAGGAGCAGAAATAATCACACATGCAGTAGCAGCAGTAATACTTCTTCTCCAGTGTTCACAATGTTCCACACATAACCATGTCTTACAGCTGCACAGAAAACACAGCTCTGCTCACCAGAATTTTTATGAGGTTGCTATAAGAAACTTTATTTCAGATTCTGTTATTACTAATCCCACAGTTAAGCTGCAAACCTACCTGGAGCTTCTTTACACCTACAGTGAAGTGACTGATATTAAAATTTGCTCTCTAAACATTTGTGATGTCTGGTTTGCAACACTGGGTGATGTCTGTATCCTCTGTTTCCTCGTCTTTGGTTCTGCTCTGTACATGACTTGAATATTTCTTCTCACATGTGTGTCAAATGAAATCCAAAGGCTGTTTCACTCTGTCTTATTCCAAATTTCATTCAGCATTGATCTCTTTATTTTACTCTTGCAGCGATATGGAAAAAAGTCTTTATCAGCCTCCACCTCTTGGCTTTTATTTGATCCTGGTAGGTCTCTCCATTCATCCTGGGACAACCTGCAAACTCCAGGGTATTGACTCCTTTGCTGTTTCTGTATTCATGGTGAGATGAAATGCACTCTTAGCACCAGGTGAAGTGTTTGTGACTGGTTAAACTGCATTGAGCAGTGAGGGTGAGTGAAAATTAACAAGGCAATGGAGTGATCTCTAAGCATTTGTAAAAAAAATAATAAGAGGAAGTTTTTTTCGGAATAGATAATTAAAATGTCCTGTTGCCATATATGTTTGTGTGTGTACATGTATTGAAAATGGATGTCCTATTTTTCTTCTTTAAGATTTGGTACTAGATTTTTAAGTTACACACAAGCATTGAAGGAAATGGATATCTCCAGAAATGTGGAATGTGGTTTTCTATGTCATGTATTTAGTCATATCTAATAAATATAATTTGAAGTCTGGTGATTACATTTAAATGAGTAACCTTGCAATTTTCTCCTACCATATCTGACTTTTCAATTCAGATTAAATTATATTTTTAGCATTTCTCTGGTTATCTGGTGCACAGAACATAACCCAGTCTAATGTAAAATGATTAACCTAATTAATACAAAAGAGTAAGGAACAGAGATACAGATAAACATCTAGAAAAGTGCATTTCTGAAGTGAGAGAAGTTCTAGTGAAGTTCACGTGCAGTGATTATGCATCCTGCCACTGGAAACTTTTTCTTGGTTTCTTTATTTGTACTCGAGAAATTCTATTTCTTCAAAATGTTTTAAAAGAATGGATTTGTGAATATTTAGTTCAGTCATCTCCTGTGTTTTAAATTTCTGTCTCCATCCTGCAGTCAAATGCTTACGTCCTAATAACCCAGGAATAAATTTGAAGGTACTTAAAATATTTTTATTTGAAAGGAAACATGTACTGTAAGATATGAAGTGTTTTTCAGCCCAGCCCTTTGATAGTCTGATGTGCCATAAATCTTACAGTGTGTTAGCTATAAATGCAACATGCAATTTGACAGCTATATTTGATTTCAGTTCCCTAAATGATTATGAAGGAATAAAGAAAATCCATTTAGACAGGAGCAAGAAACTCCAGCCTTTTATTTACCTCACTTTTGAGAATGTAAATTGTGTTTGTTAATGAACGACTAAAGGAAAATCAGCAGACAACAGGAACCTTTCAAGTCTTTGACAAAATTTTAGACCTCAGTAGCAAAACCCTTTCCCACTCTATTAGTCACAGGTAAAATCCCAGGCTGAAAGGGCTCATTGTTTCCTGATGTAAAAGGTAGTTCAATTCTGGCTTATTTTTATTCTCTTCAGTTTTAGCTAAAACACTGAAGCTCAAACATTGACAAGGTCAATGGTGGTGTGCTTTAACTGGGTGCAGCTCAGTCATACAATTGTATGTATATTCTACCAAGACAACTCAGAAACTACTTGTAAAACTTATTCTTTTAAGACACTTCAGAGGCAATCAGCCCACGTGGTGAAATATTCTCTGAAATCACTTAAAATGTGTTGATCACGTTAAATTGAACAAAAAGCAAGCATCAGTAGTCTTGTCATCTGTAAGAACACAGGCATCTGCCATTCAGAAACACGTTGTGTAACAACCAACATCAACACTCAGCCTTAGTACGGCTCCAGCTGAAGTCAAAGCAGATTGAATGGAATTGAGATCAGCTAAGGAGTTTATTTTATGTAAAATATAAACATGTTAACAGGAGAAAATACTGTTTTCTTATGTTACAACCTTAATAACCAACATGATTTTTATTTTACAGTTCTGCAGGTGGTGCAGGGTTCAATTACATGTACATGATGATTAAAAAGAGCAGATATTCATCTGTACACATACACTGAGTATTGTACGCTGTACTAGAAATCCAGTATTTGTGTGTGTCCCCAATTGTGTGCCTCATAATTCTGCTACCACTTATTCCATTTAAAAAACTAGCACAAAATTTAAGTAGTTTTATTATGATTGCATCATTTTGACAAAGTAGAGAGGGACTATATATTTACAAACAGATACGCATATTCAAAGCCTCTGAAAAAAACCAACCCTTTCCACATTTCATCCTCTTTTCTCTCTTCTTCCTGCTACCCTACATTCATGTCCATACAGGATGTGGTGGCTTTACTCCTAAAGCATCATGATAAGTTATGGAGCTTGTGTTAGGTCTTTTTTAATAAAAGCCACTGAGACTAGAAAATTATCTCCAGGAAAACCACTGGCACGTGTAACATGGCATCCCTGATGTTGCTCTTGCTGTTAGAATGAGAGTTGGAGAGGACCAGGAAACAATTTAGTATGTGGCCAGAGTCTGGTGTGGGACATTTCAAACATGAACACCATTGCAAATACAGAGCTGAGGTTTAAGCTCAGCCTCTTCAAGGAATGTATCCCTATTAATGAGATTCTGGGGAGTGGGGACGTAGTGGTTGCAAATACTCATATAGCAGCAAGCAATATGTTTTGGTGAACTGCAAGATGTCTTCATGAAGGGCTTAGTCCTGCCACTTTGGAATCCTATGAGAAGGGTCCAGATTATCTATAGGATGGAGGTTAGGAAGCTACATGTTAGTCCAGCTTCTCCTGTGCTATCACAGATAGCTAGACCTACTGTGCTATCACAGAAAAGTTAGTTTTTCATATCCTTGTCACCTGCCACAGCCTTCCTCAGAAGCATTAGGCTGTTAAATTGACTGAAGTGAATGGCGCACACAAGTTAATTTATTTTATATAGTACAATAGTCCCAGTCTTGATAACCAAATGAAACAGAATTTATTAAAGAATTATAGCAAGAGATCATGAATAAAGGGAGTTATTTGCAGTTTCATATTAAATCAGTCAGGCAAAGCCAGCAACCAAACCTCCTAGAGGGTTAAGAATCATTAGTATGTAAAGTGGTGTGGGGTTAGCCAGATGGTCCCATCAGGTGGGCACACACCTCCTGATGGGTGTTATTTGACCCTGTATGCAAAAGAACTGTGCTATCTGAATAAATTTTGTAGACAGGTTCAAGCAATCTCTTAGAAGTAATGCATATTCACTGAAAAGAAATTAAATGGGCGTCTATCGAGCCTTGCCAAGGGCTATTTACATAGTAAAGGCCATGTTAAATTGAGAAGAAACACCTCAGTGTCAGAACAGATGCAACAGGAAAAAGTTCTGGTCTTCTCATTGATCAAAGAAAATACAGTATCTAAAGCACTAGGAATAACCCTTGCATTAACAACACAGAAAGTCACTGGCTTTCTGATATGGACCCCACAGATGCTGCCTTCTAAAACCATCATTTTACACAAGCACTTATCTTACTTCATTATCTCTTTGCTTCATATTGGCCCGAGTGAAGAGAAGAAAGATGCAAAAATTTGCTCTCCTTGCCAGCATGCACACAGTAACCAAGAATAATTGTGGCTCACCAGACTATTCACAGTTGAGACCAAACAGAGCACTGATAAAGCAGCAAAGAGAGGAATACCTGTATACTCAGCTGACTGACAGCTGACTCTGTGTCTGGTAAAAGAGAATTCTCCTGTAAGAACTGGAACTTTTCTAAATTCTAGTCATGGATAACCATGTCACAGATGGAAGTATTGCAGTCGTCCTCAGATGGGTCAGCAGGCAGAGAGCACAAGAGGCTGTGAAGTGTGCAGAGTGCAGCTCATCAGGTACACACTGATGTGTGCAGCAGACACTTAGTAAATGCTCTGTCCTTTTTAAACATGAACAAGTATGTATGAAAATGCTTGGGCTTTCCAATTTTATAACCCAGCTAGGACTACAAGCCTAAAAAGGGAAATTGAGTTGTAACTAGAGATATTGGTTCACAAGCAACAGCTGCAAAAGCAGTAAGACAAAGGCAAAATATTAACCTGATTGGAATTTCAAAGGTTGACATTGTTGCTTAAAGTGCTTGGGTTGATTACATTTAAAAAAAAAGGTACATAAAAATTAAAGCAAAACAAATAGCATTAACCACATAACTTATTATACAAATACAGTAACAGACCAACAAAAGAAAAATAAATTAAAACAAAGCCTTCTAAAAGATACTAGCAAAGAACAGGTACACAGCCAAAACTTCCTAAAATTTCTAGTATTCATTCAGCTGTAAGACACTGCTCACAACTATCAGCCACATGCAGCAAAAAAGAGATAAAACAAAAAAGGTTTGCTGTTGAGAGGCATCAAATCACTGGCAGCTGCAAGCTGTCAGCTCAGGTGCCAATACCTGATGTTGGAACAGAAGAGTGACTGAAATGTAATGTCTGAAGATAAAAGGTTGTGGTAGCACTTTAGGACCCATCATGAAAGGTGAATTTCAGTTGAATTTTGCTAGGTCTTCAATATTTATACTAAACCTGATATGAAGGGAACTCCTACTTTGTTTTCTTTACTCCAACTGCTAAAGGAACATGACTTTTCATACATAATCTAGTACTCTGAGGTAACTAAATTGTTAAAACAGAATTGACAGGAATAATTTTGGGACCTAATTTCAAAAAGGTGTTCTGTTTCATTGGTATGGCTTTTCCATCACTCCACTCTTCTGCCTCCCTCTGCTATGTCCCCACATTAGAAATTCCAAAAAATCCTGACAGCCTGTTCTTGGAAATACAGAAGGTGAGTTCTGAGCTCATCCTCTAAGGTAACTGATTAAACAGCACTGAAGTGCTGTGGAAACACAGACAAGACAAAAATGTTTTTTTTTCTAAGTAGAGAACATAATAATAGTATTTATAAATGGACAGTGCATCTCAGCAACAGCATGGGAAATAATTGGAAAACTCCAATTGTTGTTAGACCTAATATACCTAGAACCTGACACCATAAAATAGAGTCATTTTAGGGAAGAACATAATAGTATTAGAGATCTGTGCTGGCAATTTGTTTTCTAGGTGCTAGTTGAAGGGCTTTTATTGTCTTAGGTATTTTTCCATTCTTTCATAAGGAACTGGAAATCTATGCATAAACATAAGAGAAAAGGGATTATGCTTTCTTTAATCAACTGAAATACTTTACACCATACGCTTGTTCCTGTGGGGATCCCAGTCCTGCAGAGCTTGAGTGAATGTGCTTAATTTGACACAGCTCCTCTGCCTAGACTGGCACAATTCATACAGCTGTGACAGACAGCTTTTGGACTGAAGTCAAGACATCCAGCACACTGGAGACTGGATCCAATTTATAGAATTGTGACCACAACTTTGTTAATCAAAAGAAAATGCTCCTTAGTTTAGCCAATGTTAATATGAACTGTGTATTCCACAATGCTTCAGAGCTGATGTCAGACTACTGATGCTGGACTGGCGTGATACTAGTGCTGTGATCTTTCCATGGGCCAGCATGAATTAAAAATGCTTTTTCATACTTTATGGAACAGCTTATTCTAGTAATTTTCCTCTCAATAACTTACTGCAATGATCTGTATGTTTTACATTCTAAAGCTGTCTTGCAGTGGAGAAAACCAGAAATTACTATCCTGTAGTTTAGCATTTAAATATTAATTCAAACTATTAACATTTTTAAAAGCAATTTGCACATAGGTCTATTGAAATAAGGAATTTGTTTCCTAAAATTGAACTGATTTAAAAATTATTTTTATGAAAATTTACATTTCATATAAACATGAGCCCTGAAGATTCAAATTATGACCTTAAGAATATCTGGGTTTTTTAATCTTTTAAAACAAAAGAATGCTGTAAGAATGTTCAGTAGTAAACTGCAAAATACAGACCTTTGGTCCAGCACTGATTAATGCTAATCTAGAAAGTGATTTCATTCACAGTGAGGAAACCTTACCATTTTAAAAGGCCAGTAATTTTTACATTTTTTTACACAGAAATTCTGAATGTTTATAAATAAATCAATTAAAGAGGGATTTGCAGGTTTAGCTTTTCAGTGGAAAAGCTCCTGGATCTCAGTGGGAGTTGAAGTCTGCTGTAAGGTGTCTATCTTCTATATTAGAGACAGAACATTTCATTCTAACATCAATAAAAGAATAAGAGCTGCATCCTCATTATGCTTGTCATGAGCCTGCATACCAGCCTTCATTCATGTGAGTGATCTCTGCAGACCACTACTCTCATCCACTTAGGTCCTCTAAGGTTACATTCTACATATGCTTTCTTGCATCAGTATAATAACATGCTAAATCACAAAAAATCTTTGCTGAAAAATCCACTTCTGTTTCTCGTTCAGTGTAAAGTGCTACATTGCCTTAGTTTACAAAATGGCCATTGAAAAATCCAACTGAACTTCAAATGGTGTTACAGTAGAAGCTACTTAATTTTCACCAATATTTCACAAAAGATATTTCACATTCACAGTAGAGTACAATGAAAAACACTATTATCTTTTCTACAGAAGACTAAAATATGAGATGTAGCTGCAATTCAAAAGCCATTTCTTGAAAGGGAGTGATGGCCATAAAGTGTCAGGCAGGCTTCTTAAAGAAAAAGGACAAAAATCAACATTGTCTGATAAATACATAATAAGTGAATAAAATGTAACAGGTAGAAATAAATGTTATGAGATGAGAATATTTCCTTAAAATACTAGAACTGTCAGTTCCCATGAAGACAAGAAGAGTGTTTTTGCTGTTGATGTCATTGGAATATGACTTTGGCTACTGAAGTTCAAGAATTGTATATTACCAAACTGAAGAAGGTAGCTACCCAGCATGACCACTGACTCAAGCAACTATCAATCTCTTCTCAAACCCTATTGATACTTTCTTCTACATTTATTCTTTGCCAAATTCAGGTATCCAGGTGAATTCAGAAATTGTATTAGCCAGTGCATAACAAGTGCCAGACAAATTAATCCAGAAAAATCACAAACTTAGTCTTTTGTACTAATTTTGAAATCAACCACTCCAGATCCCTATCTGTTTCTGTGGTGACAAAACTCTGTCAAAAATGACTAAAATGTTAAGGATGATATATACATGATACCATGTACACTAGTGGTTGCTATGTATTTTGTTTCTAAGAAATTGACTCAGTCTTGAGAAATGAAAATGGGACCGACAGATATTTAGAAAATTGCAGGGTCAAGTTGTGTCTTATGTACAAACTATGCTTATTTAAATGGACAGTTATAATTTCAGTCCTGATGGATATGTTACATGTGAGCAGTGTTGCAATCACAACACAATCCAAGTAAACAATCTATATAATTTTAACAAAAATGTAAGCTCAATCTTTATAAAAGCAACTTATCTCTGTATCATGTGTGTGATCTTACTCCCTTTATTCCAGTGCTCTCTAAGTTCTGAAGTCTCACCTCATCTGTAC
This sequence comes from Euphonia xanthogaster, assembly GCA_034509185.1. Classification (NCBI taxonomy): domain Eukaryota; kingdom Metazoa; phylum Chordata; class Aves; order Passeriformes; family Fringillidae; genus Euphonia; species Euphonia xanthogaster. The sequence continues at coordinate 45,402,189 of JAYDZK010000202.1, read as the reverse complement.
TATCTCATGACAAAGTGGCTGAACATACAGAATTACTTAGTTCCAGTGTATTTAAATCCCTCTATGTGGATTTTAGGTCTGTGGTTACACTCTGAAAGTTTTTAACAATCAAAATTGAAATGATTTTGGAAGAATATCTTTTCTGCAGCAGAGTAACATGTAAAAAATTCCCTATAGAATCACAACTCAAATCATCATGAAACTGATTTTTTTCCTTATACTTGAAAGGGGTAAGTATATGTCAGGATGCATTTAAAGGAATGCTTTGTAAATTAACACACTCCAAAACCATCTAGAAAGTTTTAAATAATTTTGTCCTAAATGTAATGAACACTTTCATATAAAATACTACTCTAGCTGGATTGGGTTTAACAGTTGACATCCAAATCTCATTATCTGTAAATGTTAGTCCATATAAATTCCACTAAAATCTGACTTCAATTAGCTCTTTAATCAGACTCAAAAGCTACAAACAACCCCCTCCCTCTAAAACAAAGTTCTGAATGTCGAGAATGGACGGTTATAGTCAACACCACATAAACCATTGAATAGGAGACAGTGTATTGTTGTTCAACCATCCGGGGTGTGGGCTGTATGGAAGTCAGTTCGGGGCAGACGGCGCCTGGCTTTGCGTGCGGCGTCCTTGTGCGCAGTTATCACAGTTTGCCAAGTCACTCTCTTGACTGATAGAATAAAATATAGCCAGACTCTGAATTTTTTGATATATCAGAGGTCAGACCGTAGAATTCTTCAATAGCTTGAGCATCTATTTTCTGCAAAATAAATATTTTTTAATATGCTGTTAGATAAAACAAATACTAAATACAGATTAAATGACTGCAATTAGTAAATTCTGTTTGCAATTTAAGCAGTGAAAGGGTAAAGATTAGGGGATGATTCTTGCTGATATCGATCATAAAACTCATAGGCATGTTTCTGTCATTGAACATTACTGAATTAGGCTTTTTCCAATAACAGAGAGACTCCTTGGAATACAGTAATGAACATAATGAGTGTTTATGTTAAAACACATAAATGTGACCATGTGATCCCATCTTTCTCAAATTTTCAGAAATCTTCTTCAAGACTTGCCCCATCCAGCATCCCAGCACTTACTTTCCTGACGTCTTGGGAAATCAGACTCAAAACCCCAGTTTTGCCAGTGGGCCACAATGACATAAAAGGGTTTGCATAAGAATGAATTTCGGAGTGCTCAGACAGAATCTGCAACAGCTGTGGGACAGATTCTACTCTAATCTACATTCAGGCAATCCCAGATCAACAACACAATTCAGACTTTCTTGCAACTTCCCTATTCTAAACTGAAAATTCTACAGCAATGCTAGCTTTACTTAGTTCAGTTTTACCAAGTGAAAAGGTTTTAATGAGTTAAATTTATTTTTTTAGATATAGAAAACATTCAAAATTAAACTCTTTAAGTCTGGCAATAAAAACATTTGATGTTGCTATGAAATAAAAAAAACCCTCTGACACTGACAGAGCAAAAAGTACGGGACTAATAATTTTGTTTACAATCTCTCTTCCTAACAGAATTGAAATAAACATTGCAACCAAACTGTGGCTTTGTAGACTGGTAATCTCTACCCCGTTCTGGATCAGAATTTTAACCCCAAGCAGCGAAACAAACATTTATACAAAAGTTGTGCACATAACCTCCAGCATACTGACCTCTACAATGTCATCATCAAACAAGAGCCAAAATCCATGGCTTTTCACGATAGTAATGTAATGCCCCCGATTAGGTCCACTGGAAAGCAAAACAAAAACCCAAAATATTAGAATGTACTAATAAGTCCATTTTGATAAGTCACATTTCTTTATGGATGCAGAATTATAACTAAATGTTATGAAAAACATGGTAAATCCACCTGTGGTGGTACTCTAGACATTTAGTCCTTTCCCTTTTTATTTTAACTTGTTGCAAAGCTAATCAACTGAAAGCTAAAGGTTATTTCCATCTGTGCCAGGACCATTTAGCAAATTATCCTACAGAACAGTTAACAAGTTACTCATGGTAGGCATCAAATACATTTAAAACTGCAAGAACTAAGTATTGGGAGAAAATTGACCAAAATGATCTGTTGTGAGACCTACATGACGACAGCCTTTGGCCCTCACAGAGTCTTGGCTCCCAACTTTTTTAAGGGGTCTTATGAGGAAGGAGGTTGTTTCATCAATTTCAACCAAACTTGTGCCTTTTGGAGACCTGAGACATTATTTCTTAAACAAGTACTGATTTACTATGAGGGATGCTGGTTAAATGGTTCAGCCCAAGACACATGCAAGTCCGTGCAGGAGCAGGCTTTAAGTCCATTCTCCCCATATTTTGTCAGCCCTTGGCAAAGGCCTGCCAACAGCCTGTGACACACGTGAAGGCACCTCACCTTCCGCAGTGAACAACAACAGCGACCAGGTCGTACATGCGATCCAAGTTGACGGCGTCGCCGGAGGTGTTGAAGAGACGCAGCTCCAGGGGAAACACGACCCGGTAGGACAGCTTCGTGTACCTGTGCAGCTGCTCCATGTACTTGAATCTCTTGAGGTGTAAGGCAAGAATCATTGGCAGTTTTTTTACTCTCATCCTGTGAAACCATTAAGACCGCATGTGATGAACACCTGACCAGTTCAAAGCCATTCTCTCTTCCCTTTACAAGCAAATGGCTGCATTTTAAAAGCACTTTGTAAGTAACAATAGTCAGCTAGAAGCTTCTAGACTAAGACACACGCCTTTAAATCTGTCTGCACGTTCTCATCCACACAGAGAATGCATTTGGGATGAAAGGTTTCTAGGTATTTAAACAAAATAAATACCAAGGGGTAAGTTTGCTAGAGCCCAGGAGGGGCATGGTGAAGCAGCCTGCTCTTTGCTTACCTCTTCTGTGCCTCTTGTTTACTGCAGCAAGTTTCACAGTAGTATTTCTGTTCACTACACAGCGTCTCTGTGTTACTGAAGTCTCTGAAAATAAATACAATCATCAGTATGAGCCGATGAACTGGAACCCAAAAGACACACAGGATGAAATCTTCACCCATTCCAGTTTTCTAAAGCATCTGAGGCGACTGTACTGGGGTCTGCAAATGGAATTAGGGTATCTAGCTGCTATGGCATGTTATATTAGGAGTTGAGGCCCTCAACTATACAATACAGATGAAAGGTCAAGTGTCTCAAAATGGGACCTATGTCTGGTCTCTCACATAAAGGGGCTGCCCAGACTTGGGTATAATCACTCAATTCATTCTGTTTCTTTTAAAATTATTTGCAGAATAAAGCAACTTTAAGTGCACTTCTGCCATCCCCAAATATCTTGTGTTTTATGGAAGAAAGGCTTAAATCCTCTTACAAAGAAGAAATAAATTGAACTTAGTTTCCTGCATCCTCTAACCTTTTGAACAGTTATCCAGAAGTTTTTAGATTATCCTTTTCCATTTTCTAAAAACGGAAAGAGGCAGCTGGTATAGAAAATTTTGTAATTCCTGATCAAGTAAATACACTTGGAGATATTTCTGGATTGAGCTTTTAAAGTGACAAAGGCAGTAGAAGCCTGGTTTGATAGCATCTCTCAGTTCACAGAAAAGATTTGCTGGAAGTCACAGTGCCGATATGCCTTGGAGCAAAATTTAAGGTGCCCAACACCACTTAACTGTAAAAAGAAAACAACCTGTAATTATTTTTGTCATCTCTTGTGTTACATTGCAGCTGAGCAGGAGTTTTGAGAACTGTGAATGCAGATATAAGCACCTATCCTCCATTTTAAACACATGGGTCTTCCTGTGACTTTGGGCCTTAAATAGCTATATCAGAATTCCAGAACTTCTTATGGAGTGCCCCTACCTTGTACCTGACAGGCTTCTGAACTCCAGGCAAATTGAGACCCAAATAAATTCTCTTCTACCACTGCAATTCACATTCATGGATGTTGAATCTATGCAACTTTAGCCTGCTCTCATGGTAGGCAGCACCAGAATTGTCTTACAAGGCAAAGGGAGGATTCTGGATGATTATTTCTTCCTGACATCATCCCTAAAGGGGTAGGTGGGAGAAATGAAGACTACATAGTTTGCTAGGGCATTAGAAGTTAATTACATAACTTCATAAAAGTTTAAGGTTGACAGAACATGACAAAGAAGCACTTCATACGACTGTGTAATATTTTTAATAACTGAGATTACTTTTACTGATTTATTTTGTTTATAAGGTCTTTACACTGAGAAGAAAGTGCTGAAATTTAGAAAAAAATACATATTTTGAAAGATAAGTTACAGCTAAATTTTGATCGTAAGTATTATTTTTTATCTAAAAGAAAAGAAAACATTACTGGGAAGGATTTGCTTCAGTGGTAAACACTGATCTCAATATATGATTTCACATTTGAATTTAAACATAAAATTAATTTAATTCAGCCAGTTCCTGTGAAAAGCATGGTAACCTTTCAGGGAATTGTAAGTGAAGAGCTGAAACTTTAGAAAATATTAAAGATGAGTTATATGTGCAGGGAATGTAAGACTCAGTAGAATGTGCCGTGAAAGTTTTAGGTTGGCTGTTAGAGAAAGAGTCTGATATTTATTTTCAAAGGCTACAATCTCAATTTTAAAAAAGCAAACAAATTTGTGGAATTTATTAGTTTCCTTCTCATCTCAAAGTGAAGAAAGGAAAAATGTTTTTCTAACATAAAGAAACATGTGCAGATGGTAGAAATTTGATAGATATTGGTTTGTTCTATTCCAAGTCTCCCATGAAAGTTAATTAAACTCAAAGAGTTTCTGAATTCCTTTTAAAATATACTGGTTATTCTGATGCTATTAATAACTATTATTAGTATTATTTATTATTAGTAGTAGTACTTATTTATTTATTAGTAGCATTGTGGTATCTATTCTTGGTAGTATAAGAAAAAAATGTTTCACTGAAAAATGGTTGGGATTTAAATAATTTCAACTTCATTAACTCCTTGAGCAATCAAGAATTTTCAGTATGGCACTTCTAATAGACGTTGAACAATTAAAAACAACAGACTGACTGGAGTTCCCAAAGTCTGCGCGTGCAAGAGCCACAGCCCTGCAGAACTCTTCTCTAGACCTGCAAAGCTAATTTCAAGTTATGTCTAACTCTCTCCTATTTCATTCATAGTCCAATCTGCATTCTGATCATATGTTATTTTAGCAAGAAAAAGAAATTTCTAAATATACCTGCTCAAGATGGGCTAACTTATCGTTGACCTTGTGCTTCTACAGCCTCTCTGCTACAGTGTGAAAGACGCTTTCTATTGCTTATATGCATAAATAATATTAATTTTGTGTTATAAGAGATGAGAGAATTATTAGTGTAATATAAATTATTACACAAGTCAGGATCAAACTGATAAACATTGCAACTCCAGGTGGAAATAAAAACAATGGCTACATACTATATTTGTTATAAGACTTTCATTGCTTCAGGCCCAGCTGTCTATCCTGTGTGATTAGTCTATGCCAGAGGCTTGTATTCTTTCTGTTCTTTGGACATCTTGAGCACACAAGGACTTTTTACATTTTGAAAAACTACAGAAATAAAAGAACAGTCATCTGTAGTGGTAAAGAGATTCATTATACTTAAATGTTATCTTGCACAGCTTTTCTGTATTTTACCTTTTAAATATAGCAGCCCTTAAAGCTATTAGGGCACAGCAAAGCAGTTGTTAAAAAAAAAGGAAACAGCAAAGATTCCAAAAAGAGTAATAACTTGGATGTTCCTATTGAAAGAAACCACAAAAGCACTTACATTTTGTGTAATAATGCATGATACCAGCACAAAGAGAGGAAATCCATATTCTAACTGAATATATGTTTTCTAAACAGAAGTAGAAATGTTGCTAACATAAAACACAATAGAATAGATGAGAGGTGATAACTCTCCACTTCAATCTGTAAATAGTGGCCTGTACCACCCCAAGAAAAGAAAAATCAGGATTTTGCTTTCCTTTATTTCCAAAAGGAGCAATGGGTAAACTTCAAAGCGCACGTCATGCTGTTGGAGTAAAGGGACTACACTGGAATGCATAAAGAGACTTAGGGCATTCATTCTTCTCAGGATTGTATTGATCTCTCTTGGAATATTATGTCCTGTTCTAGACAGTGGCACTTCAAGAAAGACAGAGTTCAAGAGAGAGGTCCAGTAGGAGAGAAGGCTGAAGAGTAATGAACATGTGTAGACACCCAGAGAAGATAGTCTAAGAAGGAGAAGTTGAATGACCTTAGGCTGTTTACATTTTTTAAAAAGTGATTACATTCTTCCTCTATGTAAAAGGCTACAGTGCAGGGGAATGGGGACAACCCCTGACTTATGTCTCGAGTACACAGGGCAAGTGTACTCTGGACAAGAAATAGTCTTGAACTGAAACACCAAAGATTCATATTACACAGGAGGAAAAACTTATTAGTACTAAAGAACAGGAAGGACTGGGATAGACAATCAAGATAATACTGCTAGAAACATCTGGAACGGGCTGGATAAGCATCTTCTCTGACATGAAACAGGGGATAACCTCTTTGGAGCCACTTTCAACTCCACCACTCACTTGGTTGCAGTTGTGCGATGCAGTTCTTGCATGTCTTAAGCCACAGTCACTGTCTGTTCAGTAGAAGAAATGCTATTGGCATTTTTACTGAAGTACTTACTCTGCCTTTACATGAAATGGCCATTCCCAACCAAACTTTTCCAAGATAAAAGATCAAGAATGTAAATAAAAAACTGAAGAAAGCTGAAGGACAGATGGTAACATCTATACAGCAACAGTTTTTAACATGTTCACCAGACTCAGCTGTAAGAAAATACCAGAGCTCAGTCTCCAGTACCACAGAACCAAATAACAACTCAGATTAGAAAGGGCCTCAAAATGCACTGCAGCACCCTCGCAGCTCAGTGGGATTTCAAACTGACTTTGAACACCATAGGGAAAGGTAAGTAATACTGGCAAGCTCAGGGTAGTGGCTACAGTGGAGAACTCAAAGGTGTGGAAACAAAAGCCTGTAATACCAATAAAGATTCAACCACTGGTTACTAAGAAGAGGCAAAGAGACTACAGGAGAAAAAGAGAATGCACTGCTTTCCAAAGCCTCTCTTTGGTTTGTTCAGCTGTTACAGGGAGGCTAATTAATGCAGTATGGACTTCTTGAGGGCTAAGGACTGCTACAGTATCCTAAGGGAGACTGAACAGAAACTGAGGAGGAAAAAACTTTAAATTATAACAGAAGCTACTTAGTACAGTTGTCGTATTTACAGAGAGGTCACTGCTTTCTGATTCAGGAAATAGTAGCTCACATTATTTCTTTCTGTAACTCTCACCTTGGGATGACACACCAGGAAACCCCTCCTAGGCATTCCAGAATAACTGAATAATCCAATTTCAACCTTGATAGCAATTTTGAAGTGTGAAGGAGTTTCACCAATTGATAATCATTACCTTAGAACAGCAATATATGGTCTTAAATATAGGTAGTGGTATATTGAATTAATGTCAAAACTCTGGACACTTTATATCTCTCAGAATAATCACTCATGCAAGACAGAAAATTTTTTTGATGTCTAGATTTCTTTTAGGAATATACTAGAACAGATATTTAGAATAAAACACTTCACATATTTTTAGGATGGGACACAGAATAAGCTATTTCTGATAATAAAATAGACTTCTGAAATATTTTGCCCTCTATGGACTCTAGCACTCATTCTGCAAAACACACATTTAACTTTTAATATGCATATACATCCTAATCAACAAAGCACTTGTGTAGAAGCATAAAGACAAGCATATTTAAATCTCTTTGAAGCCAGTTATAATTCTGCAGCAATTCTTCCAGACAACAAAGAAATCAATTATTTTCCCTGAAAGTTGATTTATTTTCCTCTTTCAGATACAAACATTGAAAGAGAAAGTGAGTAAAGCAAAGTACATTAATGTATATTTTGTCATTACAGGAAACATCCAGTTTAAAGTATTTTTCTCCTGCTTAGGGTAAGTTCAAATCTTAATGTTAATGTTATTGTACTTTTCTATACCTAGTAGACCTGAAAAATCTGGCAGTTAGAGCTATCTGCTGAAAAGATGCATTCATTTACCTTAGACAGTGTGTAATCGATGTGTTCTGCTCCACATCAACAGAAAGGTCAAGAAAATCTTCATCTTTGCTACTAACCTGTTGCAAAACACATACATGTAAAACAGAGAGGCCATATATCTAAATGCTGTTTATATCTTTAGCAAATGCTAAAGATATTTATTTCTGTACAAATTGCTCTTACATTAAAAAAAATAATTTCAATGCTTTAAATTTTTCGTTCAGTTTGATTAATGTTCAGTGTGACATTTATCAGTAATTCTACCAATCCAGCTTTCATATAATTTAACTTCTGTGTATTCCACTTATCCAATCCCACCAACCATGGGCCATGAATGACAGCCTACTGTTCAGTAAAGGTGAAGCATCCTCCCCTATATTATCTGGGATTGGTGCATTAAGTATATTTCCTTGTTATGTAACACAGCCTACTTTCTTTTATTATCAGAAATTAGTTTACCCTTTGTATAACATATTACAATATATATTCACATTTTATTCTTAAATAATTATTTACACTATTAAGGATGCAATGAAGATAATTTCCAAATATGTTTCTGTTACAAAAGTCATACTTTACCATGTTATCCTTTCTCTCTAGTGAGTATTGAAAAGTGTGGGTTTATATTTCTGGCTGACACAGCTACATTTCCCCATTGGATATTGTTCCTGGTCAATATTTTGATTTAAAAAATTAAAATATTAAAGGTAAATATGGCTCAGTGATAATATTTTGCAAAATCATTTTGGTGTTGTCAATCTTTTTTTAGACAGAATGAGAGGAGAAAAATTATACTGAAGAGTTTTTATCTAAAAAATTTAAGTCCAAATATTTTCAGAATGATAGATCCTTATTTTTGCATTGAAAATTATTTTTCACTAAGAGTGTTTAATCTCAAAGGTGAAGTAATATTAACAAAAAAACCATCCAAATGGCTAATTCTTGTAATACTTCCACTGAGTCAAAAGACTGCAGAAATACTTACAGCATGTAAATTCAGTCACATTCATAGCAATGTTTTTATAAAATGTTGCATGAACACCCATGTTTTTGCCTCCTATTGTATCTCCTTAGAATAACTTAATCAGACGGGAAAATAGTGAAGTCCAAATCAAGAACTTCTGTGAGGAGATGAATCCATTGCTCTGGCAGAAGTCCCTCATACTCAGATTTTTGCAATGCTGTGGATGTGATAGTTCTGTACCACCTTGAGCTCCTATTTGTGTTATGTCAGAGATATTATAATCTTGGTGAATGCAGCCCATATCAGATCTGAATGCAGAGAAACACCTTTGGCTGGATTAATTTTGATATTATCAAAGATGTACAGAGGCATAATGCACCCCAACTGAAATGAACAGCAGTTCTTCAAACAAAAATCCTCCCTGAGACATGGCTTGACCCACAGAGGACAGGAAACCACAAAACTGGCAGCAATTGACTGCAGTGTAAATATACAGCTAAAATTTGAAAGATAAAGCAACAAAGCTTCAGAGAACATCGTGTCTCTACAGCTGGAACTAGAGCTCTGTAGGACACACTGAGTATCATGAGAACTTAAACACTTGAAAAAGTCCTTGGCAGGCATTGTGCTTCATCTGAGTGGCTCAAAGAAGCTAGGAATTCTGTTACTGATTTCTGCACATCAAATATTTCCTGGAAGGGAAGATGAGCTACTTAGAGCTAGAATAATACAGATTAATACTGAAGTTAGCTTGAAAACCAGATTCAAACTGTAGTCTTTGTAAGTGAGAATAAGAATTGCTGAAATCTGAATGGTTCTTCATGTACTACTTATGAATATTTTAGCAAAGGAATAAATTTCAATTTGTTTTACTATTTTTCTAAGATTTCAAGTTATACTAATCCGAGGAAAACACACTGGAAAAATATCCTGAGTAGTATACACTATTTCTGTACTCAGAGGAAGCTACAGACAAGCTACATTTTCCATAAAGCTTCATCACTTTGAATTACAAGCACAGACTTGCGCAGTTATGCTGTTACCCAAGGACACATCCTCACTTCACCAGTTTCTCTGAGTTAACATTAGATAATGATTTAGAATTAGGCCACAACTATTTAGAGAAGCTTGTCAGTTAAAAAATAATTCTATCTTTTCACTTATTTTAACTTGCTATTACCCAAGATTTTATAGTTGAAATAGATTCAATAATTTATTTTCAGTATCTCTCTCATGTGTCCACTTATACAAGCTTGTTCCAGACTTGCTCCAACATCTTATGTCAACAATCATTGTATCTCTTCTCCTCACCATCCTCCTCTGACCAGGTTCCTGGAAAAGCCACGTATATTTTCTTGGAATACAGAGCTATTCTTTATGATTGGAAATATCAGACTATGTTCTTCTACACATCTGGTAGGACATGGGTAGAGTTCATCTCACCAAACTTCAGTTGTCTAAACCTCAGCTTGCTGTCTGAAGACACCTTCTCCGGGCACTTTCTCCCACCTTAATGCAGCTAATCTAATGCTGTGTTTTCTTTGAGGAAGCCCATAGTAGCAGCACTGATCTTAGTAAAAGTGCATCATTCTTAGGCCAGATCAGTTTGTTGGCCCAGTTCTCAGTGTTGCTGCACCAAATTGCAACAGCTTAGTAACACCATGGAGCCAGGACAAGCTGTATGGAACAAAACACTGGATACTGCTAAAAATTTTGTTTCATGAAACAGCCTAGAGACAGATGGAGAGAGTTTCCTGCAAAAGCTCCTTCACAATCTCCATCATCTGCAAGAGTTGAGATAACTAGTTCATCCTTGATGCCTATCAACTTTGCTTTACCAAGGAAAGGTTAGGTGATGTTAGTTCCAACCTCTGTGGAAGGTCAGTGTCACTGTTCTTCCCAAAGATTTTTTTTCCTGTCTGTGTTACTCTTTCATGCAACCTCACAGGAACAATTTAAAAAAATTATTTCTTTACTCTTTCAATAGGAGCATGTGTTTGAAAAAGACAGTAATCAATAGGAGACTTGCAATCAGGTTCCCCAACAAAAATTAATTTTTACTTATAGCTCAAACATAAGAGATTTCAAACTGACATCATCCTCTAGAAAATATTAGGGAAATAAAAGAAAAGAGTTTGTTAATAATGAACCCTCTGTATACCTGTCAGACTCTTAAGATGGAATTAACACAAATCATCTTAACATTTCACTTATTATATGAATATGATGTGAATACTACCTTCTCTCAAAGTTACAGTGATAAGGAAAGGTACTGATTCACCAGCAAGGATTTTAACTGCAGACATATGTATTACGACAGCAAAACTCGGCAGAGATTAGCCAAGTAATGCTTAGAAAAATAAATTTTTAGAAAAGAATATACTCACTTCAAGAAGTAAATTCTACAGGAATATCCACAATTCTCAGATGTCTGAAAAGATTCATATATTTATATATACAAAATGTATCTATCTATTAATGGGCAACAACCAAAAAAAAAATCTATCCCAATGCTTACGGTTTCACAGTTCAAACATCTAGTTTCGTTAGTCAGTGTTCCCTGAAAAATCTCATGCACCCAGGTCAGTTCTTGTTTATTGTTCTCTTCGGCTTCATTCATGTTGCCATTTTTCAGTTTCCCATTTTGCTTTTCCTGTTTCTTCTCCTCCTGCAAAATGTCTGCAATGGTGTTGAGCAGGTAATTTAAAAACTCATGTGCATCCTGCTGCATGTAGTTGTCAAAGAGATCTGTGAAGAAGAGAGTCAAGAATTGTACAGCTGAATATCCTTTCCTCAAAGAAAGAATTTTTTTTCCCCAAGTACTTGTACTGGCCCTTGCTCAGCAAAGTATTTGGAGTCATCCCAAAGAACAGTTCTGCAGCCAGTCACACTGGTTTCAGCGAAGTTACTTTGGGGGAAAGCTTCATGTCACCTAACTTTAGCTGTCTAGAAAGTTACCCTCATTGGAGTTGGTTGTGTGGGCTCCCATTACAGCCAATGAAGTAAGCAAGAGAGTGACTCATCCTAAATTATTTCCTTACACTAGACACTTACTGCCTAACTTTAGTCAGCACTGACTTCCATCCCCATACTCCGAGTCCCTCAGACACTTAGGAACATCACAGAGTTTTGACAGTAAGCCACATGGCTGGGAAAATTGAGGCCATTGGATGCTGACACACACTTGTGTACTGTGTCTGGGATGGGGTTACCTTTCCTCACAGTAGCCCACAGGGTGTTGTGCTTTGTAGGTGTGCCTAAAACAGTGGTGAAGGTGTACCAGTGTTTCTGCTGATGCTGAGCAGCTCTCACATAGCATCAAGGCTGTCCCTCATCCTGCCCAAAGCCTGGTAGACTGGGTGTGAAACAGGTTGGGAAGGGGACATAGGTGAGGCAGCTGACTTTGGCAGCTGATTGGCCAAAGTCGTATTTTATGCCATGTTCATCACTAAAATCTAAGAGAAAGATGGGTGGGTTTTCATAATTAAGATATATCTCTTCTAAACAAACTTCTACACATGCCAAGGCCCTACGTCCCAGGTAGTACCTGGAAATCATCTGTTGCTGGGAGGTAGAGAATAAATCTCCTTTGGTTTTCCTTTGTTTATGCATGTAATTTTTGGTTTGGGTTTTTTTTTTTTAATTAAATTACTTTGATCTCAACTCATGAGGTTTTTTTCTTCTCCTCCAGCCCTGCTGAGAGGAGGAGGGAGAGACAGGCTTGGTGGGCACCTGGCAGCCAGTCAAGGTTAACTCACTTGAAGTAGTAATAATAACACCACCTAACAAAGCTCATTTTTCACACACAAGTCTGATGGGAAAAGACTTGTCCTGTTCAATACAAATTGCTTTCAGGAAGAGGGGAAAATATGCCAGTGGTGATTTAGTACAGATTTCTCCAGTAAAGGCTTAACTCGCCCTCCATGTCAAAGAAAAAAGAATGTGTGTTCCCAGAAATGTGTATTTTTATCCCCCTGCTCCTGAAAAAGTTCACATGGATTTCTCAGAAAATATTGTACAGAACCGTTGGCTTTGTAGTGTCTAGCCTGGACATATAAGCAGAGTAATACACACTGAGTCTGGCACTAATTTAAAAAAGCTGAAAACTTAAGGTCCAGTCTTTACAAGTGATCCCCAACAGTGTGGGGGCATTTATCACTAGATGACTCAGAGTTAACTTTTTCATGATTTCAAATGTCTGCTCTGAAATGAACAGTCTGCCCATTTATATGCTGTCACCAGGAAGCAATTTCTTCCAGGTGTTTGACTCATGCTTTGTCTCTTCATTCAAAGCCTCTCTGTTTCTAAGCATACCATCCGCACCAATATGAATCCAGGCCAAAATGGAGCTGTGACAGGCCTCTCCATCTCAAGATGTTCCTCATATCCCTTAGACAGAACTACTACAAGATTAGGTATATGCTGTTGCCGACTTAATGGTCAAAAGGGGTCTGATGCTTCATCAAGTAAGACTGTGTCCACCACTTCCAAGCAGCAGAGCAGCAGCTGATGTGGAGTCAATTGACCACCCCATGAGTACCCGGCTCCTTATCCTCCACTGCAGACAATTCCTCTGGAATTGGTGGTGCCTGCAGCCTTCCTAGGTCACATAGTTTCTATACTGCCAGCTGCCCTCAATGTTTCTCTCTGCATACTCCACAAGAAAAAACTTTAAAATTACAGCATTGTCACCCTATTCCCAGCCTTAGCTCACCCTACAGTAAGGTCTGCCCCACCATGCTGTGAAAACATCACTAATTCACACACCTCTGGGAGCCTATGAAATCTGGTGTGGTTATTTCGTGCATAATATCATATACACATATACTAAAATAATACAACCCACAAAGTACTAAAAGCAATTTCCAAATCTGTGTTTCTGATTAATATGATCACATTGTTCAATCTGAATTTATACTTCTTTGATCAATGCATTAATACCCTAGAGAACTTCAGTTTTATACTTACCATTCTCTTTTCGTAACCTTGATATGAACTTCTTTGGTGGAATAACTCCAACTTTTTTCTTTTGAGTAGCAATACTGTGGAAAAGATCTGCCAGGCAAGTCAAGAGGTTTTCCTTCTTTTTCTGTTGGGCCTTGTATGATAATACATTTTCCCGAAATGGCCGGCAGAAATACAATGCCTGCAGCACGGAGTTACAGTAGCAGGTGTTCCCAAACTGCCATGCAGAATTAAAAACAAGATTAACCCCTGTGCATCACAACAAAACTAGCTGTTCATTCAAATTCTGACTCCTGTCACTGTCACAAACCAGCCATTTTGCCATGTAGTTGCAGCAGAAATATATTTCCACACCCACCATGGCACTTCATGGAAAAAATTGTGGTGTTCTAAATTAACTAGGATACAAAGTAAAGGTTTCCACTTGTAAGAAAAATATTTTTTGTAGTGGATTTCATTAAGTTTATTTCCATATCTGGGCTCTATCTTACTGCTCAGTAGCAGAATGACTAATGTTTTCAATGGAAAAAATTACTATATCTATATAATTTCTATGGGAACAAACAGGTGATTAAACACTCTTCTCACTCATTTTCTCCTTGGCCAAATAAAAAGCTCCTCCTAAGAGTCACCAATGCAGAAGGCTGTACCTAAACTTGTACATACTTTCATCACTTCCTCCATCCTATTTCACACCTAAAATAGACTTTTAATTTTATTTAAGTGTATGTTCTAATCCCTGGAAATATTCATAGAACTGTTCTCTCTGGGGGTGTATGAAGACATCTTCAAGCATCTGATACAGTTTTACAACCCAATTTGCCTAAAATTGCAACATGAGCAGCGCTTAGAAAAAGGACAATCCTGCATTAGAATAAGATTGATAAGAGCAGGAGAGAGAGAAAGAGAAAGACAAAACAAAACCAAGGAATTAAGCTAATTTCAAGTAACATAAAAATTGACCACTTACATTGACCAATCCAAAGTAGTGTTCATTGATTGGAAACTGCTCTGGGCCAATGTCTTTTTCCAGAGCAGAGGCATTGGTGCCCTATACAAAGGAAAAAAAAAAAAAAAGAAAAAAATGTCAGAACACAAACCAAACAACGACAACAACAACACATTAAAAAGGAAGAAATTATTTAGAATATTAAGAATCTAAAGTAAAATTATGGACAGTAGCAAGACAAAAAATAATTCATTCCTTATAGTTAAGGAGTTAGCCAGGCTAACTCTGTCTTACTGATAGGCACAACAGTCTCATGAGCCACTAAAAATATTTGCACATCTGGATAGTTGAGCTGGCCTGGCATGGATGCTCTAGTAATACATGACTAGAAATGAACAGGTCACAACAGAGGTTCTTCCCACACCCACTTTCCCTTTATTTTTACTGTGTACATGGCCATCTGGATCCCATTACTCTCTTGTCTCATAAAGACAGTAGTTGATCTTAAATATAACCCTAAAAACCAGTTCCTAGATGGAAGGCAGGTTTTCTAAGCATTACTGAAACTCCTCTGAATCCCTCTGAATTAAACATCAGCCTGTAACAATACTGGGGCTTAAGATTGGCACCCAGTTCTAGTAACATCACAGATGCTGAAAGCAAGTGTAATATACCTATCATTTTGTCCTGTCTAACATGAAAGAGCACATAACTCCAAGACAGATCTCTTAGTCAGTGCCCTAGTGTGGTAAGTTATGTTAAGTTGTATCTTCAACAGCAAAGTTGTTTAGGTAACTGCTGGTCTGTAAGCACAACCACTAATTTGGTATGTTACCTGTCGTTTTGCTATATTAAAATGCCCATTTTTGAACAAGATTAAATAACTAAGCAAGTAAGGTAGGTTGCTGCCAAAGCAATTGTCATCACTCCTATACACATTATAAGCTTGGCTCCATCCTCTGACACCCTCACTTCAGATACCTACAGACATTGGTGAGTTCCCCCCTCAGCTGTCTCTTCTCCAGGATGAACAGGTCCAGCTCCCTCAGCCTTTCCTCACAAGAGAGATGCTCCAGTCCCTTACTCATCTTTGTTGCCCTCCACTGGACCTGCTCCAGGATCTCCATGTCTCTCCTGCCCTGAGGAGCCCAGA
>JAYDZK010000202.1:45373672-45385942 GCA_034509185.1 Euphonia xanthogaster | reverse complement strand
GGGGCATGGGCTGCTCCTCCCAGCATTGTGCCATCAGCAAACTTGCTGAGGAGGCATCTGCCCCTTCATCCAAGTCATTGATGAATAAGTTAAACTCCCAATATTGAATAATGGGGGACACCACAAGTGCCAGGCCTCCAACCAAAACCTGTGTCACTGATTGTGACTCTCTGGAGTCAGCCAGTTCGCAATCCATCTCACTGTCCACTCATCCAGACCACACTTGAATTTGTCTATGAGGACACAAGGCTTTCATCACTACTTTCAAAGTGATGAAAGCCTTGGTGAAGTCAAGGTATACACTTGCACAGACTTCGTTGGCTAAAATTTTCAAAGTAACTGGTAATCAGATTTAGAATTCTCATATCCCTTCCCCATCTTCTCCCCAAGGCCTGATTTCTGTTTCCTTACTGCACCTACCATCACCACTGCTTGCCAAATCAGATTATTATTTCATGCCAATTCATTAAAAGAAGATTTAGTCAACAGAATTAGCAGTGTGAAACTCAGCACAGGTGCTTTTTGAGAATTTGCAGAATTTACATTTGAAAGTAAAGCATCTCCTTAAAGTTGTCAGGCTCCAGAAAAGCTCCAAAGATTTCATATTCCACATCCCCTTCTCAGATCTTTTTCCATTCTCTCTCCTTCTCTCACATACACAGAGTTCATTGCTCAGACCAAGTATATGTTAGTTCCCAGAAAATCCTTTGAGGCTGAAGTACTTTACAGACACAAGCCTCCATGAGAAACTTCATGAGGGATACATGTTCTCACCAGACTCTGCTAAGCCTTGGTGAGAAACTTGGAAAAAAAGATTGATTAATACAAAGTGATTATTGGCTACCATTCAACAGAGATGACAGTGTGATAATTATGTAAGTCTCATATGAAGATTAGTTTCATTGCTTGGAAAGTCAGCCTTGCCAAAGATGCACATGTTCAGCCAACCATTCCAAGAGGGAAGAAACTGATAAATATTTGCCTATCTGATATTAGCAGTGAAGCAAACAGCCACTGTTACCCTCAAAACCTTGTCTGATACAAGAGAAACATGACTACAGAAGATTAATGCAGCTTCTGAGGAAAAACATCTTCGTATTAATACTCATTGTACAGTG
This sequence comes from Euphonia xanthogaster, assembly GCA_034509185.1. NCBI lineage: Eukaryota > Metazoa > Chordata > Aves > Passeriformes > Fringillidae > Euphonia > Euphonia xanthogaster. Next base: position 45,384,824 of record JAYDZK010000202.1, on the reverse strand, counting down.
TTCAGATCAAAGCAAAGGTTTTCTCTGGATTCACTTTGAACATTACAATTGAGTTCCCTAAAAGAAAAATGAAATGGGTGTTTTTCCAGTTTTGTAGGAAGTATTCTTCAAACTGAAATAAATTCTCCCTCTACAGTTCATGGAAAATATTATCTCTAAAAAGTAACCTCCTACACTTTCATAAAACTACAGGTTAGTGTACTCTGTTAGACAAATATGATGCAAGTGCTCTGCTAACTAGTTGCTCCTACATTACTCATTTGCCTTTCCTCCAGGGCCAGGGTTTCTTACTTCAGAGGATGCCAGATGGTTGGACAAACCCTCTCTTGTATTTAAATTTTCTTGTAAATATTGTGAGAAAGATCAAGAATCAGGATTTACCAAACAAAATTATCACTGAAAACCAAACACATTAATGATGTATACTAACCAATCTTCACATAAAAACTCCACATTGCACAGAAATTTCTAAAGTACCTGCTGTTGAAAAAACCACATGCTTAGTAACATCTCATCATGGAGCTTTTTTACCTCTCCCAATCCAGGCCTTGCCTGTTGCAAATACAAAATAAAGTACAGTGTGACAGTGACCCAACAAAACAGTGAGGCTAAAGTCAATCTTTGAGTAAACTGACATAACCCACTCACACTCCATTAGGAGTAAGGCCTTCTTGTATCAAAGGCAATTTCACTCTGATTTTTATTTATTCTGAGGTCTCCAAAAAGATACTGTTAAATCCAAAAGAAGTCTAGGAATGTGGGTAAGAGGCACAGAGACCTGATGCTTCAAAGAAGGATATATTCCTTATATGGAGAAAAAAATGTAGACAGGCCACTTAGTAAAACTCAAACTATGTCACATTGCATATAAATTACTTGTTTGGTATATGAAGCCTCCTCAATAAGCAATTGACATGAGGGCAGAAGAAGGACATTTTTCCAAGAAAGTATACCAGAGACTGTACACCTAATCCAGGTTTAAACTGGAAAAAGTATATTATTAGGGATATGTTAAAGGTGGTTCAGAATTCAGTTTAAATCAACCATATAACGTGGAAAACATATTAGTTAGTCTACTGATGTTAATCTACAGCAAACAACAACCATGACTATTTTTCCAGTGTGTTTGTTCTCTCCCAGCAAGTAATATTGGTTACTTCTACAGTGAAAACCTGCTCAGACATTTTAATGCAACCACTCCCTATTGTTTTATAAAAACTTCAGCTAGGAGAAATATCCTACCACAGCTGAATCTCCTGTAGTTCCATAAAAATAAGCAGAACCAGCAGTGTAGCTACAGAGCCTGAAATGAGGAGAGGCTGCAGAAGTCAATGAAGTGGGATTCGGGAGTATTACATAAAGTCATATCAGAGTATAGAGACAGTAAAGGAGATTTAAAAGAACACACTAGTGAAGGAAATGCAGAGGTGTGACTGTGGTACGCAGACCTTATGAGGGTGAGAACTAGGTCAATGTGGAAACTCCGACTACGCATTCTGTGGTGCTGGAACCTTGATTTCTCAGTTTTACCACTTAATTCAACAATCAGTATTCAGCCCTTGTAAAAAGACATACAGCTGGAGACATAGCCAAGCACAGGTCCGTTCAGGCCAAGATTTTTGCCACAGCATGGCTCCAAAAACATTCAGCCCATATGACCTATATTTTTTCCTCTTGTTATTTTGCCCTGGACTTTCCTAAGAATAAGACTGCTGGTTTTATTTTCAGTTGAAATTTCTGATAATGTTGCTAAGAGTTTAATTTGTGCTTTGGGTCACATGAAACAGATTAGGTAAAAAAAAACCACTGCTGTTTCTTTACACTTTAGCCCATATTAAAAAAAAAACCTTCAGGATAAAAAAGAAGTCACCAGATTAGCTCATTAAATCACATGTAGCAAAGTAATCTAAATACAATTATTCTATAGAGGATGAGAAATGGACAAGAGATAGAAAGATAATGTCAACAGAAGGCAGCAAAGCAGACTAAACTTCATACTGTGACAGAGCTATAAAAATGGCACTAACTTTCTAGAAATATACATGTGTTTAATTTAAAGTAAATGGATACAGTAAAGAAATTAGGACTCTTTATAAGCCACCTATTAAGTGGGTATCACTAAATAAACAGAAAAATTGTATGAAAAATAAAAAATTAATAAAATTTTTCTTTATACAGAAAAATATGTCTGTACAAGACAAAAAAAACAGAAATAAGAAGAAATATCATGTTCACAAGAAAATATAAAAAATGTAAGAGAAAAACATATAAAAATTGAATAATTAAACATAAACTTAAATGCAAAAAGAGCAAGAGATAATGAAGGAAGGTGGCTGGTCCATGACAAAGGGTTTCGGATCATATACATTTATAGACTAGATTTCTTTTTTCTTAGTATTTGGGGAAAGCAAGAGCAACACGATAGTTTCCTGAAGGGAGAAACTGAAGACTTAAGACAAACTAACGATGATGTTTGGGCTGGTAGAAGAAAAATTAGAGTAAAAATAGAAATGGCTTCAGGGCTAGGCAGCCCGAGTTTAAGGATTTTGGAAGGCACAGCACATGGAAGGGAAGGAAAAAAGAAAATAAATAAAGATTGGGAAGGCCTCCTGGCCAACAAATGGCAGTGATGGATAACTCAAAAGAGAGGAGGCAACTGTAAAAACCTGAAATTAGCTCCCAGGAGCAACACAAAGAATCAAGGGTAAAAGGAGAGCTAGAAATAGCACAGCATGCAGCAAACATACAGCTGCTTTCAAAGATGCATCACCTGTCCCCAGTGCTAGACTTTGGCTATCCTCAGGAACAATCACAACTTTCAGAGAGATATGGTGAGTAACTGAATGGCTGAACCCGCCTTCTTAAAAACTCATCAATATTAAATGCCAAACATGAAGCATTTCTGTAATTTTTTAAAGTCTAAGTCCCACAAGATGGTTGAATTTAACCAGATTATCTCTCTCTTCATTCTGTGAGGAAGTGCTTCTTGTTCCTCCAGCAAAGCTATTTTGGGTCTTTTTTACCACAGGAAGAAAGAGGAAAGAGACGAGTCTATGAAAACACAGAGGAGATCATAGTAAACAGCAAAATAACCTTGACTGGCTGAAAAACCACTATGTAGTCAAATTTTTTTAGGAGAGATGATTTATAAAAATGTATCTAAATAAATTATTTTTGTGTGTTTTTTCCAAAGAGTCTTCTGATCAGTAAGGCAAATTATAAGAGCTTGAAAGGAGAGGCCTAACCTTTTTTCTTGCTGGGTACACTAAGCTATCTCTATTTACAGATGTAAGTATCACATATACCACAAATAACTTCAGCCCTATAACTGTGTGGTTTCCAAGAAATGGATAAAAATTGCAAGACCTGAAATCCTGAACCACTTAAAACCTTGGACAGAGTTTTTAAGGTACTCAGTCTTACATAGCTGATAAACTTGGTTTTCTTAAAGCTCAAAGCTAACAAGTACTGCAAGTGAGGCTCTATTGAAGTGTTGCAAGTCCAGTGTCTACATCCATAAGTAATTAAAAAAAAAAATTGACCTTTAAACTTTACAAGATTAGACAGCTTTTACCAAACTGCAACACAATATTCTCTTGTGAGTCTTTCTGTATCCCCAGCTTAATTGTTTTTGGATTAGTGGCACCCAGGCTTTTGCTGGAGGAAACAGCAAAACCATTGGTTTTGGCCAGTTTCCTTCTTCAGAACCCATAGCCTCAAGATGGTCTCATGAGTCAAGACAAAACTAAGATTTGCCTACAAACTATTAGCTTCTTCAGTAACATTTTTGTCTAGACTACCTAGACTGCATATGTGCTGCCTCAGAGAATCTGAAAAGCAAGGCACCTTCTAAACTTCATCACAGCTGCACCAGCTGGAATACTCCGATAATCTGGAGACAGAAGTAGGAATACGTTCATTAAATCTCCATCCAAGGCGAGTAATGAGGGCTGCAGCTATGTTGCAGGACAGGTTTAGAATTAATTTTTTTTTACAGCATTTTTCTTTTAGAGAAATCCTCTAAGGACCTGAGACAAGTGCAAGATTCTGCACATGAAGAGAAGAATCACCATGTACAAAATGGGAAACAGTTGACTAAGGTAGTAACATTTTAGAAAAGAAAGAAAGAAAGGGGAAGTCCTGTGTAGTATAAGATGAATAAGCCACAGGTATGCAGTGTTATTTTAAAAAATCCCCAAAACCACAGCAACAAATGTTGACAACGTAATCAATTTTTGCAGGTGGTAGTCTACCAAGATCTTAAAGTAACTTTCCCGTTTAACTTGTCAGTGGTAATACATCTTACATCCAGGTTTAGGTGCCTGGTTTCAAGGAAGATAAAGGTAACTGGAAGGAATCCAAAAGAAGCCAGTCAAAATGGAAGACCCAACTCAAGAGAAAAGTGACCTATAAAAAAGGGTTGAATGGGGTTGTGTTGCATAAGACAGAAAAGGCTGCATAATGCAGGAAAGGGCATGACAATATTTTCAAGTCTACAGTTTGTTACGGAAAGAAACTAGTCTTGGCCTCAGCAATGGCCAGGATGAGAAGTACCAAGCTCAAATTACCATAGTGTAGATTCCAGTGTGACATTAGGAAATGTGATGTAGTTCCTACCATTGGAAATCTCCAACTTTGGCTGACCTACATCAGAAATAACACAGGTTTATGATATTCAGTGGACCGTTGGAGACTCTATTGTCATAGGATACATTATACACAGTTGTTACGAGGCCATTAATTGTGAAATCAAAAACTCCAATAACTGAAACACGCAATACCCAGTAACGGCTGGTTTGAAACCCTCAGCACAACAGCCTTTTCTGCAATGGCTGAGCATACCCAAGACCATGCTTACAGTGGAGTCCTGACAGTGGGGATACTTCTTCCCCAGAAGCACTGATATCCTGGGGTGTTAAGCACATAATGTATGCAATAAATGTATATAAGGGTACCTACAAAACAGCCAGCCAAGGACAGTTTCTGAGGCTAAAGGAAGGTCAGCAGAAGCAAACTGGCTGACTGCTTCTCTGACTGGCCAGGACTTAGACCCCACAGGCTGTGGCTCATCAAATCCATCAGAACCTCACTTCCTGTGTGGCACTTGCCCACCACACACAGTTAATCAGGGTCCAGAGTCTGCTTTTAATGTCATCCCTTCCACAATTCAGATTCACTCAGCCTTGCTGAGCTATAACTAAGAGGTTCCTTTACTGAAGTGTTTAGTATAACCACTGGTTTACTTTTAATTCAGCAATATGAAGCCAAAGACTACATGCATCTAAAAGAAAAACACTGTACACTACACGTTGCGTTCATGAATTGTCCTTCTGTGCTTACTTTCTAAATAGCTAGGAAGTACATAATAACCACTTTAGCCATTAAAAGGTATTCATGCAAGACAAGCTTCAGCCATTACTCGAGGTTATATTTTGGGAATTATATATTAGGATGTTTCTCATTTTGCATATACTCCTCTATCCCATAAAAGAGATCTTTTCTGGACTTCTGTTCATCTTTTGATGGAATGCACACTTCCTGTCTGTTAGTCCAGTACCCATTTGTCAGCCATACTCTCAAGTTTCTCATTACTTCAGAAAGTTATTACAATAATTACACTTCATATTCTCCATACTTTTCAAGTTTTTGTTTCTATAATTTCTATGTCATATTGAAATTGTGCACTCTTGAGACTATGCTTCTAAAACTGCATTGCTTGAACTGTCTAATCTTATCAGATGTAAAAATTAATTTTCCTTTATCAATCTAAATATGCCTTCAGATAGCTGTTTTTATTGTCTGGCATGTATTATTTTGCCTTTATCTGTATTTATGGGAAGATACATAAGACATGAAGAAATATATACTGCAGATTGTCCAAATGAATAAATCCAGTTGAAAATCATAGTGAGCAATTCTGTAACTGAATAATATTCTTATTATTCCTGTATGAAACAGGATTTTAGTATTTTCACAGCATTAAAATTGTAGGGGCTTTTTTTTGCCTTTTCCAAATCCGTTTTAGTTTGAGTCTTCATTCTGCCAATGCCCTATATTCAAACAAATGCTGTAATTAGTCTCTAAAATCATGCTATTAAATAAGCAAAAAAAAAAAAATTCCAACATTTATTCTTATTTGTTTCCTGAATGTAGAGACTCCTAGGCTTGTATGTTTTTTCTCTACAACCAATTTCTAGGATTGTTAGAAACTCTTTGTTTGTTTGTTTGCTTGCTTGCTTGTTTATTTTAAAATGAAACCTGCAATTCACAGGTGTTCACATAATTCCTGATGAATTGTGTCAATGTTTTCATGCATAAAACCAGCTATTTTTCTGAAACTCATAACTATGAGACAATGAGAAGAAAGAGTAACATGAAACTCCAAAATTAATCCAAGGAACTGCAACTTTTATTCCAAAGGATATCTATACAACGACTACCAGGAGTAACTATGAGGTATCTCAGATGATACCTTGTATCAGAGAAATCTGAATGTGTTTCGATTGTTCTGTTCATTAATTGTCATTCATAACTATGAAGTTCTAATTGGAACATTTGAAATACTATTACAAAATTATGAAAGGGAGGGAATTAATACCTGTTCTCAACAGAATTCTAAAGGAGAAAAATATGATCAGCAGAGCTTGTTAGCCAGATCAGGATAAATGTACATCAATACATTCTGAAATGGTTAGATGTCCTTCGCTGCACATAACAGTAATATCCCTAGGCCACAGCTGCAGCACGAGCTTAACTCAGAACTCAAGGCTTTACCTAAAGCTCATCACCAGAGAAACATACTGCAGAGGATTTCAGTAAGCATGAAATGCCAGCATGCCTGTCAGCCTTTGAACCAGGACTGGGTACTTGAGTCACTGGGTCATTTCACAGACAGCGTTTGCTTACAAAGAGTAAGCAAAGAGAATTGCAGCCTTGTAGGAGCTCCACCACATCCCTAGTTGGTGCCTGAAGTCTACCAGTGTTAGGAGGCACTGGCTGTTGGTATTCCCTCAAATAGAATTTTTTCAATGTATCTTATGCTTCTTCACATCTGTTGTACCTGTCCTACATAAAAGATGACAATTTGTATACGTTGTATACATCCCTCAGTGGTGAAAATGGTGTGCAGAGTGAATGAGCTTTCACAGGGGCTGAAGGGCAGGGAAGGTGAACATCCTGCAGACTACACCTCCCTTCTCAGTGAACGTGGCCATCCTGCCCACATAAGAATCCTACTGATTCCCTCAGGCACAGTTGCCTTCACCCCCTCCACCCATTCAGAACAAGTTTTAGCTCTTAATTCTCATTAAGTAAATCAGTGAATAATAACTAGAACTATTGCTATTATTATAACTTAGGGGACAAAACTGCTAAAAGACAATAGAGGAATCTTGTTTAATTCTAGAAAGTTGTGCATTTCAATATTTACTACAAGTAAATGTGCCAAGTAGAAACTTCCTCTGCCAAATATTTGTTTCTTACTGGCTAGCTCCTACTGTGTCTGTCTCAGCATGTGAGAGCTTATCCAGTGAATATATAGTACTAAGTATCTTTTGCAAGTGAGTTAAATACTGTCCCTGTCTTTCTTGCTTCGCTACACTTGTTTAGATCCTTCCTGAAAAAACTAACAATCTCTACCATCTTTAGGAGATCAAAATTGCAATTGAAGATATCAAATATCGGTAGTCAACTTAATAGCAAACATACATCAAAAAAGGCTGCCTAGCCAGGTTTTTCAATTAATTCCATTAAATTTCAGTAATATTTTTCCATTCAGGACACAAGAGCAAACATTGGACAAACACACACAAAAAACTTTGTCAAGGACTACCATTGAAAACACACTCTAAGTTGTATTCAGGGAAGGGCAAGTATTTCAGGACCAATTGCTGCCTCTGTGTCTCTTCCTCTACTCCCCCCACCACCCCTAAAAATCAGCCACACATCATTGTTTGGATTTTGGGGGCTTTTTTTTTCAAAAAACAAAAAACCCTCTGTGAACACTCTAAAGTGAAATGGGAAAAAAATAAAGACCAGAACCCCCTTTTTCTAATTACTGAGTTTAACCAGGTTAAAAAACTTAGAAACCTATTATTATGTAGCACTATATAGAAAAACATATTATATTACCTAAGAACTATACAGCTATTTCTTAGCAACTTGTCAGTAGCTCAGTTTTCAAGAACTATATTATAGTGCAGGAACAAGGTCTGGGAATCAGCATCTCAGCACCTTTCTAGATGGGTTTCTACAGATGTCCTAAATCAAATTATATTTAGGGCAAATATTTAGGTTTTAAAAAGGCAAAAGTTTACTTTTATACCTCCAGCCCTCTGGAAAGTTGTCATAGCTCCTTCTACAGACCACTGAGTTCAAGTCCATCACCTCATCAGAGTGGACACATTTTTGGAGGAGCCATAATGCAATGTTGCCAACACTTGCAAGAATTTGTATTTCTCTTACAGCCCCAAATTCCTGAAGCTGTCTAAAATTCCATTGTTTTAACTTAAAAGAACTTCCAGTCCCCGAGGGTTATCCAGAAAAAAACTAAATGTGACCAAGACAACATGGCATCTCTAAAAGCTAAGTACACAGACCTCAAGGAATGTGTAGCCTTAAAACATCAGTGACATTGAATCGACTGCACCTCTGTCACAGTACCATCAGCTAGAATTGCCTTGAAGTATGAATCCTTGTATGCCCCCTTTTCTGCTTGGGGCTCTCCTTCCTTTTGGTCTCTCCATCTCTCAGATGCTACTTTTGCAGGATATATTGGCAATGACAGCTGAGCAGCACACCACTGCAACAACCTCATCGGTTCTGCTGTGAATCTGTTCTGTCTTTGGGAGAATTGTGCTGTGTGCAAGTGCATCTGCCTGAAGCACATGAAAAAATCAGAGCTCCTAGTACTTTATACCAAGGTTTTGCATCCACCTATGAGTCTCCAGCTCCCCTTCATGCAGTGCTCTCTTATACAGTTTGGAAGGCATCACATCCACCATTAATCAGCAGTAAAAACTGGAGCCTGCCTCAGAGAGAGGGTAAGTGCACCTAGGTTTTTTCGTCAGTCCTGTACCATTTCCTGAACCTCTCTTTGCAGTATTTGTGACTTGTTGGACTGGAAATCATTAAGAACATTGAAAAGTTCAGAAAACTAGTTACTGTTGGTGAAGAAAGGTGAGCACCCAGGTTACTATACCTCAAATCTGGATTTTGTATGAATTCTTTTAACCTCAGAACCAACTCACCCTCTCTGCATTTCAGAGCAGGCATTTCAAATGAATGAAACCTCAGAGGGCTGAGGTTCAAATCAAACCTATGCACGGGATTTCCCAGGCATCTGATTTGCAACAAAAGAGCAATCCCACTAAAGTGGAAGTGCGGACACACAGAAGGGGAGCGGGTTTGCACTCTGCACTCCCTCACTCAGACCCCGCAGGAGCCAGGCCTCTGGGGCTGTGCCCACTGCCTTACCCTAGAGACAGGCTCCATTCTCCAGGGCAGATGAGTGGTATGTGTGGCATCAGCAGCACAAGGCATGCTGGGGCACCACATGGAGGGAAGCTGGCAACTGAGTGTAGCTGCTCTCGAAGAACCTGGAAATAAGGGTGAAAAATACAGACTAAAAAACCAAAATGAACAAAAATAGGATTCTCTTCTGTTTGCATTGGGATGCTTAGCATGCAACCATTTATATCGCAAGTTCGCTACAGTCTCACTGTATTAAAAATTCTTTGACAGAGTTTGAGCTTTTCCTCCTCCTGCCAAGAAGTTTCAAAAACCTAAACCAAACTAGGTGCTCCAAGTTTGTTAGAATTAAAATTAAACCCAAACACAATGCAGAAAGCATTGTTTCAACTGTTCCATGGGGAGAAAAGTAGCGAAGTGAACATAACAAAAATACAAATGTTTACTTATTCCTTCCTAATTGCCTAATTGGTTTTGAGAAAGCTAAGTGATTCAAGAGTACTTTATAAACACCAGTTCTCTTCGAGCAGCACGCAGTGCAAGTTAGCTCTAAAGCCAAGACTTCCTAGAACAGGCACCTAACATCGGGATCCAAAAGAGTGTTATTAGGCATCTAATCATCCTTCTTTTCGGTGTAATCTGGGGAGCTCCTGGCCCTATGAGACCACAGGATGCCTGCCTGAGAGGTTAACAGGGTCACTGATCTAATGTGGATTCAGAACCCAGCTTTGGTCCTTTCGCAGTATTAGGGCAGGAGGAAGGGTAGGCGGAGGAAGGGCGGGCCACGGCTCCGTCTGCAACGCGCCTCGGCCGGGGTCAGACCCGCTCCGGGGGGCCTCGCACCGGTTCTGCATCTCCGTCCCTCCCCGGCCCACGCCCGGGCTGCTCCCGGAAAACTCCTCGGGACATCGTCACTCTCCGTCGGTCAACTCCATCCCAGGCACTTCTCGGCAGCCTGCCCGGCTCCCCCACCGCTGGGGCAAGGGACGGAGCCGCGCAGCTGGGCTGCGCCCCGGGGGCAGCCCCCCAGCCGGCCCCCGCAGGGGCTGCCGCGCCGCCCGCCCCCCGCCAGCACTCACCATATTACAGATGGAGGCGATGTTTCTGACAGTCATTAGTCTAAAGGTTGCAGCGATCCCACACCGCCATCTTTATAAGGTGAAAACAGCCCCGCTCATGGTGGGAAGAGCGCAGGAAGGGATAGGGGGCGGCGGCGGCTCCTGCTCCGGGGCTGGGATAAAAGCGAGAGGAGGGGACTGCACAGGCACCCTTTGCGCCCGCTGAGCGGCTAGAAGGACGGACCTTCCCGGCCTCCCTCCTCCGGGCGAATGACCGGGAGCTTCAGCAGCGCGGGGAGAGCGGCCGCATCTCCGCTCCTTCCGCCTGTGCCTCTCGCACGGTCCGCAGGGCCCCGGGCTCCTGCTGGAGCGCTCAGCCGCGCCTCTGCGCCAGCCGGCACCGCGCTAATCTCTCCCTTCCTCCTCCTCCTCCTCCTCTTCCTCCTCTCCCGGCGGCTGCCGTTGCCGCTCGCCGCTCCATCGCAGCGCCGCGCCCGCTGATCCGCTCTGACAGCGCCGGGGAAGGGGAGGGAAGGGAAAGGAAGAGAAGGTCAGAGGCAGCGCCCGGCACGGGGCACCCCAGCGGGCCCGGCGAGGCGGCCGCCGCCGCAGCCAATGCGCTGCGG